>NW_004624730.1:43695483-43734900 GCF_000247695.1 Heterocephalus glaber | reverse complement strand
TTTTTTGGTACCGGGGATCGATCTCGGGTCCTTGCGCTTGCGCAGCAGGCGGTGAAACCACTGAGCTAAATCCCCGGCCCCAAATTTTAATATAATCTTAAACCTTATTACTTTAGCTATATTAGTTTACTTAATTTATATTAAAATAAGTACTGCAAGCACATTAATATGTATAACCAATAAAACAGTAAAACAAAAAACAAAGTACTTTATTTATATGAATTATTGGGTTTAGTTGATATGTAAGCTATAATTACTTAAAGGAATCTCTTTTAATTTAGTTTTTCTTTTTTGTACCTGGGAGCTAACTCCAGTCCTGGCACTTTCAAGGCAGGCAACAGAACTACTAAGCAAAATTCCCGGCCCAGGAAGTTCTTTTATTAACATTTTTGTTTTTGTATTATTTATTTTTATTCAGACATAGTATTTGTACTTCTTCTTAAGGTACAGTACAGTAATTCTATACATGTATACAATGTGTAATAATCAAACTAGTGTAATTTTTCATGTTTTATATTTCTTTTCTAAAGTTTCTCTAAAATTTACAGAATATTTATTGTGCTTTGATTTTCAACACATTCTTAGTTATGTGTTTCTATTTATCAGGTGATAAGTAGGACACAAGGTAAAGCCCGGACTTCAAGCTGTGTCTTAATCTTAGAGTAAGTGGCCGTTCACACTTGAAATTCAATAATAGGGCTACATACTCATATTTTCGTAAGTGTCTTAGCACACAGTAGTCCTATCACTCAGTCTCTTATTTTTTTTAAATTCTATTCCTGGATTCTAACATAGTGTTTCCCGAAGTTTTCTTGCACACCATTAGTTCCTGACTGTTTTATCAGAAATAGGCTCTAAGGTCAATTAAGTTTGGGAAACAGGGCATGCAGAATATCACTTAAGAGATTTAAAATGTCCATTAGTATATTCAAGACTTTAAGACCTACTTAAGTAAATAAACCTGTTTAATTTTTAGCAGCCAATTGAACCACTTAGCTGTATATATGTGTGTATATATACACATATATATATATACATATATATGTGTGTATATATATATATACACAAAATCTATTAATATTCCAGAAGATTTTTGCACGTTATTGAAAAGCCATTCATAATGTGTTCTCCTAGATTAATATTTTTAATTTTTTTTGGTAGTACACGTTTATAACACATAATGTTGACATTCCTGTGGGGAACTGTACACGAACACACAGCTTAATTCCTTCTTTGTCCCCTTTACCTCCTCTCCCTCCACCTTTTGATCCTTTTCCCCTTTGACAAAAATCTATCTCCCTACTTCCTATTATCTATCTTTTATTTTGCTTTTTAGTTTTTCTTTGGGTTTCTGATAATAGAAAAACCATGTAATATTTAAGCTTGTGTATATGATTCATGTCACTTAATATTATAATCTTAAGATCCACTCATTTGCCTATAAATGATTCAAATTTACCTTTCATTATGGTAGAACACTACTCTGTTGTGAGTGAATACCGTATTTTCTTTATTCATCCATCTGTTGATGTACATACAGGCTACTTACAAGATTTAGCTTATACGTATTTACTGTACCATTGCCCTTTTGAGATAGAGAATCCACTGGTGTGAGGTGGAGCCTCTTTGGGGCACTATGGGATGTTTTCCAACATCCTGATTTCTGCCTGCAAGATAGCAGAAGGAGTCAAAAATGCTTTCAAACATCACTAAAGCAAAATTGTTTTTAGCTGTGAACTTCTGCACAGGAAAATCTCTTTTAAATCTCTTTGCAAAAACTGCAAAGAATCTTTCACTCAAGTTTGGACTTTCTAAAGTGAGTTAAGAATATTACAAGGTGCACTTGAGAAATATGGTAGGAAGATGGAGGGTGTTAAATGCTCACTTGTTGGCTGGTGTCTGAGGCTCAGAGGACGGAAGTGTAGGATTCAGCCTATTGTCAGTGTTAATACAGTTTGCCAGTAAGAAATAATTTTACTTTATACCCAAAGAATGTAAAATCCTTTTAAATCTCTTCAGCTTTATATTTTGTGTTCCATCACAAATATTTAAGGATTTCTGATGTCATTTGTATAATTTACCTAGATAATCTTTAGTATTGTGGCCGCAGATGGTAACACTGTGATTGATACATTTACATTACTACATCACCATTCATGATTTTTAAAAAGATCTCCTTCTGACATAAAGGCACAAATTTCCAATGGTGAATGTCATTATATTGTATACCTAAAATGTACCGATAAAATTAATTAAAAAAGAAAAAAAATCTCCTTCTGAATCCCAAATTTTAAATTCTACATTTTCCTCCCTAAAGCCTGTTTTTCATGTTTCACTTATTGAAGCACCACCTTCTGTCTACGTCATTTTTTCATCCCTGTGACAAAACACCTGACCTGACAGCTCCAATTTAAAGGAGAGGTTTCTTTTGGTTCACATTTCACCCATAACTCATTGGCTTGAAGGCAGGACATCATGGCAGAAAGGGACAGTGGAGGAAAAGCTTCTATCTTGTGGTAGCCCAGAAGCAGAGAGAGGGAAAGGTAGACCCAGGGAGCAAGGTAGACTCTTCCAGGTCACCCCCAGTGACCCACCTATTCTGACCAGGCTCCACTTCCTGACACCACATGAGCTATAAACTAATTACTGATAAGATTAGCACTTCCATGATTTAGTCACCTCCCCACTCTGCCTATGATCTCATGAGGTTTCAGGGGACATCTTGATATAAACCATAGCTTCTTCTTCCTGATCACCTGACAGAAATCTCTCATCTTAATTCTTCCTTCTTTTCATCATGTTCTTCTCTGTGTAGATGTCAAATCATCTTTCTTTGTTTTCTTTGTTTTTCATCTCTTATATCTCTCTTTTTGCTTTTCCCCTCCCTAGTTCAGGTTTATCAACCTTAATTGTCTTTGTCTTGCCTTTTGTTTAATTCTTAGTTCATAGGGCTCTCAAAGCTCTTTGTCTAAAAAAGTAATTATCTATTCATTTTTTATTAATTCATGTAGAGAAAAATATTTTTGGACATACACTATGTATCAAGTTATTATTGTAACAAACATTGGAGATGAAGTGATAAAGAGGATGTGGATATAACTCTGTATGTAGCGAGAGAAACAGGGAAACAACAAGTAAGCAATAAATTAATTAAAAATATAAATAATGATTAAGTCTTTTTTTTTTTTTTGGTACTGGGGTTCAAACTTGGGACCTTGAGCTTCAAGGCAAGCAGCAGAACCACTGAGTTAAATTCCCAGCCCAAACAATGATTAAGTCTTATAATCAAATAAAACAAGATACTGAGACTCTAACTAGAGGAGTAAAGTGGGACACATTCTAGACAATGCTGTCTGGAAATCCTTTGAGGAAGGTTATCTAAGTTGAATCCTAAAGCATGAAGAGAAACTAGACCAGGGGTGGTGAACCTATGGCACATGTGCCACAGTGGGCTGTTTGTATACGTGAAAACTCTGAAAGATTAGAGATCACTGAAGTAGACCAAGTGATTGTACAATCTCATATGGGTTATGTAGGTGACAAGTTGTCATTTTCTTGAATTTCTGTTTCTCTCTACAGTAAGTTCAAGTTTCTTGACTTTGTATCTTAGCTGTCAAAGAATCCTAGGTTACAGCACTCTGGCAGTGGTTTTAACCTGAGAGTTTATATTTTAATCACTTGGAGAAATGTTAACAAAACCATTCTGGAACCACACTGCCAGAAATTATATTTTGCTCTGGTCTGAGCTAAGTTCCAGGTACCTATTGAACTAGGATAACAGGGACAGAAACACATCAGGATTATACTTTTTACTTAAATATTTTCTTATAAAATAGTCGTTCTTTTTATGAGTCTTGAAAAATTAAAAGATAAGATAGTGAGATAAGATACAATTAGAGATAAACTACTCAGTGCTTTTACATAACATGCTAATTTTGCTAGCTACTTGCTTGTTAACATTGAACAAAATCTAGGTGACCACTACAATTTGATTTGATTTACTGTGAAGTTCTGAAAAATGTAGCTTTTTCAACATCTTCCATTCACATCTGCCACTTTCTTGCAAGGAAAATAAAATAGCACTGAATAAATACTGAAGATAGGTACAGAAAAATAAAGAATTGTATTTTACTCTCTATTGGACTCTTCAGATAAGCTTGACATTTAAATGGAAAAACTCTGTAGTAACAAATTATTTTTCCTACATACCCACATTAACTTATAGACTAGAGGTTGCTGAAAATTAAATATTTAGAAATTAGAAGATTTTTTAATGAGAAAGATATAGTTAATTTTCATTTTTCAGCGATGTTTTTAGTTTGTGCAAGAACTATTTGCCTCCATCATTTTCTACCCCTTATGTGCTATAAGTAGTTAAGACTCCAAATGATTCAATGTGACATTACTAAGAAATAGTAGATTTGGTTAACTTAATTAATTTCATAACAGATACTTAGGTGTTCAGTATAAGTGTGTAGATGCATGAAACACATCGAACTGGCAGCACAGAAACAATGATGCCATAAGACAAATGTCTCCCTAATCAGGCTGCTTCCCTGTCATTTTATTATGTGCTTTGGCTGAGTCATTTCTTACTTCTTAAAGACTCAGATTCTTCATCTATAAAATGGTAATAATAATAATACCTGGTAGACTTATGGTCAGTGCTGAAGATAATATGAATTGCTATATGTTATAGTTTGACAGTGTCCTCCTTACAAACATGTATTGGAAATTTAATCATCAATATGACGATCTTTGTAGGTATGACCTAATGTGTAAGGTTAAGGTGGCTACAAGTTCATTCTCTTGTTCCCTCTAGTGTACATACTCTCATTCTGGTATTTTCTGTGAAGTTACAATGCAGGGAAAAGACCCTCACCAGATTAAATCTCTCAGTCTTAGACTTCTCAGCCTCCAGAACTGTGAGCCAAATGAACTTCTACAATTTATGAATTATATAGTCTGTGTTATTCCACTATAACAGCACGAAACATACAAAGACACTGTGTGGAGCCCTTAGAAAAATATTGGATAATACACAATTTGCTTCTTTATATACATATAATATATTACATGTGTTTTATGTGGATGCATATATTTATAATCTTCAGTGTAGAACTTATTGAAGGGTGTATATTAATAATTTTTAAATTACAGATAGCATTATGACTGGCACAGCTGAGGTATATTAGCCCACTCAAGGGAGGGAATAGAAAGCGGCAAGTATTAAACTTATTTATTCATTGTATCACTGAGTGATTTTTAAGGTCTCATATAGAACTGAACAGAGAATAAGATTCTCACAATTGGCATGTAGCAAGATAGCATTTCAATTATTATACTGTTTGAAAAAGGTTATGGTATCAAAAAGGTAATTTTTATTCAGCATTATTACAGGGTTTGCAATTGATTCCATTCATTTCAGTACAGGGAATCAAAATCATAGATGATGAATCTCTTTTTAAAGAAAAACATTTTTAGCTTTGAAAAGTAATTTAGGAGGCTACATTCATGTCATGAACATAATAAAGAATGGCAAGAATAGTAGCACGGCCCCACTATTTACCAAAGGTCCTCTCTTCTTTGGGAGCTATTAGTCTAAGAAGTGGTGTTTATTGGTCTTTATTTTTCTCTTTCATGTGAGAACAATTGCCGTGCTCGTCTGCACAAGGTTACATCGCTCTTCATATTCCCCCTCCTGTTTCTTCTGCTGCCATAAATTATACACTCACCACTGAACCTCAGCCAGGAACAAAGATCAAGATAACTGCTTTGACTAGGAATTATATTTATCACCATTGTTTTATTTTAGAAGATATTATATAGTTAGCAAACAGAATCTTTATCTCTGAAGCCCCTAGTTGTGCCAATGGGACCATAGACTCATGAAAGTTTTAGTGTCAAAATAGATTTGAAAATTTACCTATCAAAGTTGCCTCATTTTACAGAAGAGAAAATAAAAATTCAGAGAAGTAACACAGAGCTGAGTTGAAGCCACTTTCTGCCTTAATAAACACACTATCATGGTTTCTATAATAAAAATCACATCACGGTTGCCCAAATGTTTAGAGGTTTGATCTCCAACCCACTGTGCTACTAGGTAGTTTTGAAAACTTGAACAAATATGGCTCATTGGAAGGTCCTCAAATTACGGGAGGCATGAAATCAGTGTGACTATCTGGAAACCAATCCCTTTCTGTTTTAGTCTTTAGTTTCCTGGCCAAAAAATGAGCAATTTTTCTCTACCATGTTCTCCCAGGATGATGCATCTCTCAGGCCTCAAGAAATGGGCCTGATTGTGGACTGATACCCCTAAAACTGTGGGGCAACAGCAGCAACAACCACAACAAACACCCTTTTTTTCCTAATGAGTTTATTACCTCAGGTATTTGTTACATAGTGGTAGAAAACTAACCCAATGGTCAAAGTAAATCATTATAATCATAATTAGAAAATACTGACAATTTATCCAAAGAAGCCAAGAACATACTTATATTAAGAAATAGAGAATTGTAGCAGGGAATTTGAAAAACATGTGAATAATAAAGAAAAATGTTGGGAACAATGAAGTAGCATATTTTTTTTTAATTTTGGGAGGACGGGCTATATAGTTCAGGCTGACCTTGAACTCACTATGTAGCCCAGGCTGGCCTCAAACTTGCCCATGGCAACCTTTCTGCTTCAGCTTCCTAAGTGCTGGGATTACCATGCCCAGCCTGTAATTTAGATATTTTGTGTAGAATAAAGCCATAAAAACTATTACCACATATTTCAAGGTGTTACTAAGAGTTTTAAATCCATCCATGCAACTAGATTAAATACTACTAGTGTCTGCTTATCTTCTCCAAATTGTCAGAGATATAGAAATATCATTGGAGATACAGATGAAGTTCTGGATGCTTGGTCTATAAAAGATAGGAATACTGTGAACACAATAGTGATATATAAAGTTTTGAAGGGCTGTTTAAGGAGAAAATTACTAAATAATTTATACAATTACCGAGAAAACTAAGAGAAATAAATGTGAAATACATTTTTCTAATCCTAAAAGAGGAAGAAAGTTTTAGAAAGTACACCTTCTATACAATAAATAGTGGGAAGTTCAGTCAGAGAACATCTGTGACTTTTTCACTAAGACTGTGATTCCTGACCCAAAACAAAGAATGTACACAGCGCATTCAGTAGGTGGCCAGTCAAAACAGCCAATTCAAAGTAAAAAGACAATTAAAAGTATCAAATGAGTCTGTTTCTCCCCTTGTATTTAAATAATAACACTATTAAAATTTCTTCTAGAGCTATTCAATATTTTCACTTCCACATGACCTGCAATTATCTTAGTATCATTTTCAGAAATGTGAAATATCTTTTATGGTCTTAACTTTCTCATCTGTGAACTTTTACCAAACACATTACCAGTCACATTCAATTTGTCCTAACGGTTTATCACATTCTGCCTCATCTCACTCATAATACTTATTACATTTTATTTTAATTAGTTATCTGCATGCCTGTCTCCTACATAGGACTGGGAGATCCTTGAAAGCAAAACCATTGTTATACTATTATTGTATCCTTAGATATAACAGTATGGGATACAATAACCTTGCATATTATATAGTGAAGGTGCTCAGCAAATTTGTGTAGATTAATCTAATTAATCCATATACAAATGAATAAATAAATAATAGTATCTTTTTAATAAAAGTATCTTATCTGGGGACTTACAGTGCTAATTCTAAAGTTTGACATCATGTCTTATATCCCATATTACCCTGTAGGGCTTATAAATACATTCATGCAACAGAGACCAAGTATTACTACATGTTATAATTTAATTGTTAGGCCACAGTGTTTGATGCACCACAATGTGTATGCTACATTGTGTTTTGATTTACATGTTTTACAGATACACATACTCCTATGCAAATTGAATTAAATTCATAATTTTTCAATTAGAAGAGTACTATTACTTATAGTCTTTCCTAGTCTTGAAAGTCTTTTCTCTTCTAGGTTTCCATGTAAGGAACTCAAAATATACTTCTGTAAAACAAAGAATTGAGTAGAAAATCTTACTAAAAACAGAAAACACAAACATACTTTCATGATATCACTTGGTCAGTCACTCAACAAACATTACGTATTCACCCTACAAAATTTTTAAACAGCTTCTAAGGCTAGGGAGATAAAATTTTAACTTTTGCTTTTTCTTGTGTAAACATAGCAGTAGTAAGAAGCAATACTTATTTAGTATTTTCCCAGCCATTGTGCTAAGTTCCAAATATAAATCCTTTCACAAAATGTTCACAGCAATAGAATGAAGAAAACAATCTCCGTGTTTCACATGAAAAAAGGAGGCTCAGAGAAATAATGCCACCTGTCCAACATCCTACACTGAGGGAAGGCTGTAGATTTGGCTCAAACTTAAAGAGGCTGGCTCTGCACCTGGCATTCTAGGAGTTCTTTCTACACTACGGCTCACCTTCTTTCACTAGGAATCACTGTGTCCTTTGAACTACTTGCAGAAGTAAGCATTCTTTAAATGAACTTCATCCCATGTATTTATTAGATAAAATATCTAAAGCTTTACTTTTAGAATCAGGAAAAATGCTACAAGCTTGTGTTTTAACAAGGACACTCATTACCCCTTTTCTTCCCCAACCTGAACAACCCTTCAGTCCTTCCCAAGGCATTCACTTTACTTGGAGTCTTTGGAAAGCACTGGGAATGGAGAAAGATGGTATGTGCAAAATCTCACTCTGTCCATTGATAGTTTTTTAAATAAAACAAATACTATGAGTGGCTAGCACAGGAAATATCTAGTGAAAGTAAATAGCATCAGCCTCATTAAGGGGATCTGGTAACAGTGTTGTGTAGCAACATAAGCTCTAGGTCTTGGGAAGTCTCGCTGAAGATACCTTCATTCAGGCAGGGCTGATGTTCAGCCAGCATGCCATGGTAAGCCAATATTGGTGATTAAAATATCAAGCATGT
Organism: Heterocephalus glaber; assembly: GCF_000247695.1. Next base: position 43,725,906 of record NW_004624730.1, on the reverse strand, counting down.
TTCCTGTGTAATAAATAGCTATTGCTCTAAGTCCCAAGTGCTTCTCTGCTTCGAGGCTGTTGTTTTCACCTCCTTCTCTTGATCTGTTAGACATCCCTAGGGTCCAGAATATAAAAAGCAATGTCTGGCCCAGCAGGACTCTTCCAGATCCCTTCTCCTGATCCACAGCTTACATCTTTTCTAACTAAGCAACCTCTTCCTATACTGCTGGTAAAAGCACTTTTTAAAAGTCTCTTGCTTTTAACAAATACTTCTTGAGCATACTAAGTGCTTTTCAGAATGAGACATGCATGGCCCTGTCAGAGAATTCAAAGTCTCTGCATAACCTTTTGGAAAAAGAGTACCAGTTTCAAAGAAATGAGGAGTCCTGCTGGCGGCTGTTTCAGAATATGATTATAGTCTGACATTAGAAACAGCTGAGAAAAATCAGTATGCTACACGCTATTCTTAACTACTTATATTGTTCTATCTACTATCCAAATGGCTTATGCTTAAGCGAATGGGAGATTTAAACATTCCGTTTTATTCTCAACTGTAAGGTATAAATAGTTTGTGTGCTATTAAATAGTTTATAAACTTACATGAAGGCTTGGCACCTAGGTTGTTATTGACATTGGATTCTTGACAAATACTACATGTGCTGCAAAGCTACTTATTAACTTGCAGCAAGTATTTCCTTACTTTTGTCATTAATGACTCATTACTAATCCATTATGGTCCAGTTATTCAACTTCTTTATAGAATAAGCTGGTATTTCATTTTTAAAAATCTGTGCTTTCAATTTAAATTAGAGGAGCCATTGATATACAGATCCAGAATAGTTTGAATGAGCTTTCATACAGGAACTATTTCTCTGTGACATCAAACTTGTTTCATTAAAGTGAATATGTTGACACCGAGAAATCAACTGACCAGAATCTTAGTCATTATCAGATTATGATAGCAAGTATAAATATACAAGAGGTAACCATTTGAGTTAAAGATATTGTGAGTAGAGAAACTTCTGATATTAATAGTAAAATTTATTTTATATTTCATACAATATTTACCTAACAGACTGTAAATTACACATTGGGAAATGAAGTCTATTGGGAACACTGTGCTGGGAAGAGAAACTTCCTTTATGTTCCTAAGTTTGTAAGTAGGTTTCTGAAATAAACTAAAAAATAGACTGATTAATAGGAGAAAAGGCACACTAATTTATTAATTAATATTGTATATGCAGGGATGTCACTGGAAAAATAAATGAAGAGTCAAAATCAATGAGTTTGAGAGCTTATATAGCATTTTAATAGGGCAAAGGGAAGACTATGTAGGCACTTAGGGGAGAGTAAAGTTTGAAGAAAGATGATTGGGCCCTTCTAGGAATAGATGGAAGACAGGGTAGGTAGTGACAAGGTTTGTCTGAGTGTGGTGTTGACTTTTAGTTTCCTTTTCTCTGGTAAGAATCAGTCCTCCCTGGCTGATGATATCCCTGGGGAAAGGATTTAAGGCAACTGAATTCCTTTTGGAAGATCTGTCCTTAGACAGATAAAGAAGCTCAGGTAAAGTGCCCCCTCCAAACACATTTGTTTTCTTCCAAGCGCCTTCAGCCCAAAGTAATCAGTACAACAAAGTGGTATAATTTGGGGTGGCCTGTCCTGTTATGTTTTGTATTGATATATTCTGGTCTCCAGAAACTGGTATCAGGTACTAGAAACTAGATATTGACTCTGCCATTTAAACATGGATCCACAGAGAACGGGAATGTCGATGCACTTGTCATTATTGATTAGTTTGCTGTAATCTCATAAAAAATTTGTAAAGGCAAGTTATCCCCAATCCATGTTCTCTGAAACTCAAAAAGTTTCCAATTCTAATTATCTTCACAAGATTTTATGCATTAAAATAGTTTACTCTATAAAATGTTGTAGTTACTTCAAATAATCATGAATCTTAAGTAGGAATTTAACTGCAGCACAATATGCAAGTAGATTAATTTCTGTGTATTACTTCAGAGGACACTAAAGTTGGAATAAGTAGACTTTGTTGATGCAAATTAAATGTAAAAAAGTTTAAAGATGATGCCAGTCATTACTCTTCCCTAAATATGCATTGACTTTTTCCTGAAACTTTTCAGTGAAAAAAATACAAAATTGAAAAAAATCTCTGTTATATTATGAATGTGACAATAACAATTTAATGGTATCTCAATATCTGGTAGTCAAAAAGAAGGACTGTTTTTGTGAGAGCTTCCTTCCTGAAGTGTCATGTAAAATATTAGAGATTTAAAGATTGCTTTATTTCCCTATTTTGACCATTTTATAGACATTCTTTCCTTTCAGTAAGTTTGCTTTTTTATTTACATTACTAAAGAATATTTAAAATGTGATTTAATGTATCCAAGTATTGTTACTGGAAAAGATCATTCAGTGCAACCAAATTTAGAGAAATGTAGGAAGAAAATATATTATAGAAGATAGAAAAGAAATTTCAATTAATTGTTTAATAAATCAATCCTAATTGCATTCACAATACTTATGCATTGAAATCTTTTTCTCAAACAAGCACTAAGTTCTTTTTCTACCATACAGTGTACAGTGTTTATTCCTTTAACATGTATTTGTGTTGACAGGATGAATTAAACCATATTTATTGACTACTCTGTGTAGAGTAGTCACTGGTCATCTTAAAAGCAATCTGCTGAAATCAAATTATATGAATGGCTTTTGAGATCCTTAAAATACAACTGACATAAATTAATAAATAGTAATCATTCAAATTCTATAATTGATTTTGTGGTATGAACTTCATGATATTATAGGTTTCATGAAAAGGAAGAACTTAAATTAGGAGGAAGTATTAAAGCAAAAGAAAAACCAAACTAAAGAAATGGGAAATAACAGTCATAGTAAGTGGAGTATAATTTGCTGGAATTAAGTACTGGTAATGAGCATAATGTTGGCAAGTAGTAGGAATATGGGAAGAATCTCAAGGCTAGTTCATTCTAAAATATGAAAGTACAGGGCTGAGGTTGTAGCTGCATGGTAGACCACTTGTCTCTAGCAAGTACTTGGGCTCTGTTCCCAGCACCACAATAAAATTTAAAAATAAAAAATTGAAAAAAGAAGTGGAAAAAAATACAGAGTTAACAATAAATAGGGTTTATATATAAGATATAAGATAAAAGCCAAAAGACATGTAGCATCTTGTAAGTGGGAGCTGATTAAGGAGATAGGTTTTGATGTCTGCTTCAACATTAGTCAGCTAGGCACTGAAAACAAAAAAAGACTGTTGGAATGTACTAAGAAACTCTTGTGCTTCAGAGACTGGATAGTTAAATGCATAGCATTGGAAAAGACAAAGCAAGTTCAGACACTACTTTGAAAGTGTTCCTGTGGCACTAAAGAGAAGAAAATGTGTCAATTTAACATGTGACAGAAAGTAGCAGAGGATCTCACATAGCATGGTACCTTTAAAACAAACACTTAAAATATGCATGATCCCATGTAGCTACTCATTCATGACCAGATTTCAACCACTGTGAAAAGGAAGACCTGCTCCACCTTCAAAAAGAAACATCTAGAATGAACCCAGTACTAATGCCTTAGTACTGACATTCTTCAGTTTCTGCAGTTTACTGAAATAGTAAGAAAAATGAAAGTATGCACCTAGGTAAGTGGCAGAGAACATGGAGAGAAAGGATAAGGGCAAAGAAATAGGTATTGAAGAGATACACATGCTTTATATATAAATGTTTCATTTATGCTACTTAGTCTTTTAAGCAAATACAGAATGCATTCTCGACATTTAAAAATTAGAATACTTAATATTAGGGGGGGAACCTCTAGAATTTAGGTTGCTTTCCAAAACCCAATTGGAAAATTGGGATCACATTCCTGAATGCATACAGTAGGCTTATAGTATATAGGCTTCTACCAGGAGACTCCCTCTAAATTCACCGGAGTCCCCATTTCATCTTGTTAATACAGTTTTGTTACCTGTGTGACTCCTAAATATACTGAATTTTGGATCTGTTGTTTGAAATAGCACACGACTCATAGGTCTCCCAAACATATTCCCAGTATACATGGAAATGCAGAGTTTTAAGAGAATGAAATTTCAATTCTTAAATACAGATAGGTTTTCTGAAATGTGTCTGCCTAAGAAGGCATTTAGTGGAGGAAACCAGCCTGTTGTCCTTTGCAGTCTTTCTAAGTGTCCATACCCTCCTCTCAGGAATTTAAAAATCTTTCTATGTAACATTGTTCCAGGATGTCAGAACCTCTAAGGCAACAGACTAAAAGGAAAATTGGCATCAACAATGTTGAGTATAAACTAAGAAAAACAATAAATTGGGCTTCATAAATTTGCTAATCTTGAACATAAAACCTGGCTTTAGAAATGGTACATTTTGACCAGTGTTGGAATTTTCTGAATTTAAATGCTTTGTAGAGTGGAACCTACGGAACAGGAAAATTTTCATTTCTCTGTTTTTTTCTCCCTACTTCACATTACCTTTGTCTAAATACTATTGAAAATAAAGTTTTGTGGAGTTTCATGAGATCAAACAAGCACTGGTAAGAAATACTGATTAAACACATTGTCTCTTTTCATTCAAGCTAGAAATTTATAGGAAAGTTACATGACTTCATTGAGCTAGCCATTCATTTATCCATTTTAGAAATAAAATTCAGAAGTCAAATGATTACCTCACAAATTTATTTGTACTGAAAACGGAAGTCTCATTTTTCTTGGCAAAAATTTAAGTCTGATTTACCAGGCTGTTGGTCAAGGAGGAATGCTTTTGGCAGTTACGTTATAAAACAGATATTGTTTGGCAGTGTGAATCAAATCTGAAGTTACAGTGTTTTAATAAAATATACTTAAAATGTGTTAAAATAAAAATATTTTATTCAAAATACTGTACTCAATATCCTCATGAAATTCCTATTTTTCCCATTATTTTGTATAATTTAACCACAGTATATATGAGCTAATCTGAAAAGACTCAATAAAGCAATTTGATTACTTATAAATAATTTTTAAAATGGGCTAGGTAGATCAGTATTTTGCAAGTTTAGTAGATTTGAAGTCTTTTGTTTAAAAAAATCAAGAGAAATTAAATGAGCCATGTATTCATAGACTGATAAAAATATTTTCTAATGATACATGACACTATTATTTTTGGCATGTCAATCAAAAGGAGTTATTCAAAACAAAGGATTTGTAACATTGGTGTGTGAAAATATCTATTTCTTTCGACTCATTCATTTTTTAAGATTTTTTCCTAAAACTTGTTTGTATAAGAAAAGCAGAAGCTGACCTATGTCTCATTGTTCTGATAAAAGTCATCTATTGAGACTTAATCTAATTGAAAGATAAGCCATACTCATTCATATTTAAAATGTGCTCTTCTCTAACTTTGCATTATCTTTAATAAGTATATACATAAACATTACATACATTTATATTGCTATTATAAAAGCACTAGTAATTATAGTAAAAATAAAATCCAAATATTTAACACTTAAGTATAAAGTTAAATGTTTAAAATAAATTGAGACAGGCATGCATATTTTTGATATAAAAAAGTGGGCTAAGATGATCCATAAGGTCCTTTCAAGTATAAATATATAATATAGTAAATTCTGGTTGTAGGAAATAGAACAGAAATGAGAGTTTAAGAAAAAGGGAAGAAAGCATATTCATATTCTTATTTATTTATGTTTTTGAACAGATGATTGGTATCAGATTGATACAGTATTTTAATTCAAATAAATATATGCAAGAATGACCTAATGGTTTCTTTTTGAAATAGTAATATTTATATAATGTAGCAAATCACATACCTTCATGTTATTTAAAATTGCAATGAAAAAGTTCTAGATTATTATTCATAAATATGTGAGGATATGTATAATTTTCAAAAAATATTTGGAGATATTCAAGAAACAGTACTGGCAGACACTTGCAAAATTACCTTGGCCACCAGATTTCCCGTCTCCCCCCTCCTCTCTCCTCCCCTCCCTCCCTTCCCCACTCCACTCTTTGTTTCCCTCTCCTCCTCTTCCCTCTCTCTCTTCTCTCCCCATCTGTGTGTGTGTGTGTGTGCATGTGTGTGTGCACACTTGACCTTCTCACAAGGAATCCTGTGGTATTGAGGCATGGTACTTCCTAATTCAGTCATAAATGGTTAGGAAATTAAACAGAATTAAATAGTTTGTCACTGGGTATGGAAAACAGGCTAACAGGAGAAGCAGAAAATAACAACGTGTAACTTTTAAAAGTTTGATAATTAAACAGTTTAGATTAATTATAAATAAAATGAAAGTACAATTCCACTATGAATTCTTTAATAGCACATTGTGAATTCGTGTTCCATTTCTATTTAATTAATAATTATTCGCTGATAAAAAATAGTGACTTCTATTTACATTTATTGAGTTTTCTATAACAGTACATATAAGGAATAAAAATTCCAAGGTAATTATTTATGTGGGATTTTCCCCTGTTGTAAGTTCAGTGGGTGCTATGTGAATCTAGAGCATATTATTTGCCATTTCACACAGTTGACATTTCCCACAGTTGTTAAACGCTCAGTGAGAGCATTCAGTGTACAGTCTTGTTAACTTTAAACTATTGGACTCCAGGTGCCGCTTGTAGGAATTTGTGTTTTCAGTAGAATGTCCTCCAACATGAACAGCTGTGTTTTGTCAGGAAGTCTCAAATCCAAAACCTTTAGTTCCTTCCCCCCTTGTCACGTTTTCTGTACACACATTCAGATGTCAAAATACACATCTGAGGAAGAAAAGGTGCAGCGAGGGAGTGAAGAGAGAGCCAGAACGCGGAGAATGGAAAGGAGGGGCAGAGGGAAAAAGAATGCACGCAGTAGTCGACTCTGACCATTTTCTCTCGAGCTTTTTGTAACCATGTGTAGACAAGAAAACTAACTGCTGTGGCTATTTTTATCTTTGAGCTACTTCTAGTGTTTTATAAATTATTGTAACATTTGGAAATTGTTAAATTATGAGGGGATTTTCCTTGTTTAAATTAGAATAGTTCATACCACCTAGGACCAATTTAATGAAATGATTAAATATTTGTATTAAAACACAAATAACATAACATCCTAAAGAATTTTATTTATCTTACCATGGTCACTGCTAGCCTAAGCCACATAATCCTCATTGTCAAAATGATAAAACATATTTTCATAGCATTAAGCAGGCTTTCTTTTCTCTTCCTCTTATTATCTTGGCTGTCAGCACAGATTTAAAATTTTCTCTTTTTTAATTTGGTGTACATTTTAAGGTTAACAGTAATAAATTATGTGTGGTAGCACAGCACTCTGGGAGGCTGAGGTAGAAGGATCACAAGGGTGAGTCCAGCCTGGGCACCTTAGTGACTTAGCAAGACCTTGTCTAAAATAAAAATACTAGTTATAAAAAGGGCTAGCGGTATAGCTCAATGTGAAGGCCCTGGGTTCAATCTCCAGTACTTTCTGAAAAAAGGATAACAGTGATAATAAAATTTGAAACTTTGAAAAAATAAACAGTAATAGTTTTTTTGTCAAAAAATTAAAAAGAGGTCTTCCAGTTAAGGAAGATAGAATAAAGTTGTATATCTATATACCATTTTAAAATAAGAGTAAAACTAAGGCTTAAATCTTTTCCTTAAAGTTAGAAAGCATTTAAAGTGGCACTGAGAACAAAGCAGGAGCTGGACACGTAATTTTAGGAGCTGGAAAACTGTCATATGAATGATAACCGAAATAACATACCCAAGGAGGCCCATCCTGGAGCTCAGTCCTAAAGCCACACTATTACAGGAAAGCAAACCAGGTTATACCACAGAGATGCAAGGCTCAGGCATTGTTTAACACCCAGTGTCTCTCCAAAAGAGTGAGTAAAAGCAAGGCTAAACTAAATTGGGATAGTTAGAAAGTTTAAGAAATATTTGAAACTCTGAATGCCATCTCAGCTGTGTGCATCCAGGCAGTTTCTCTTCCTACCTGCTATCAGAGTCTAGAGTTTTATTCTCTACAGAGAATAAAGTGGAGATATTAAGCACAATTGAAGTCCTGAGTATATGTTTGGAAAAAGGAAAATCAGACACAATTTGTTGGAATACCTAATATTAATACCCAAACTCTCCTCTTGTATTCTTTCCAGTTGATTTCGAGAAGACTAACAAATAACTCCTGATTTCCATGTGTGAGACTGGAAGCATCTTCTAAATGAGAAACATTATCATCCTAGAATTCAAGCCTAATGCAAAGATTTCCCAGTGAACTTGCTCAACCAATACATCTGAATGTGAAATTCAATTACCAAGTACTATCTTGAAGCATTGGTCTCTACTCAATTTTCATACCTAATATTAAGTATGAACACTCAGACAAATATTGTCAGACAAAGATGATGCAAATGATAAAAAATAACAATAAAATACAACTTGAAGGACATGGAATCCATCATAGGAGAAGTAAAATGAAATAAATATTAAAATTTTTATCAATAAAAGGAAATAATATATGTGTAACAAAATGATAACGTACATAAAAAGAAATATATCTGTAAGAAAATAAGATATATAAAGTAACATAAATACAAAAAAGCTTTGAAAAATTAAAAAGATAGCATGAATAAAGGAAAGAAAGTTAAAGTTGAATAATTTTTAGAAATCAAGCACAGAAAATTGAAAACTAGGAAAGTAAAGACAATTTTAGTATATGTGCTGCCGAAGTGGGCACAAAAGACAAAATTATCAAAGAATCATTTGTGATGTTTCAGTGCAAACAGCAGGAATCTGAGAAAGATAAACTAAAATGTAAGTGAAAACATACGAAATAATTTCAAAGTATCTTAAGATCTAAGAGACATGAATTTCCAGATTATAATCACTGATTGCTCTGAGCAATCATTAGAAAAAAGAAAACCCAACATAAATACTTATCTTGAAATTTTAGAGCACAGACAATAAACTATTGTAAAATCTTTCAAAGAGAAATAAGAAACATTATACAAAACGACAAGAAATTTATCAGTAGCTACACTGAAATATAAAAACAACAAAGCAAAGCCTTCAAAATTCTGAAGAAATTAACTTCCATCTAGAATTATATATCCAATCAAATTATCTACTAGTCTGAAAGAAGACTATAAACACTGTCAGTGTGCAAATCCCCTCCGAAAAAAATAACTGTCAATTTTCTCAGGCTCTGAGAAAACATTGTGAGGGTAAAGTATTTAGGTTTAAGTTTTGTTTACCAAAAAACTCTCCTAAAACCACATAGAAAATAAAGTCACTTACTTATAAACAAGATGTGCCTTTATCTACATTTTAACTAGCACTCAAATATCATAGGTTTCAGAATTATCATTAAATAAAGGGAAAAGCTGACCACATTTAAAGAAAACGATAGCCATGAAGGAGACAAAATAGAAACACTGAAAAGAATATTAACAACAAAATTGTGAGAATTTTCCTTGAAATTAAGGAATAATTGGATTTCCTGAGATTGAAAGGGCCCACAATAATTTAGGGAAAAACTGATTCAAAATCATCTGTGCTGGGCCGGGGATTTAGCTCAGTGGCATCGCACCTGCCTCGCAAGCGCAAAGTCCTGAGTTTGATCCCTGCTATCAAAAAAAAAAAAAAAAATCATCTATGCTATGACAAGTAATTGAATTTCAAGAATGAAGAATTTTTCAAACATTTAGAGGAAGAAATAGGGAAATAATACTTCCATATTTTTTTTGTATCAAATTCTTTGCAGAGAATGATAATCTATAGTCACTTCCTAGAAACAATGGGGCAAAGAATATAATGTTCTGAAAGTTCAAGAAAGGTGTAAATAGCTTTTAATTTGCATTTATTATACTCTTTGTAGTATTGGAAGGTTTTGTGCCTCAACTTTTTTTGGTATCGGGCATCGAACTTGGGACCTTGTGTTTGCGAGGCAGGCGCCGGAACCACTGAGCTAAATCCCCGGCCCAATATTGGAATTTTTTGAGAATATGCAATTGTAGAAGATTAAAAACTGTACGTATCTATTTATTGGTAAAGAATTGTGGGCCTGTATTTGTCAGCATTGGTTTCAGTTACATATAACAAGACAAAATTACAGTACAACTAAAGTGAACGAAATACTGGATAAAGATGTTCGTTCTTGGGCCAGGGATTTAGCTTAATGGCACTGTGCCTGCCTCCCAAGCACAAGGTCCTGAGTTCGAGCCCTGGTACAAAAAAAAAAAAAAGTTAGTTCTTACTTTGTTTTCTGATCCTTTCAGTCATTTTAATCTAGGCTTTCTCTTTCTGAACATAGGTTCAAGCTAAATTAATATTCCACAAAGATTTTTCTCAAAATAGCCCTTAATATCTAAATCTAAATGAACGAAGAATAAATAAGAGAATGATCACTCGTTTTGAAAGATGTGTCCAGAAAAAAATGTAAAGAAGTTCATACCTCTTACTAACAGAACTAGATATGTGTGTGTGCGTATGTGTGTGTGTGCATGTGTGTGTGTGCATGCAGCTGTGTGTGCTAGTGTGTGTGTGTTTGGGTCAGCAAAAGTTGAAAAAAGAAAGGACAAATTTTATATTTGGAATTTTATAAGTTATTGAATAAGTGTTTAAAGGGAATTAATAAGTGTTCATTAACTCATTTGCAGTACCGAAGTTCTTCAAGTGAAACAAAGAAAGAATATTGCATACTAAACACTATATCTAATTTTGTTCTTTCCAGTTTTGCACTGTACTTGTTAGCAGTTGCTATGTTAGTAGGAGGTTAGAGGCATTGTTCAAATCGTTTTAGCTTTTAAAAGATTGTTTGTAAACTATTTATTTAGTAATATCAGTAAACAAGAGACTTTTCTAACTACATAGACCAAATGTATTTTTCCTTTTCTACTGGTCTAGAAAGAAACTTATGATTTCATGGCCCCCAGGATCTGCCTTCCCCTTTATATAAATACAAAAACTTTACTACTGTTTACCATTACCTGAATTCCCCTCACCTTCCAGGCCAGGTAAGATATACTCCCTCTTTCTTGAGGGGAGATTTGCCCATATGACTAAAATTCTGACTGGTGATCTTTAGGTAGAATCCAAGCACCTCACTTTCTGATTGGAAAATTTAATTACCAAGCATAAAATTCTCACTTTCTCTGCTGTGCTGATTATAAAAGTCTCATCACACATGACTCTGATGAGCAAATCCCATAAGAGTGATTTTGGATATACTGTATGTACTCAGTGAGAAATAAAATCTGTATTTTATTCACCCACTGAAGATAGGGGATATTTACTGCCTATGGTAAAGACCAAACTATCCTGGAATAAAAGCCTTAATATATAAGTTAACAAATACTCAAAATGGAAGTTTTAATAGTCTAAGTGGATTATACTTTTCTAGCTATTAAATCTCAAATTATTTACAAAAATGTCAAATCAGAGTTCTTCAGCTTTTTCTTCTCCCAAAGGAAAAAACTCACAAGTAAATTTAAAATAAACATATGAAATTGGTGTTCACAATCTTTAATTTTATTTTCCTTAAAATCCACTTATTATTTTTTATGGCACAGAATCTTATCATAAAATAAATTTTAAATATTAATTTACAAATAAAATTTGGTTTTTAAAATCATAGTTTCCATAGATGTTTAAATTTTCACAACACAGAGTTAGAATATTCAGTTCCAACTTTAAACAATTTCTATTTATGTATTTATGATTTATGACTGCGTATTTATATATAATTTAGGTTTAATTAACATAGTAAACAATACATCAGGTTTTAAACTTATTATGTTCTGACAATTGTAAAACTGAGTATTATCCAAAGCAAGAAAACAAACATTTTTATCACTCCAGAATATGCTTTTTTGTCTTTTTCTAGTAAATCTCCCTCCCTTACTCTCCAGGAGATTACTTTCCAATTTCTACTTGATAGATTTTTTTTCTTTTCATCGATTTTATATATAGGAAAACACAGGATTGAATTTTTCTGTTACTGACTTCTTTTGCTTAATATAATGCCTTTTGAAATGATTCGTGTTATTGTGTTTGATTCTTTTACTTTAATTTCTAAGTAATATTCCATTTTAGAGATATTTCATAGTTGATTAAATCTTGCTTTTGATAGATAATTGACATTATTTCTAGTTCTCACTCATTAAGAATGAGACTAAAGATATTTTTGTACAAGTGTTATGGGCAAAATATGATTTCATATCTTGAGGAAGTCTGAAATCATTGGATCCTAGTACAGAGATATTTTTAATTGCAAACTAATATATAAAAAATTTATTGTCTTGTACTTACCGGTGATGGTAAGATTGTATACCCCTCAAATTCACTGTTGAGACATAACCCTTAGTACTTCAGAATATGAATGTTTTAGAAAAAGAATTAGTGCAGATATAATTAGTAGAGGTATAATTATTACATTGACTATAATTCAATTGGACTGGTATTTTCCTACATAGAGGAAATTTGGACACAGACATATAAAAGTATATCTACAACTAGGGATAATTTGATCTCTTTTTTTCCTACATCAACTTCTTTGTTTGGTCCTCTTGCTTTGACACTTTGGCTAACACTTCCAATAGTACATTGAAAACAAAAATTGCAAACAATGAATATTCTTGTTGTTTTCTTGATTTTTAGAAAGAAAGTTTTGATTGCTTTTTTTGCTTTTTTTGTTAACCAGACTATTCCTGAACTATCCCTGATATTAGCTGTCTTTCCTGCTACCCAGATTGTCTTGAGAGTTGCCCAGTGTATGAGCTGTTTTTCTAGACTTCTGTTAATACTGTGAACTTAAACATAGCCTTCAAATTCCTTTTCTGCTAGAATTATTTTTTAAAAGTGCTTGGAACTGTTGAAATCAGTGTTCTGCTTAAATGATATGAATGATCACCTGAAATGTAGTTCTGTGTCAAGACTGATGACCCCAAACGCATACCAAGAAGATAAGAGTTTATTACTCACATTAGGAAACTTGCTGAAAGACCAGTGCTGTCACAAGCCGCAGGTCACTGACTGTAGAGAGTGCAGAAAGGAAACTGGCTCACCTTTATGGTGGCTCAGGGCACAGCTAGGTGAAGCTTCCGATGTGCAGTGACCTAAGTTGCATATTGTGACCTTTTCACAAGTCCAAAGGAAGTAGGCAACTGTGCTTTACATCATCTTGCTCAAAACTAGGGCAAAGGGGCAAGTGATTGGTGGAGCTTAAAGGTTATTAGGAATAAAACATAAAAACATGGAGTTAAACTTTTTATTAGAGTAATAATTAAAAGTATAAGTTATTCCATACGAAATCAAGCAAATGTACCAAATTTATAATGACTATCATCTAAGGAAGTAAAGAAAGATTGCACACATTTGTCTAAAACGTCAGTAGAAAATTCAGGAGTTTTGTGTAAATAGTAGATTCAGTGTATGAATTAAATGTTGGTCCTTCCCATATTAAATCATTTGGTAATAGTTATTTAATTTCTTTTTGCTTTGGTTCAATTGTTTATAGAAAAGTATTTATTAGTCTTGATGGGGTCATAGGAGAACATCTTGTTCTCAGTTCAGGCAAATGATACCAATAAACAATCACATCGGCATTGGCCAAAAATGAAGAATGCCATCCTAGGAGTAAAAAAGGTCATCATTAAAATCTCTATTCTATCATTTATCAGTGGAATCATCTTGAGCAAATGATTTAACCTCTTAGATAATCCATTTCTTCATCTAAAGTGGAAATAATGATAATACTGTTAAGAAATATTGGACTATAAATGTAATAACATATTTAGTTTGGAATAAGCATTCATTAAATCTCAATTGTTAGTATTCTATTCAATAAATAAATCCAACTCCACTTGGAATTGCAAAATTTACTGAAGATAACTCATGTGGCATTAGATTTCATTGTACAGATCACATACAAAAAACAATTAAATTGCTTGTTTCTTGTCTTTCAGCCACAGATAACAGAATCATCCCATGAATTATTATAAATTAATTCTTATTGTTTACTCCAATGTGCTAATAACCAGTAAAATCCAGATGTCATCATTGCAATGAAAATTTATTATCTTCCAATATGTTCAGGGGAGAGGTCTCATTTGCTACCACGTGAAAAGTGACTTACCTTATTATTAACTCTACAAAACATCTCTCCTTTTAGAAGAGTACAAGTCTCAGTAATGAATATGCATAAGTAGTACTATGTAGGAATTATGCATATTTTGAGTTTGTGAAGAGAATTAATGTGTATAATTTCTGTAAAGAACCTACATAAATAACATACTCAGGTGAAAAATTCATATTAGTATTTGGTATTAGTTACTCCCTTTTGTGCTGTAAGAATCTACTTCATATTTTTCCTGGGTAGTATTTAATCTTATAATAGATCTGAAATTTTAAAATTCTATTAGTTAAAAGTATTTCTTAGGCCAGGGATGTAGCTCAGAGGCACAGCACCTGTCTGGCAAGTGCAAGGCCCTGAGGTCGATTCCAGTACAAAAAAAAAATTATCCAAAAAATATTTCTCATTTGTGATGCTAATTTATTTACTAAACTTCAAATGCCAATTAAAATTTTATGCAACTCAAGGTATAGTGAAAAAATTTATTTAAATTTATTAAAAATTTATAGTGATATGGTATATTATTCTGGGCTCTAAAATCTTCATTAGTGTTTCAATTTTTCTTTTTTTCTTTAATACTTATAAAAAATAACTTAGAAAAGAGTGAAATAACTGCTTTTATCTAGAAAAGAGTGAATATCTGCTTTTATACCATGGGAAATATCCTGAAATTATAAAATATTTATTTCTAGATTCAATGTACTATATATTTTTTATGCTTTCTAAAACCTCTGAGTTTATGCTTCAAGCAGTATCTTTAACTTGTTAAGCTTTAAACGCTTTGAAGTCTTCCTTAATTATTTATTGTTTTGCAATAAACTGAAAAATTTCAGGAATACTGTGACTGAATTCTTAAAAATTATAACCACTTAACTATAAGAAAACAGAGAAAAGCTAAACTTGCACATTCATTTCTGAAAGTTTAAATTATCTGCTGTTAGTGAGGCTGAAACTCTAGATGCTTAAATAAAATCATATAGTCCTTTTTTTTCTACTTAAAAAAGAAAAATAAGCATAGGCTAAGTACTTGGAGGAAAAAGGGCAGCAAAAAGAATTATTCTTACATTAATAATATTCAAAAATGCACTTTTTATATTATCCAACTTACAATGGGAAGAAAAGACTGGGATGCTTTTTGAAGAAAAAACCATTGATTTGACATAAAAGCCTCTTGGGTCAAGGTAGGGGTGAACATGCAGGGAGGCTAAACTGATGGCACGAGATGGCAGGGGACAAATGTTTGGGGGCAGTTTTCACCAGAAAATGCAGCCTTTATTGAACATGCAAGCAGTCACTGTCTCTACATTTCTGTGCATCCAGAAGGATTGCTGCATTTTTGTCAGAGAACGAGTACTCTGCCAAAGACACTGGTGAAAAAGAAAAGTGTTTCCTTAGTGGGATTAAATGTAGGTTGAAAGATAGAAACTTATAAACAGGGAAACACACATACACACACGCACAATAAAAGACATAGAAACTATTTACTGAGCAAACAGTCCACAGAGTAACATATAATTGCATCAAGGCACTACAGTGCCTCATTTCTTTGAGCAACAACACTCAGATCTTGAGTGTGTCCTATATCTAATCTCTAATAAATCCTTCTTGTGTCTCTTTAAAACAATAAATTAAAAAATGGAAACAAAGTCTATGTAAATAGGGAAGGATGGTGGGGGTGAAGGGCATACAGGTAATTGGGAAAAAATAAGAACTAAGATACATCATGTTCAGGTACAAACACTCAATGATAAGTATAAATGTACTGTATACCTAAAATGTACCAATTAATATATTAAAAAGTAAATAAGTAAAGCAATAAATAAATACATAAATAAATAAGTTAATTAATTAATCAAGGCACTACAAACAGAGTATGTAAATCATGACCATGTGCTAAAGCAATATGTTTTAGAGACTCAGAAGCTACTCAGTAAACATTTGTTTATTTTAAATATGGATATCTTCCTAAATTACTCTGATCCTAATTTGGAAAATTAGATATATTTCTCTACAAAAAGGAAAGGGAAACAACTCTTTGGAATAGTTACCATGACCCAGAGTAGTTGATGGTTTTTAAAGATGTTTGACCAAAAAGACCTTAATGGAATCTAGGTCAAATGTGAAGCTAGTTGATAGGAGAAAGTCTTCTCTAAATTCTAGGATGGCTTCAAGGCTTCAAAGACTTTGTGAGAAACATAAAATATCATCTTTAGCCAAAAAATGATATTGGATTTACAACAGAATCAGGGGCTGTGTACCTCAACCAAGGAGTGCCTATTTCATACTATAAAGACCTCTTGTGCTTACTTTTAGAAAGTCATTCCAACCTCCATTTCAGACATTCTACATTGGAAAGATGAAATTTTAGAAATTAAGTCTTGTTCTATACAGTTTTACGAATTGATTATTCATCTTGTCTGCATTTAATTTATATTTATATTGGTTTAAACTACACTCAGCCACTAAAAGGTATAGAGATTTCTGCCAGTAGAGTTGAAGTTTCTCTTCTGAGATCTATAGGACATGTTACCTAAGTTGTTACAAGTAGCCAGCCTACAGTCATACAGAGAGGTACCCAATGCTAAAGCCAGCACAAGGAGAAGGGTAATCTCAAAAGAATCCTAGAGAAATGTACACAGAGCTATAATTATGTGGCCCACTGTGATTGTTACTTAGATCAGTTTGAGAGGAGTTTCTGCTCTTAACAGGAAAAAGCATTCTCATGTGAAAGTTTTGAGACACTCTACGTCTGCCTGCCTTTGAGAGACCAGTGTGCACAAACTTACAGAAAGCTGGGCAGTACTTAGAAAAGCTAAGTACCAGAGTTTCATTTGTTTCCTTTAAGACTTGAGCCAGTCATTTCACCTTCTGATCTTGGAATTTATAATATTAAACAGATATAAGTTTTCTTGGTTAGGCAAGGATAAACTGGCAGCTTTCATACATTGACTTTCCCCCACCTAAGTCCACTTGTTTCATGACTATTGAATGAGCCTCTTTGCCATCTCTGCAATCAGCAAAGCATCCCTGAACTTGAAAATAAGCGAGATGACAATCTCTAGGGTAGAAAAAATAAAGTGGGTAGTAGGTAGAAGAAAACGTAGCTTGAAAAACAACACAGAATGTTTTCAAAATTAACTTTCTATTCTGTAACACTTATCAAAAAATAAATCCCAGGTATTTCTCTTTTTCTGAAAAAATTCTTAATACCATGCTACTTTGAATTTACAAGTTTCCTGCCTTTATTCCCCAGAATTGTTCTCCATATATCAGATGGAAACTCATAGATTGATGTTGTTATATCACTTCATGTGGACGACTTACATCACTACATAGCAGAGCAAGAGCTCTTCCACTGGAGTTTTGCTTTTCTATTTACCTGTGAATTACCACATTTCAAGGAAATCTGTAGATTAGTTTTTCAGATTTGGCTGTGGACAAAGTCTACCAAACAAATAAATATTTGGAGATTTAGTTTATCAATCCACAACTCTGTCAGGAGGATTTCTAAAATCAGTGCCACAAGAGTAATCTCAGCACTCGGGAGGCTGAGGCAGAAGGATCACTGTGAGTTCAAGGCCAGTACTGGGTACATAGTGAGTTCAAGGACAGCCTGAACTACATAGTGAGACCCTGTCACACACAAAAAAGGAATTTCCAAGATCTTTCTCCCATTTTGCTCTGTATATATCTTTATGCAATGTAATTTTCAAAGTGCATAGTTTTCCAGTGAAACTGTTAAGTAACTCTGTCATTTTGGAGATGACTCACAAAAGATTAAACAAAACAACATCACAATATAAAGGATATAGATCAAAATATAAATGAAAATAAATGTTCAGGTCTCCACCTGAGGAAAGATAGATATCACCCTGACAATAGTCTATCATGTTACTGGAACATCCTGGAGTTCAATGTAGGGTTTTTCATAGCATAGTGTACTATAGCTTAGTATATTTTAATTTTCTTCATACTTTATTCTTAGATTATTTTGAGTTATGCTAAAATTTGAAATGAATTTCAATTATTTGAATTTAAAACAGGATTGATTTAAACAGAATATACGTTTAATTAAGAAAAATTAGTTTTCCCCAATTACTACTTTAAATATGTAGACACAAGTGTAATCCTTGATAGAATCATATTTTCATACATTTTATACAATTTAAAGAAGCCTGAAATGAATAACTGTACCTAATTACATAGCCTTTATCTTAGGACAAAAACATAATTGAAGGACAGATGCTATTTTAACAATTAAAGATTTCTATATCAAATATACTATATTCCCCAAAATCATTTTGTAGTGTATTCTGAATAGTATCATGTGACTATATATGCACTAGGCTATAAGAAAAATTAAAACTAATGCTTTTGATTTTATGGAATGAGGGATATCTATCACTGCTATTAAAGAGGTTAGATTAAAAGCCAGTAGATTAGGGCCAGGGATTTACCTCAGTCGTGGTGTGCCTTGCAAGTGTAAGGTCCAGAGTTCGATCCCCAATACTGGGGGGGGGGGAAGTCAGTAGATTATAAAAGGTGACATCTGAATTAGTGTGTGGAAACTTTGAAAAAGGTCACTTCATTGTTTGACAAAATATATATTATACCTAATCTATGGAAAGAGGCTATCACTTGAAAATATTTGAAGCATTCAAATGTATTTATACAATGTATGGGATTAGCAATTTCAGCAGTACAGCTGAACAGATACATGAATTATTATTGTTACTGAAAATATCTGATATAATTGAAATATATAAGTATATTTAGAAGTATTGATCTATGTGCATGTAATTTTTAAGTTAATTTCTGAACATTTATAACCAAAATATATATAATGGAATATATATATTCCATAGAGCTCAAAACAAAAAGTAGAAGCCAGAAGGCCTCTAGATACCAAAACCAGCTGGGGATATAGCTCAGTGGTGACACTGCCTGCATTGCAAGCGCAAAGTCCTGAGTTCAATCCCCAATAACAAAAAAAAGGAAAGAAAGAAACCAAAACTATATTTATACCCAAACCTGAAAGCCTTATGTGACTAATTTGAAGTCTATAGGCTATTGAGAACATGATCTAGAAACTATATCTACTTAGTAGTAGAAACTTAATAAAAGACAATAATATAAAAAAGCTTGAAAAAAATCTAAAAGCGTTCATAAATTTTTATCCTTGAAGAATTGCAGTCTTAGTGAAAGGACAAATGAAAGTAAATCTTACTTTGAATGATAATCATTTGTCATTAAGTTGATATTGAATCGATGCTAGAGGATATTTTCTAAGAATGTGCAACCACAAAATTATCCTTTTGAAAGATTTTCATCCAAATTCACACTACATACATGTTCTGAAAAACATTAAACAAATATTTTTATTTAAAATGCCACTTATTTGATAACAAGGAATGAAAGCAAATACTCTGTAAAGAAACTATACTTCTGTCTCCTCTTTAGATTTCTCTTCAACACAATGAATATGTTATGTTCAATATTTCCCAAATAGTCCATGAAACAATACTTCATGTGTCAAATTTGACTGATAAGGGGAGAAAGATTCACAGTACCATATGAAAATCAGATATAAAATTTATCAGCATATGATATAAAGTAACATGTGTAATGTTTCAAGAAAATAAAGCATGGAGCAAAAATAAGAAATCATATTTGTGAAATAACAAAATGGAAATTTTGAATTAAATAAAATATTAATTTAACTTAAAAGTTTCCATAAGAATTTAAAAACAAATTAATTACAGAAAAAGAGAGTAAATAAAAGAAATAGAGCAAAATAAATTATGTAGAATGCAATTCAAAAATGAAAAATTTAAGAGAAATATGAAAGGCATAACAGAAAATATCAAGATAGGGTTTGCACTAACATGTGTTTCTTGGGTGGCCAAAAGGCACTAAAAGAGAGTGAACCTAAGATAACAAATGAAAGAATTAATTGAGAGGATAATTGTTTGAAATTTTCTACAATTATAAGAAATGACAAAGAAAACAAATCAAATCCCAACAAAATCAAAGCTACACAGAATGAAGACAGATCAATATTCTTTTTTTTTTGGTACCGGGGATCAAACTCGGGACCTTGCACTTGCGAGGCAGGTGGCAGAACCACTGAGCTAAATTCCCAGCCCTGACAGATCAATATTCTATGAAATTCTGTAGATGTAATTTTTATTATCATAAAACAGAAGGCGGGGATCTAAAATGAAATGTGACTATGAAAGAAAACCTTTCAAAATCAGATATCATGCTTCAAAACCAAAGCTATTAGCACATACAGTATTTCACTAAATACAAATATACTCTGTAAAGATTTTTTCCATCACCCACATCCTGAACTAGTAAGAAATGCAATAAAATAGCTTAATTTCTACCCTCTCTATTTGGCAAAGACAACCATGGTACAAATTCCATCCCATTCTCCCTCTATATAGAGAGAAACCCTATGCGGAATCCTTTTGCATCTCCGTATCTGTCATGTCAATGCAATGTGGGACTTAGAAGGATGAAAATCTGGTCATGCAAGATTTGGAACCAGAGAAACATGAATGAAGAGTCTCCGATTAATTTTTTGCTTCAAAATGGAAGAATGGAGGAAGCAGATCCTCTTGAGAACTCCCATCCCCTGAAAATTTTTCACTAGGTGAATACAGAATGTATCAGAAAAATAACCAAGTACTTTGTACTGGATAGTATCCCTCCAAGTATGTAACTTGAAGTCCTAACCCTCATGGAAGTGTAATTATAATAGAGCATTTAAGTGAATGGTTAAGTTTAAATGAGAACATGAGGTGTAGCCCTGACCAGATGAAATTAGTATTCTTATAAGAGGAAAAGACAACAAGGATCTCATTTTTTCCATGTAAGGACACAGTGAGAAAGCATTAGTTTACAAGTGAGGAAGTGTTGCCATAAGAGAAAGGGAATCAGCTAGCACCTCAATCGTGAACTCAGACTTCAGAAAGAGAAATAAACATTTGTTGTTTAAGCCAACCAGCATAGTGTATTACCTTGCTATGGAAACCCAAGCCAACTAAAACATGTGAGTAGAAATTGAAGATCTGTGTCCGTAAAAATCAGGTGAAATTCCTTGGAATTCAGGGAGCTGTTGCAAGTTGATTTAATTTTGGCAGAGGTATTTCCCTGAGCCAAAGCCGCTTTCAAAGGAGATATGTGTGTTGTTGCTGGGAGACATTTTGGTGCTGCCTCATGTGTGACACTGCCAGTTTAAAAATGCTCTGCACTTCTTTGGAAACTTTTCTTAGATTATTTACTTTATTGTCATGTTAGATTAAATTAGTTATTTAAAATTTTAAAGTGTAGATAAAAATTTAAAGCACAACTTTTGGAGATGTGCAAACATTCTGTTACTATCAAATAAAAACCAAACATCTTGGTGCTGAGCAGTAAATTGTACACTGATAATTCTGAGGTGAATAAGACTCCTTATGATTCAGGCTTAGCTTTTCAAGGTTGAGAATAAATCCAAGGATAAAACTGACTAGGAAGTGAATGTCAGAAAGAAATGGTCCCAAGAATTAGTGAGTGCAGAAAGGATGCTTACATAAGGAACTCTAGAAAACCAGAAGTGTTTTCTAAATCTTCATAAAAAACATTACAAGGAATATTTCACAAGCTTTATGAGTATGAATTGAAGTGAAAACAAAGTCTAAATAATGAGGAGCATATGTGGTGTTAGTTGATGAAGATAGAATCAAAGAGAGATCAGGCAGCATTCTGAGTTAAAGTGAAAAATAATCTGCTTTCAGTGTGATAATGCTCAACATCCCCCTGGGGACAGCATGGTGGATTAAAGGAGTAGTTCAGCTGTTAACTCTATTTGAAATACCATCAAGTATTTTGAAATTTCTTATGTATTTGTTGAACACAAATATTAGGGCATTTTTTCTGGTTGTAAAACCAGGTAAGGCATAAAATGAGAGGCTATCCCTTAAGATGCATTTACTTGGGTTGAAAAGAGATTTTCTATTTTACAATGGAAATAAATAATAGATAAACAAAGGGATTTTTTTTTTTTACTAATTCAGAACCAGAAAGTATAAACCACGAATACATAGTCATCTTAAAGATAGCCCCTAAATAAGCCTTATTTATTTTGGAGACTAGGCTTACAGATTGAATAAAATCAACAACTTGCTAGATGGAGTTGGGGAAGAAAATGAGGCTTTTTTAAAATCAGTAAAGCAGAAGTCTTGACTCTCATTTAACATTGTTTCTCTCAGAATTGAAAAAGGAAAAAGATTTCAGATTATTTGTGGATAACAAGATCACAGAATGGGGCATTTCTAAGGTGAGGCAGGCCCTTTACGGAGATAGACAGAGAAGTTCTTATGGTGCATGGTTAACAAGGTTTGTAGCCCTAAAAGGCGAGGAAAGGTTACCACCAGGAGCTGAACTTGACAAAGGGCAGTAGGGAAGTAAGTGTAACTCACTGGGTAAGACTGAAATTCTGGAATTAAATCCACATCAGCAACTATCTTATACCCCTTACCACAATGTACTCCAGCTTCTCTACATTTTCACAAATATCAGACATCCCTTCCTTGTATGTCTGCACAATATTCCACTGTATTATATCCACCATATTTTCTCCATCTATTTATCTGTCAATAGACATTTATGCTGTTTCCATATATTGGTCTTGTATGTTACAATAAACATAGGACTGCAGATGTCCTTTGAGATTCTGAATTCAATAATTTTGGATATCTACCAAATTCAAGATTGCTCGATCATGTGGCAATTCTCTTTTGAACTTTTAAGGGGCTTTCATATCGGTTCCATAGTGATTATACCACTGTAATTTCCCACTAGCAGTGTAAAAGTGTTCCAATTTCTCCATATCTCTTGCCAACATGTAACTTTTTATCTTAGCCATCCTAATAGGTATATTATAAATACCTGTGAGAAGATATTATAATACTAATTTCAAATTGTTTGATTATTAGTGATTTTGAATATCTTCCTGTACCCATTGGTCGCTTTTA
Organism: Heterocephalus glaber; assembly: GCF_000247695.1. The sequence goes on along the minus strand of NW_004624730.1, from coordinate 43,702,755 downwards.
AATTCTCTTAGAAGAAATGTCTATTCAGAAGATTTCCCATTTTTAATTTGGTTATTTATAACAAAAAATACAAATACTGCATGATTCCACTTATATATGACCTATCTAAAAATTACAAATTCATGGAAGAAAAGAATAGAATGGTGGGTGGCAGGGACTGGGAGGAAGAAAAACTAGGGAATTGCTACTCAATGGATATAAAGTTATAAATGTAGGAGATTAGTAGGAGTTCTTATCACAATAACACCAAACAAAACAAAAAACATTTCTGATGGAACACCAACATCAGATTTTTTCAATAACAGCATTGCGTGACTTCAGCGAGAATTGAAGATACAGTGGTCACATTCGGTGCTTCCTACTGTCTCCAAAGAGGCCCTAGAGGCCCTCTTATACAGATCTAAAAAAAGCCAAAGTAGCAAATATACTGTTTTTCTTTTCTTTTTGAAGACAGGTGTTCAAGTTGGATATATTATAGTTTCAAACTAGAACTTCTCAACTGAGTTTTTCTGATATAATTATCTTAATGTCCTATATATTGATTTTATAGTAAATTAAATAGTCTTTTATTGATCTAAAATTATACCAAATACAGACCTCCCATGGAATGATTAAAAAATAGTGTTGCTAAATTTTCTCAGCATTGTGCTGAAAAGGAGTATACTAGAGTTTTAAATAAATGCAATACATGTTACAATTTAAGTGTTATACCACAATTCATATATGTAGTATATCTTCAAAATGGGAAAATGGTGAATATTAGAGAGAGTGAATATCAGAAGCATGAGTTCTTTCATCTGATTACATCATATGATGAAACCAGTGAAAGACATTCAAGACTTTCACAGTGGATGAAAACAGTTGACCGCCATCCATTAGGTAGTAATTAGGAGTAATTGAAAATTCACTGTGACCTGCTATTTTCTCTTTTTGGCAGATTTATACATGCCCTCTCACAAACTCTGCTATATAGGAACAGAAAAGTCAATTATGTGAGTGTTCTAACTTTGAAAAAATCCCCTTTTTGTCTTAATAAGGTATTACAGAGGCTAATACAACTGGACACAATACCTTGCACTAAAGTTGTTAGAATCCAAAATCATTTATTTAAGCTTCCTGAGTTAAATACTGCACTAATTTTCTGCATATGACTAATTTTCTATTCAGTCACTTCAAGCAGGTGATACAGTCATCAGTGAATGCAACTGTGGACTTGAGCTGACTTCACTTATATTGATTATTTGCCCATACATTACTTTTGGGAAAATGACGTGGGCATAACAGCCTTTCTCTATTTCACCCAGAATAAGAAGGTAATTGATAGTATCAGAATTCAATTTTAGGAGACTGCTTTGAAGAAGACTAGAGAAAAGATAACACAGATAAGAGTTGAGAAGCAGTTATATTCCAATCTGGGAGATAAATGCTGGAATTTAAAACATTTTAAATGATGCCAATGATTTTTTCATGAGGAATTTATAATCAAGGATATAAATATATCTGCATGCCAATTAATAAATGAAATGTTTTAAATGTAGCATCACACATATTTGAAAATCATCCAACAGCAAAAGTATAATTTCTCTGAGTAAAAGAAATAAAAATACATTTAAATGGTCTAAAAGTCTAAATTATTCTCATTCTTTGTTTCTCTGGAATCCAGTACACAAAACTCCATTCCCATTTTAGGTATTATGGCTAAATTGATGAATATATAGGATGTAATTATTTTCCTTTGTGAGGAAATATATGAATCCTTTATATTCTTTGCCTTTTGTTCCACTTTCTTCCAGAAAGTGTTTTTCACTACTAAATCAACAGTCAATGTTACTAGTTCTAGTCAAACTGATATGGATAGAGAAATTTGTATGAATAGGAAAACGGGTTGCCTTCACTGTTTCTTACATTCCTTGAATCAATCTTTATTAAGTTAGGGATAGAGCCAGAAATTTGCAAGTTTTCCATGTGCTATGAGAACTCTAAGGTCACAGCACCAATATATTCCGGATGACATTAGATGTCACAGCACTCTACCACACTGAGACTTTCCATTTGTATATTAATTCGCTACCTGAAGGCAGTACTGATAGTGAATTTCCTCACCAAGAATCTAATGTGATTTTTAAAAATATGTAAGGAGCTTCAAACCTATTAGAAATGACTATAGAAAGCTTTCTAATTTGATCTATTTTAAAAGAGTAGATTAAAATCTCTCCATCTTAATATGAATTTATAAATTAAATGGGAAATATGATGTAGAACTAAAATGCTTTTGTAAACAACTTCATACGTAGCTAACTAAATATATTTTCATATGTCCCCAAAGGAAAAGAAGTGAATGGATCTAAGGCATTTAATTCAAAACAAAGATAACTTCAGACAAAGATGTTTTACTTCAGTCATCCATTATTTCCTTTATGCTAGTGAAGATTAAGAATTCCATTGTGTTATAATTTTATTCTGAAATCCTGGAAAACTGTATTAACTATCAAGTTACTGCTTGTTCAGTGGAAAGCTAAAAACTAGATTAAAGAAAGCAGGACAGGCACAGTTTAACATCCCGTCGTCAGAATGAGCCTTGTGCTTTTCATTCATAGCCCCTGAACATAAATAGCTACAGAATGCTGTCCAGTTCCTTGGAAAATTTTACAAACATGATAATACTCTACAAAGTCTCTAAAGCAACTATCACCATATATCTCAGAAGCGCAGGAGGTGGGTCACCTTTAGTAAGTCATAGCATTGTTTCTCTTGTTATTTTTCCCATAACTCACAAGCTCCATCACAAGTACAAGAAACAGAAGAAAACCTGAGCTCTTTAGTTAATTTTCATAAGAATGTCTAATAAGTTCAATCGGGTGATATTTCACTTCAGCAGTATAACACTAATATCCACCAAGAGAATTCAACCCTAAATAAAATTTGCATTAATTTTACAATGCAAACACATACTCTACTTGTTAAGTACACACTGATTAGCTTACTAGAAAGTAAAATATTCAGTCCAGTCAATATTTTATATGAGAATCTAGCAGGGTTCAGACATAATCATCAATAATTTCCCAAGGTCATACTCTCATATATTCACCATACATTAGCTAAGAATAAATATGTAGCTCACAATTTTAATTATTTTTCCTCATTATTTGAGCTTGTAGACAATTAGTCTAAATGACATGTGTTTCATGTAGATAGTGTGATAGTTATACAGAACCAAACTTATACCTAGATATTGTTAAATCGAAATCAGTAGAAATAACACATCATTATTATTTTTATACATATTGTAGTCACTTTCTTGCTGCCAGGAAAAAATACCTGGCACTCACAACTTAAGGAAGAGTTTATTTTGGCTCACTTTTCAGTCCATAGTCAGCCAGCTCCGAGGCAGGAAGGGCATTGTAGAAGGAGCCAGCAGAGGAGAGCTGTTCACCTCATGGCATCCAGGAAGAAAAGAAAAGGGAGGAGCTCAAGAGGAAGATGCATTCTCCCATGTCACACTGTCAGTGACCCACCTCTTCTGACTGAGCCTCGCTTTCCAACAGCACACTGGGGGCTGAACTCATCAGTGGATGAATCCACCAAAGAGTACAGTGTCCCATGATCCAACCACCCTCCCAAAGCCCTGCCTCTGAGCACAGGAGAGTTTTGGGGGATATTCCAGATGAAAACCACAACATAATGTTCAAAACTATGCATTTCATTGACATCAAACTATGCATTTCATAGAATACAAGTGGTAGTCCAATTATAGAAAATACTGTCTTTTAAAGGTGCTTTTTGAATAAGCATATTATAACACATTTTATAATTATTTTAATATAACAAAAAATAATTTATAAGGATAACATAAACACAAAAACAAACATTTTAATTTTTAACCAAGAAGCCATGAATAAGCATTTAATTGACTTGTTTGTAGCATAATTATAGGAAATTAATTATTTTATATCTATAAATATATTTTGAAAAAAGAAAACCTTTTTATTTGGAAATTTAGTAAAGCTACATGGCTTTACATTTTCATTTGATGCTCAAGCGCCTGAGGTGGAACCACTGCAAATTCAAGGCCAGCCTTGTCTATACGTAGCAAGACTTTGTCTTAAAAAAACACTAAAAAGAAAAATTCAGACAAGAAGCACATTATTGAGGTAATTTATATAGCCACTTATAACCTAATTATATATAATGTTTAATTAATATTTTAAGATTTATATCTAGTAACAATGTGGCAGAACTATTCCCTGAAAATAGTCAAGTCATACATTCTTTCAAGCTTCTCATCCCAGCTACCTGTCAGTGTGGACGTGAACTGTGTGCCCTTTGTAACTTTCAATATATTGAAAAATTATCAAGGCAGAACTTTACACTTTAAATTATATTAAAAGATTCTGTAAGGAACAATGTATTTTTGTTATATATATATATATATATATATATATATTCCAACAATTAAAGATATTGCTGTCAGTATATTATATAATAACTCCTCTGACAAACTATGGAAATTAATTATCTACATACTACCAGGGAAAGTTGAATTTTTCTCAAACAACTGATTTATGTTAATCTTACATATACTAAGTGTTTCTCAACTAGTTACTTTCATCTCTTCCCTTTAGTTTGCATCATCTTGAGAAATATACAAGGCTTTATGGATTAGATTTTTCATCTTTAACCTTATCTTTAGCTTCACCATAAAATGATGTATGTTACTCATTCCTGGAAGCAAATGTTACTTTGATTCCAAAACCAGGGAAAAACCCAACCCAAAAGAGAACTACAGGCCAATCTCCCTAATGAGCATAGATGAAAAAATCCTCAACAAGATATTGGCAAACAGAATACAGAGGGTCATCAAGAAGATCATACACCCTGTCCAAGTTGGATTTACCCCAGGGATGCAAGGATGGTTCAACATTCATAAATCAATACATGTAATATAATATATTAACAGAGTCAAGGACAAAAAATCATATGATCATCACAATAGATGCAGAAAAGGCATTTGACAAAATCCAAAACCCATTCATGATAAAAACACTACAGAAAATTGGAATAGAAGGTCTTTATCTCAACCTGATTAAGGCTATCAATGAAAAACCAATAGCCAACATCATACTAAATGGTCAAAAACTGAAAACTTTCATGCTAAAATCAGGAACAAGACAAGGATGCCCACTATCACCACTCCTATTGAATATGGTTTGGGAAACATTAGCCACAACAATTAGAAAAGAGAAAGAAATAAAGACAGGAAAGGAAGAAGTTAAACTGTCATTATTTGCTGATGATATGATACTTTACATAGAAGACTCAAAAACTCTACCAAAAGACATCTAGACTTAATTGACAGATTCAAAAGAGTAGCTGGATATAAGGTCAACACTCAAAAAACAATAACCTTCTTAAACACAAATCGTAGACTCACTGAGAGAGAATTTAGGGAAACAATTCCTTTTACAATACCATTTTAACAAATGAAATATCTAGAAATCAATCTAACAAACAAAGCAAAAGACCTCTACACTGAAAATTACAGAACCCTGAAAAAAGGAGATCCAGGAGGATATAAGAAAAGGGAAAGACATCCCTTGTTCCTGGGTAGGAAGAACAAATATAGTGAAAATGGCGATACTTCAAAACTGCTATATAGATTTAATGCAATGCCAAGTGAAATTCCAACAATATATTTCACAGAACTAGAACAAACAATCCAAAAATTCATTTAGAACCAGAAGAGAACTAGAATAGCAAAAGCAATTCTGGGCAACAGAGACATGGCTGGGGGTATCACAATACCCAACCTGAAACTATACTACAAAGCCACTGTGATAAAGACAACATGGTACTAGCAAAGAAACACACTTGAAGATCAGTGGAATAGATTAGAAGATGCAGAAACAACTTCAGACATACTCAGCCACCTCATCTTTGACAAAGGAGCCAAGGACCCTCATTGGAGGAAAAGTAGCCTATTTAATAAATGGTGTTGGAAAAACTGGATTTCAATCTGCCAAAGATTAAAACTAGACCCATACCTATCACCATGCACTAAACTAAGATCGAAGTGGATTAAAGATCTAAATACTGAGACAGAAACACTAAACTTGCTGGAAGATAAGTTAGGTAGAACTCTTGAAGATATTGGCATAGGAAAAGACTTTATGAACTAAACCTCAGTAGCACGGGAACTAGCAGAAAGTATCAACAACTGGGATTTCATCTTATTAAAAAGCTTCTGCACTGCAAGAGAAACCACCAACAGAGCTAACAGACAACCTATAATATGGGGAAAAATTTTTAGCAGCTGTAACTAGGACAAAGACCTACTATCTAGAATATATAAAGAACTAAAAAAAATCAGACCCCCCAAATTCAAAGACCCAATTCAAAAATGGGCAATTGAAATAAACAGACATTTCTCAGACAAAGAAGTAAAAGTAGCAAAGAAGTATATGAAAAAATGTTCAATATCACTGGTCATTGGAGAGATGCAGATGAAAACAACACTGAGATTCCACCTCACCCCAGAAAGAGTGGCTGCTATGAAGAAATCAAGCAATAACAAATGCTGGGAAGGGGCTTCTGAACTGCCATCCCACTGCTCCTGGTCCAGAGGAAGGGGCTTCCCGTACACCATCCCTCCCTCCACTCCAAGCCCAGAAGAAAGGGCTTTTTGGGCCACCTTCTGTCCCACCACTCCCAGCCCAGAGGAAGGGGCTTCCAGGTCACCATCCCTCCCACCACTCTCAGCCCAGAGGAAGGGGCTTCCAGGCCACCATCCCTCCCACCACTCCCAGCCTAAAGGTAGGGGCTTCTGAGCCAACATCCTACTGTTCCTGGTCCATAGGAAGGGCTTTTGGGCCACCATCCCTCTGGCTGCTCCCAGCCTAGAGGAAGGGGCTTCCAGGCCACCATCCCTACCATTGCTCCTGGCCCCTGCCCTGCCTCTGCCAGCTCAGAGGAGGTGAGCGAACCACTTGGGAGCCAACAGCAGCCCCCCAACCCCCAGTCAAAATGAGAAAACACTTAAATAAGTCTCAAAACCACACTTCCAGATCACCTACAGGAACCCCAAAGGGAAATGAGATGGAACACCCTGATACTTAACCACCTGGACCCACTGAGCTGGTAACAAAAGGGGATCTGGAAAAAATGAAATCAGAAATAATTTCTCAGATAACAGGAAAAATTCTGAACCTAGTGCAAGACATGATTAATAAATCTAGAGAGGAGCTCAGGAACATGATGGAATCCCAAAACAGGAAA
>NW_004624730.1:43671606-43686867 GCF_000247695.1 Heterocephalus glaber | reverse complement strand
GCCATAAAGAATGAGAAACTAGAGTCATTTATAGCTAAATGGATGCATATTGAGGCCATACTCTTAAGTGAAATAAATAAGACACATGTGTAAATACCAAATAGTTTCTCTAGTGTGAGAAACTGAGAGTGTAAATTAGGATTCAAAAGATTAATAACTAATAATTGATACTTTGAAATAGGAAAAGGTCCAAAGGGGTAGGGGTGGTGGGATGAGATCGGGAAAGGAAAGAATGGAGAGGAAAAATTATGAGAAGAGAAAAAAAATGGAAACAAGGTCTATGTAAATAGGGAACAGTAGAGGGGTGAAGGGCGCACAGTTAATGGGGAAAAAATAAGAACCAAGATACATCATGTACAGGTACAAGCACCTAATGATAAATGTATACGTATTGTATACCTAAAATGTACCAATAAAAGAATTTAAGCAACAAAAAAGATGTATGTTAGTTTTTCCTAATTCCATCAAATTGTCATGTTTGCATTTCTTAATGAAACAGAAGTGTATGGTCATTCTGAAAATGATTCCAAATCCAATGAATATAATCCAAAATATTTTTAAATTTCTGACCAGCTTTGTTAACATAAAATTCATGCTCATAGCTAAAGTATACAGTTTGATAGATTTTTACTTCCACATACATCTACAAAACTGTGCCCACAATTTACACAGTGAACATGTATGTCTCCTCCCCGATTTTCTTCATGTTTTTTGTCATCTTGCCTTCTAATCTGACCTAAACTTGCAACATACTTATGCAACCACTTATACACTCTCTGCCATTGTGCATTTTTCTAAAATTTCATATAATATCCCACAGTATATCCTCCATTTTTCATCATATCTTTCATTCAACATGATTGAGATTCAACTTCATCGCTAACAACATGAAACATTGCTTCATCTTATTGGTATATAGTACTGTTTTATTAGTCATTTGCCTCTTGGTGATCATTTAGATTGTTTTTTCCAATTTTGGACTAGGACAAATAAAGCTGATATAAATATTCATACACAGGTCTGTGTACAGATATATGTATATATTTATTCCTCTTGGGTGATGAGTTTAGAGTGGAATGGCTAGAACATATGGTAGTTTCAGTTTGGAAGAGTTGAGAAAGTGTGAAACTTGTTTTCAAGTGTAACCTTACCATTTTGTATTCACACCAAAAAGTATGAGAATTGTAGTTCTTCACATCCTTGCCACAGTTGGTATGGTCAGGTTCTTTCTTGTTTAATATAAAGTGAGTAGTGATAAGGAGTCATGATTTAATTAGTATTCTGCTGCTGACTAGTGATGTTCAGCATCTCTTCATGTACATATTTTTCACCCATATATATTTTCTTATAAAATGTCTTTTCAAATCTTCTCCTTTCTTAAATTTGTTTCTTATCTTATTTCAGAGTTGTGAGAACTTCAAAAGTACCGTGAATACTATTCCTTTATACACTCATTGAAAGAGATTCTCCCTGCATATTTCTTATCTTTTCATTCTCTTAAGGTTTTTGCAATAGTATGTCTTTTTTAAAAATTAATGTTAAGTTTGGTGTATCCATTTTTACCTCATTAATTATATTTCTGATGTCATATTTAAGAAATCTTTGTATAAACCAAGGTCGCAAATATTTTCTCTTATGTTTATTCCCAGAAATTTTATAGTTTGGATTTTTATATTTTGGTTTATGATTTGGTTTACCTTTTGAAGTAATGTTTGAATACCATTGAAACATGGATTTAAATTTATATTTTCCATATGAATATCTAATTGTTGTAGCATTATATTTTTGAAAGATTGTCTTTTTGCTACAGAATTTTCTATTCACCTTGGTTAAAATCAGTAGTCCATACATGCTATAGATGGAATGTTTTTGCTCTCCAAAAATTTATATGTTTAAAATAAGATTCTTGCTTTTAACCATAATAAGCCCAATAAAGTATCAGAAAGCCAACACCTTATTGAAATTTACAATGTCTTATGCAAATACATGATAAAAAACAAAAACATATCACCTCATTCACGTTTTTATTTTTAAAATATAAAATCATTTTGTTTATGGATTGATATAACTCAACCACTTCATATTTAATCTCATTTCTAGTTATATGTTTGTTTCTTTGAGCTAGTGTTGAATCTCATTCCTTTGGTTGTTAACCTTATTTCATATGTATGTTCCTGTTTAATCCATTTTATACTAGATTTGTGTAGTAACTCCAAGAAAATTTCTAGTCATCCTTTTCATTTTCTTTTGTGTTGTATCTTCTGGGCCTGCTTCTGTCCTTACAGAATAAACTAAAGAACCTAACTAAAGACAAATCTAAATAATGTACCCCTTACATTTTTACACTGGTTAATTGACCTTTATAAATTAGTTATTTTAGCAATAATCTTTCTGCATTCAGCTGAATAACTATCAACCAGAAAATGAAGATGAATTTAAATCAGTACTATTGCCTTGTAGCTTAGCAGACTGATTCCTTTAACTACATGAATGTTTTCTTTCTCACTATTATTTAGTGTTATTTTTCTGAAAATACATTGTCAAAATTTCCAGATAGAAAATATTTATTTTTTTCAGTCATTCTTGTGAGCTAGCAGCAGAATTAAACAAAAATAACTCTTAAAGAACAAGAAATGTGCTGAGCGTGAGAGAGAAGGCCGTATTCCAGATTGAGACTCTGAAAATAACCCATTCCTGCCTCTGTTGCTAGCCTTGCACTGTGCAATGGAGAATTCTCAGTTGTGATTTTTCAAAATCTAGGTTTGCATTCTTGGAGCAGCTGAATTGCTATTGCTCAGCACTCTATTTTCCAGCACTGGAGATTTGAAGGCTTCTGATCCTCAACAAGTTCTTTTTGTCCTCATGGCTTCCAATCAAAGGAGTTGATCCTGGGAGGGTTCAAGCTCCTCACAGGATGCACGCTTCTCTCACATCCTGCAAAATGTGCTCCTAAATGCCAAGTTATGTAAGTTGGTATCATTTCTGCTCCACAAGTATCAAAAGAAGGAGCAGAACACCATGAAAGAAATGCTTTATGTTCTGCCCCATGATTACCATAACAACTTCCCTCTGAACTTTTGGGAACTCTGTGAGTCCATATATCTGGGCTTTGGCATTAAAATCAGGAAAGTGAATTACTCTGGCAATACATATGAGCTAGTCCCCATTTTGGGTCTTACATACATTGGGATACTAGATGGCAATGATGAAAGAATCATTCTCAAAATCGACATCATTATATGCTTCCGGTCTCTAATCTTCATAGAGGGCAATCATATCAGTGAGGAGGACCTAACCCAAAAAGTGAAAAAATGGGACATGTTAGCTCAGTCTGAGCATATTCATTTTAAGGAAGCCTGGAAATTCATCACTGAGGATTTAGTACAGGAAGAGTACCTGATGCACCGGCAGATTTCTAATAGTGATTCTGCTCGTTATGAGTCCCTGTGGGGTCCAAGGGTCCATGGTGAAACCAGCAAGATGAAACTCCTAGTTCACATGGCCCATCTTAATTGAATAGATCCCAAGTCTTACCCAGAACTATATGAAGAGGCTTTGGAAGCAGAACTACGTATAGAGCCACAGTTCCTGAGAAACAGGGGATATTGCTCAAAGATGTGAGTGAATTTGTTCTCCCCCAAGAAGAAATGAGGCCCATTTTCAGTCTCTGTGGAGAGCAGGCAGTTTTCTTAGCAAAGGGTGAGGAGAGGGGTAAAATAGCACATATAGCATCTTGCTGTCTCTTCTACTTGGGTTACTTGGAAATGGACAGGGTTTTCTTTATGGTTTTTGAAGTATTGGTCCTTTTGGGGGGAAACAGAAATAGCTTGCATATTTATTGAATGGTATTGATCTCCTGTGCATTTTTAGTTTGGTGATGTTGATGTTTGTGTTTTCTGATGGGAATGAGATTTTGTGTGACATTGATCCCAAATGGAGTGCCTTTTCCATTCAAATGTAATAGTCTTTCCTGTTTTTTCATACCAACAGAAAAACTATTCAATTTATTCATGATAAAGTGGGAGTGGAATAGGAATTTCCTTGAAAATTGTAAGTTTACATCAAGTGAGAGGGGCCCTAGAAAAAGTGATAAGGATGAAAATCAAATATTGGCTGCTGATTATTTCTTTTCCCCCATTGATCTATACTATTAAACATATTTATTGCATACCTGAAAAAAAAAGAAATGTGACAGGATAATAAATGAAAGACCTACAAAAGTACAAAAGTACATGAGAGGGCATCTAGAGAGATAGAAAAAAAATTAAGCATATATAACCTAAGTATACAATACCAAATTCATAAAAAAGATAAATCCAGGTATAGATGTAAATGTGTAAAGAATCAAAATGATAGTCATACAACAGTTGAAGGTTAAGCTTTGGGACATTAACAGGCTTTATGAAAAATATTAATGCAATTGTTTTGAAATTAAATATTTCTTTGATAAAAGTTATATATAAGATATATTGATGCAATTCAAGATTATTAGTGTTATGTCTCCTAACCAAACAGTCTTTTGGGAGGGTCGTCTGTACTTGGATTGATGAAAATCACTATGTGAAATTTCTGCTTCTGAACAAAATGGACAATAAGGACTGAATTTGGGTTCCTGCCATACCAAAAAAAAAAAAGAAAAAGACAAAATATATGAAGCAATGTTTCTCAGGACTGGGAGTGGGATATCAAAGGACCATTGAAATAGAGAACAAAAAATAGGGGGCCAAAAATTGCACCATCTGACTTTGGAATAGTTTGTAGAGTGCAGGTAAGGATTATTCAGGCAGAGTTTGGTAGTCTTCTTAAATTGAAAAAATGCAGCTAAGAGCCCAAGAAGGTGGTTACAAGTTGTAAGAAAGAGTACTAGCATGTAAAAAGCTGCCCAAAGAGAGCTTAAGCCATCTTTAAGACCCGTTCTGATGTTCGACTGAATGTGGTGCATGAGTTGAGGAAACTCTTTAGAGTCAATGGGTGGTAGAGATGTGGGAAACCATGAAAGGCTTAGTGAGAATTATCCTGAGGTTTACAAAGATCTGGAAATCTTTCACCATGGACCACTGAGTGTTAGGCGGGAACTTTGTTCCCACACTAGGTTGTTCTTTCATCTTTTTCACCTTACCCAAAATTAGCCCACATTTTAAACTCCCTTGAGCGTCTAGGGTATCAGTCAGGACTTTTGCTAATTTGGAATTGCAGGGCCCTTTGGTTGTCCTGATTAATTGCTGCTTTGTCCCATTTGTTGGTTTGGAGTGGTGTTGTCTCTTTTCATAAAATGTGCCCATTTTTTCCCATCCTCTTGATCTCTTTATTGAGTTTGGAACCTAGGAAGTGGGATGTGATGGATGGGAGCTTTTGCAAATCAGAAATTGGGAGCTGTCCCAGTTAGTTGTTGATTTGTCTTGGTTATTGGTTTGGAGAGGCATTAGCTCTTTTCTTAAAAACCCTCGACTGGTAATATATCTTTTGTTGGGCAGGGATACAAATTTCTCAAATTTTCTATTACTTCTGTCTTATGCTGTGGGTAACTACTGTTTGTGCTCCATTTCTATATGCGCATCTCTTGAATGGGCCACTCCCCTCCTGATGATTTATAACTTTTGTCCCATTTATGTCCTGTGCCACTATCTGTGAAGCACGGATCCTTAGGTTTGGTGAAAATCTGCTGTTCCTATTCTTTTTCATTTGGAGTCAGTGGAAGTCAACCCCCACTCCTTCAGATTGGAAATCTGACTTCTCAGTTTCTCAGATTTAAATGGGCAGGTTACTTTCACGTGAGCCTGAGCTTTGGGGAACTTCTATGCATGACACCTCTCAGCTGCACACCATCTGTCAGTACCCCAAAGACAAATCTTGAGCCTCCCTGTGCTTCCTAGATTGACCATGCTGAGTAAAGCTTCTCTCTTGCCCTTCACCACTGCTTGTCTCCTTGATTAGCTTATAGGGTGGGTGGATGCACCTGGCCTGTTGGGACCTCTGGATCTGGGGCATTTGTCTAAAAGCTCTGGTGACAACTCTGGCAATTTGTACAAGAGAAAAGCTTGTCTGTGGTCATTGGCCACTTGCAGCTAGTGGACCACAGACAAGGAAAGAGAATTAAATGGTCCTATGCAGCTGCTAAAATTACTTTTACTTTCTTTTTGAAAATGCTGGCTTTTATTTTGTTTAGTTTTTATGTTAATTATTGCATGTTTACTGTACATAATCATTAGATTTATCTTGAGGAGTTGGTACATATACATGACACATTTAATTCTTCCTCCCCCATCACTAGTTCTTTCCCATTTGCAGAGAATCTGTTTCCTTATATTATAATATCTATTTTTTATATTGCTCTGTAATTAAATTATTTTTATTTCAGAATTTTTTGTTTTTTCATCTTTTCCAGCATTGGTTTTATTCTACCATTATTTGGTGAAGCAGGGAAACAGCCATGGAATTCGATAGGCCTTCAGATATAGACACTTGGCAAGTTTCTTTCTGACATTTGACCTTGCTCTCTCTTGTTTCTTTGTTGTTTGAGCTCTTTGGGGCTCCTGGGCTTAGGCCATTCAGTTCTGACCAGGGAATCGACTGTCATTTAGAACAGTGTATTGCTTTCACACAGACACTAGCAGAGTGAGTGAGTGGGAGCCAGATAGACTTCGGTTGATTATCCAGGTAATCAAGGCAGACTGATTGCACAACTCTAGCCCTCCAGGAAGAACACCACAGCTTTGTTTGGCATGTGTGCTTTGTGAAAAAGAACATTAAGAAAGCAGGGTGAGTGGAAAATCTCTGTTGAAAATCATGTCTGTACCATCAGGAAGCCCACTGGGGAAAATTCTAACTAATCTATTTATAGTTATAGACACAGACCTAAGAGAAAAGGGATTATTATAATCCAGCATGGAATACATCTAAAAGTGCACTCTGTTTTAATGTAATTGTTTTATATGTTTTATATGTTTCATTGTTTATCTGTTAATCTATGTTGTTGAGAACTTCTTAGTTTAATGTAATTATCTTGTGTTCCTTTGTATTTATACTAATTGACTTGATACAGGCTAAAAAGTTGATGGCTATAATAACCCATTAAAACTTATCTGCGTGAGGATCTCTGGACTCTAAAGAAATAAATATTCCCTCCAGTGCATTGTGGGTGGCCCTAAGTGACTAGGGTCTCACCAGAAATGTCAGGGATGACTGACCCCAGGACATGCTGTGGTCTCATAGGTAGCCATCTTAAAAAAAAAGATATCCTGTTCCTGGGTTAGATGAAACTCTAATATCTCAACTGGAAGATACAGTTAAAGGAGTGGCCACCCCATACCTGAAGTTAACCCAAAGCCACTGATGTTTGGGGCTTTTGGAAACACAAAAAAAGTGAATAACCCTATATGGTGGCACTGTGTGAAGGAAACCTTTCAATCAGCTCATTCTGACCCAAAACCTTTCCTAGCATGGACTTGCTCCAGCTAACAGACAAGCCTGGAGCAAACTGAGCTCTTAAAACAATACTGGGCAAAATGCAACTTGAAACTCAGCCAGGTAATCTGCCCCAATATTCCTAAAGTAAGCACGGATAGCTGTTTCATTTTTACATTTTGTAGCTCAACTTATTACTTTCCCATTTTGTTTCTTTTATTTCTTCACACAAGCTCTTTATCTGATTTATTTCTGTGCTTGCAGGTTATTCTAACCAGTTCTAACTGAAAATGCAGGGTTAAAATTTGAGACTAAAGAAAAGCCTATTTAAAACCCAGCTAGGGCAGGGGATTGAGCTCAGTGGTGCCACCACCTGCCTTACAAGCACAAGGTCCAGAGTCTGGTCCCCCTACCAAAAAACAACAACAACAAAAACAACCCATCCATTGCTGCATACACAGCTGGGCTCAATATCACATAAAATTTGAAAATAAGAACATTAAAAATTGATAACAAAAAGGTTATAATATGATCTTGATTATTGTATGCACATATGTGCCATCATTGTGACTATATTATAATATGTCTACATGACAAAAACCTAAAAGTTCTATTTATATTGGCTTGGAAATAAATACTCATAATTCCCTCATGCCTTTTGTTCTCCTGACATAGGTGTATCTTTAAAAAAACAGTTACTTTAAAGTTTTGTTAATATAAAAATAAAAATGTCTTTTGTTGAGTCTGGTGGATCTGGGGTCTAGGGGTTCCCAGACTCACTCCTGCTGGGCTTGTCTCCCCAACTTAGAAAGAGGAAGGAGTTAGAAGACTAGTCCAAAATGAAAGTAACTTGACTGCAAATATTGCAAGAGGAAGCAGTATGAAAGCTACCCAGGAGGAGTGGGGGCCCAGGGCTGGGACACCACCAAATCTAGGGACATGGTCCTATTTTATGGGGTAAGGACTCTGTCTTCACCCTCCCTGAAGGTCAACACTTGATTGATTGGATATTGGACTTATTGCTAGGGGTTTGGATTTTGTGGGGTAATAGGGGAACTTGGTTAGGCATGGTAACTTCCACAGAAGGGATAAAGTTACCTGCAGAGAGGAGGGTGTTAAACCACAGCCTACCAGCTTCAGAAAAAGGCCCAGAAGACTGCCTGGAAAACTGCCTGTCTTTTTCTTTTCTTTTTTTTTGGTACCAGGGATTGAATTTGGGACCTTGCACTTGCAAGGCAGGCGGTGGCACCACTGAGTTAAATCCCTGGCCCCTGCCTATCTTTTATAGCCACAAAGAGCTGCTTTTTCTACTCTGTAAAATACCCTGGGTTTTTTAACCCTCTCCAGGGGTTCCTTCTGCTGTCTCTACACTTTAAAGCTGATAAGATGCTTGGCCTAGGTTGTTAGCCAATCAAGATAATTATATATATGTAAACATTATATATAGCATAATAATGTATATTATATGATATTAATGATATAAATATTATCTATCATTATATATAATACACATTATAATACAATATTAATGATATTATATAATATATATTATTATACTATATAATTATATAGTATATATAATTGTATTGATTGGCTAACAACCTAGGCCCAGCATCTTACCAGCTTAAATTGAAATACATATATATAAATTTAAGTTACAATGTTCCTTCATTTTTACATTTCAAGCACAGTAATTTGTAGGTTTTCCTTTTGTAAAACAAACAAACCCTAATATGTTAGCTATGTATATGTAACATCTTGATTTTTATAGGTATATTAACTGAAAGTGGGATGAATATTTATTTTTAAGAGATTTTCACTATATATAACATTACTGAGTTAAAATTCTAAGGCATCATTCTGTATGCAAAGAAAAAGGAATAATTTATCAAAACTCAGAAATTTTATAAATATTGTTTGAAAAGTTAATTTAAAGAAAGATAGTAAGATGAAAAGAAATCATTAAGATAGAGAAAGCTATGATGAAAAATATGGATATGAGGTTATTCTTGGTAAAGAAGGATAAAGGAAGAGATACTCTTTTAAATAAGAAAGGATTGTATACGGGGACCTTTAAGGACTCAATATGTATATACAATTGAGAATTAAATATGCTGTATAAATATACAAAATTTGTGAAACTAAAGATGCTTAAGTTTGAATCATGCACAGTAACTAGCAAGTTCTATCTTTGTACAACATCCATTGCATCTCTGGACCTTTCATATACAAAAAATTCAGAAAAACTTTTAGCATTTTTGCCATTTATATTCAATACCATTCAGTTACAGAAATCCCACCTTTTGAACAATTCCTCCACTTAAACTTGTTCTACACCAACTGTCTTTAACCAAATAAGTGTTTTGTTATTTTATAAATGAGATGTACTTATACATGGGGTAATAAGTGTGTTTGTGGTCATTACACAGTTTCCTAAACTTGCAAAAGATCTAAAGCTATTCTTTTATTGTTTAGTCAATGCTGTTAAACTTTGTAGACCTGTTAAACACAAAAATCATTATTATAGCTATAATTTATACCTACTGTGCCATAGATTCTAAATTTTGCCTCAAAACTGAGATGCTAAGTTGCTATGTAAAGGACTTCCACGTAGCTAAAGTACTACTTATTGATGGCTTCATTTTATGTTAAATGCATTTATATCCCTCAGGTATATAAACATTCTAAAATACAGAGCTTAAGAAGAACAGCTTACCATACGGGTACCCACTCCCAAACCAAAATTGTTTGTAATGATAAACTTTCTAGGTTCATAAGTTCCCAATTTTATTATAATAATTAGATGTGCCTAGGCACTGCATTCAGGCAAAGTTACTTCCATAACTAAAGGATTAAGCATTAGTCACCTAAAAGTTATACCTGTAAATAAGTACATTCTACATAAAAAGACTCTAATTCAGACAAACTAGACTTATTAATTATTCCTTTTAGACCATTATGCTAACTGGTTTGTTTTGCTCTTACTATTTTCATTTTTCATCTTCCTTGTTACAGCTTATGTCAAGATGTTCCCCCAAAGCCTCATGCAGTCAGAGATGGGGCTTTTCAGAGGTGGCAGGATCTAGTGTGTGATGCTGGGATCAAGGGTATGTGATTACTAAATTAATCCACTGATTGTTTTGGCATAGTCCTGGGTAGAATGCATGGTGCCCCACCCTGGGTGTGAGTGCTACCTGCCCTAAAAGCGGGGAGCTGGGATAAAATATGACACAGAAAGAGGGTTACTAGCGTCACTTGGTTGCTACTTGCTGCCTTCACCCTGCCCTGCTTTGCCATGGACTGTTGTCCTCTGCCATGCCCCTTTGCTATGCCATTCTGCCTTGAAGCCAGCCAACTATGGATTGGAACCTCTAAGAACTATAAGCCAAAGAAATCTTTCTTCCTTTAACTTTGGGGGTTGAGTAGTTTGTCTCAACAATGACACAAGTAACTAAGATGCTTGTGAAACTATTATGTGTTAAAGTTCTTTATGAGTATGATTTCTGACAGGCAATGTGAGAAGTGTTTCAAGATGATAGGCCATAATGTAGAAGACAGATAGGATGTGACAATGACTTCTAGGATCCAGAGATAATTACAATAGTGAGGATTAAGATCAATTCCAACCACTTCAAGACTGGTGTAACTGATCTTGGTAATCTACAGTGGAGACTTAGAGACTAAAGCTAAAGAACACAAAAGGTCTGAAATGAAAGCAAATGTTTTAGCCCTTGCCCTCTGAAGTTGAAGCCCTTCTAAAAAGATCTCCACAATTCCAGTGAGTGACACAAACTTTGTAGGGAGATTGACCACAAAAGACAGGAGTCAACCAATGTTCATTCTGCAAAAAAGATGGTCATTAAAGAGGAGAATGTCACCATAATTCCAAAAGAAGCCACATGGTTACATAAGATCTTACCCATCTGGGGATATGACAAAACTGGTGAATGAAAGAAAGAAACTGAGGGAGAACAAAATGCTTTACATGGCCACAAAAGTAACCCCTGAGGAACCTTCACTAACTTTAATAGTAAAATGGAATTTAAATTTGATTACTCACTTGGTCTTAAATATCAAACAGGAAGGTATAACCAAGAAGTGAAATAGTTAACAAAAACACAAAAAGTAGAGATCTTTATCTATTTCTTCTTAAGATTAAGGAACATAAAATCTCTCAGGGGGAAATGACATGAAGACAGTATAGGTACGGGGGACAGGCAGATACCTGGTTTTTAGCCTATTCCTCATTAAAAACAGGATTTGTGTTTTCTTCTAAGGCAGTCAGATGTTTAAGAGAAGAGTTTGCTAAAAACAAACCCTACTTGGGTCTGCAGATGCCCAATAGGTAACTAAAAGCAGAAAAAAACATGACCTTCATTTTGTTTCTTTTTTCACCTTAAGAGTTTGGGTCAAATCTTTTCCCTGTTCCTCATACTGGTAGATTAATCATTTATGGGGCATCTATCTAAAACTGGAAAAACAAGGTTGATTAGTCCCAAATTTGCATAATTTCATCTCCCTTCAAGATTGAGGAGAGGAGATGAAATCTCCAAAGTAGGAGATTTACAGAAACATTCAACTATACCCAGAAATCTCCAGCCATTGTCCTAAGTCTATGGTCACTAGGTAATGCAAATGGAGGAGGTCTGGGGGGTGAAATAAGCACAGAGACAATGATTTATGGCACCCTTAAGTCATGAAGATTTCAGAGCTAAGAAACCAAAATTTAGATAATGATCCACACAACCCCAGCCCACCAGCTCATCCTTAAAAGGTGACCTCCTGCCTTTTTTGTGTTTCATCCAATCTGATCTCTTTCATCACAGTGTACCCCTTCCAGCTGCTCAAGCTGGAGTCCATTCCTTTTGTTCTTATTCTCTTTTGTCAAATGCCTACCTGATATTTTCAGCTTCTCAAGCTAAAGTCTCTTACCATTTAGCCTTAGTTTTTTCTGAAAAAAGAAAAACAAACAATCCAATTAAATATGGGCACAAGATATCTGCAAAAACACTTCAAAAATAAAATTTTTAAATATAATATATACACTTAAAGAGACATTAAGCTTGGTTATGAAAGTGCAGATTAAGATCACAGTGGGTTCACTCGGAATACCTATTACGATGTATAAAATTTAAAAGCATAATTATTCCAAATTTTAATAGGATGTGCAAGAACTAGACATGTTATTTGAGCAGGTACTTCAAAAACAAAAAATTATGGTTGGGAAATAAGAATATGGAAAGCTGGTGAATCATTAGGGAAGTTCAAACTAAATACAAAAATATTTACCAGTACTTATTAGAACAGCTAACTTAAAAAAAAAAAAAAAAAAAAAAAAGAACTGGTGATTCTATTTTCTGTTTCCATAACACAGTGGCACAGACGAGGTATTTTTTAAAGAGGATTCTAGAAGTCCAAGATTGAAAGGTCACATGTGTTAATGGTTACCTTGCTGGAAGAGCCTCGGGTGGTACAGAATCTCACACAGCAAGAGACTCAGAGCACACATGCATGTGTGTCTCTTAATAGCTCTCTTCTCATAAAACCACTAGGATTCAGTTATGGGGGCTCTACTCCAATGATCTTATCTAATTGGAATCATCTCCTAGGAACACCACTTCTAGATACCATAGTGAAATTAGATTTTCACCCTTTTAATATAGTCAGTAGGGATTTGACCTCAAAATAGTGTTTTGGAGGATCCAAATCATATTTAAATTATAGCACACATATTGTCAAAAAGGTGTAGAAACTGAAATTTTCATAAGCTGCTAATAAGTTTCTAAAATATAACAGCCATTTTGGAAAACAATTTTGCCATTCTGATGTAGTTAAACATTACCTATCATCTGATGGAGTTATCCTTATTCTAGGCCTGTTAGAAATATAAAAAGAAATGCCCATGCCTAGACTTGGATATTTTTAAAATCTTTGCTTTTAACAGATAAAAATTGGAGACAAGCCAAATGCCCATTCATAGGAAATGATAAATAAATCATGATTATGATGGATATTGCTATTCAATAAAAAATGAAGTATGTACAAAAATATAGGTGAATCTTAATTATGTTGAGTGAAATAAATCAGACAAAAGATATTAGTCATTTTATTTAAATAAAGTTTTTTTAGAAAAACAAATTAATTTATACTTGTAGAAAGCAGCTAGCTAAGTTGTCTGTAGGAGAGAATGGGCATAAATACATAGGAAAATTTAAGGATAAGGATGATGAATTTGTGTGCAGTCTTGGTGTGGTAATAGTTTCACAGGCTAAGGTTAATCATAACTTATCAAGCTGTAGACTTGTTTTATTTATGTATAGTTTAATTAAGTCTATGAATGATACCTCAATAACACTATTTTTAAAAAGTACCAGAATCTTAGTATTCAAAAATTTACAAAGGTAATTGTTTGAAAATTGCTTTCTAACCTGAAGCAATTTTTCTTTATCTGGAGAAAACTCTGATAAATGTTAAGAAGAGAACTGTTATCTAGGCATGGTGGCACACACCTGTATTTCCAATAATCAGGAGGCTGAGGTTGGAGAATTGCCTCACATTCCAGGCCATTCTGAGCCACATAGTAAGTTCAAGACCAGCCTGAACTACATAGCAAGATCATGTCTCAAAAGAAGAAAAGAGAAAGAAAGACAAAAGGCAGAAATATTTATCTAAAGAAAGGATAAAGTGAGTACAACAATCAAGAAATGATCAAGTCCTTTGATTTTAATATTAATTAAATTAATATTGATCAAAATTCCAAAATAGAGATGTGAGGCATGAGCACTTCACAGAAAACAGAGCAAAGAGTAGGAATTAAACTTTGCAGGAATTAATTGAGCTTTGCAGTCAAATTGCCTCAGGGGAAATTCTGGCTTGACTACACATTGTCTGAGGACTCACTGACATTGAGAAAATTACTCAACATGTAGTTGCCTCAGTTTCATTTTAAAATGTGAATGGCATAAGCAGCTACCTGAAAGGATTAATATGAGGATTTCACACCCCTAATACACTCAGAACGTGTCTAGTACATAAGGCAGACTGTCTATAATATATCCAAATAATGCTAACTTTTATTCTTAGAATTTTTATTAAAATATTATTTTCACATGTTTTTCAACATTTTTTCACTATTATTTTCATTTTACATGGTAAGGATTATGTTTAATATTATGAGAAGAAAATAGGTAATAAAGATTTAACTATCCCAAAATGCACTTCAAAAGTTGTTATTTTAATATAAGATAAATGATGATAATAATCCAGAAGGCAATCCAAAAAGGTTTTATTTCTAGAGAGGAGACAGACCTTGACAAGAAGAGAAGGAATTTCAAACAAGCTTGACAAGTGAGTCAGAATAAAAGAAGTAAAATATGCAAAATAAAGATAGAAACATGAAGACCAGGATTTGGTTTCTATTTTCTGTGTGTATATACGTCTGCATGTTTTATTTTTCTATTGGACTATAAACATACTTGGGAAAATCTTTTTTATTGCTGTAAAAAGATAATGAATAATATAATTACAAAATCTTTAGTGAAGACATATAAAAGAATACATAAATAGACTTATGAATTACTTATTATATGATTGAAGAAACCTAAAAGGTTGTAATATTATTAAGAAAAATAGAAAATAAATAGACCGAACATACTTCATTTGTTTTAATATGATTTCTTACTCCTTATTTCCTATTAAAAGAGAAATATGTTTCAAAATATAATACATTAAGAGCACTGAAAATTTCCTGAATTCTTTTACAAAGAGAAATAGAATCAAATGAAACCCTTATATTAGAGAGTAAATATCTTCTCTGACACTGTTCTATGTAATTTCTGTCCTCTTTTTTTTTTTTTT
>NW_004624730.1:43631604-43659888 GCF_000247695.1 Heterocephalus glaber | reverse complement strand
TCTGTTTTATGGATTCCATTTGTTTCCTATGTTGGGATTCCATCATGCTCCTCAGATCCTCTATTTTTTTAATCTGTGTCCTCTCTAGATTTATTAGTCATGTCTTCCACCATGAGCACAATCTTTGCTATTATCTGAGTAATTATTTCTGATTTCATTTTTCCCAGATCCTCTGTTGCCAGTTCAGAGAGTCCAGGTGGTTGAGTATCAAATTGTTCCATCTCATTTCCCTTTGCAGTTGCTGTAAGTGATCTGGAAGTCTGTTTTTGAGGCTTGTTTATGTGTCTTTTCATTTCCACGGGAGGTAGGGGGGGGTGCTTCTGGCGCCCATGGGGCTCAGCTTCTCCACCCTAGGATCTTGGGATGGTGGTGGAGGAGCGTCCTTCTGGGTTCTGGGACCGGCTCAGCTTCTCTGCCTTAGGAGCATAGGATGGCAATGGGGGAGCTTCCTTCTGGGTGCTGAGACCAGCTCACCTTGTCTGCCCTAGGAGCGTGGGATTGTGCAGAACATTTTAATCAGAAAATATTATTTTATTTTTACTTTCAATATATTATTAGATGTTTAGAATTATAAGTTTTGAATTCTGAATTGTAAGTATGTATAGATATTAAACAACTTTATATATACAGATATAAGTTTGAGGTATAAATTTGCCTTTTTACCTAAGTAGTTACTGCTTTTGCAGCATTTGCATTTCTCTTAGAAAAATACTATTTTTTTTTTAGAAATACTATTTTTTAAACTTTCAAAATAGTAAGAATAAATATAAACTTTTACCACTCATCACAGAATGCAATTAAAAACAAAGACTACATATTCTGTTTATAAAAAGTGCTAAACTTTGAGTGATTCTAGCCTGGTTACTTGACCTTTTAAAAATTACCATTATTAAGATGATTCATTTTTTTCTCTTGTTTGATTTTCTGAGAACTTACTAACATAGCAGACCCCCAAATGTTTCAAGATAAAGTCTTAATTAACTCAGCAATTGCACATAAAATCTCTCAAAAACTGCTTCTTCTTGAGTTTAGCCCTGAAAATAGCAATCACAGAAGCAGGAATTTTTGTTGACTTTATTTTTCTCTTTACTCTTAAGTATTTAAGATTTTATTGACAACTCCATCTGATTTTATTCCTTTTGTTTCATTGTTACTGCTATCCTAAGGCTCTACCCTAACAGTTCACATTATGAAATGTGACTAGTTGTGTACTTATGAAGCCCTGTTTTTTGTTTGTTTGTTTGTTTGTTTTGGTGCAGGGGATCAAACTCAGGACCCTGCACTTGCGAGGCAGGGGAAGGCACCACTGAGCTAAATCCTTGGCCCTATGAAGCCCTGTTTTAATATTGCAAATCTTTGATGATGTTTCTATATTGATATGCATCTTTATTTAGTAGGTTCCTCAGTTTAGCAATGACCTATCTTTTCAGTGTTAATTCTCACTGTTCCCTTGAGAAGATCCATATATCCAGATAAAAATGTTCATATCCACAGACACACATGTAGGAAAGATGTAGCTATAGACACATTGTGACAGTTAACCGTGATTGTCAACTGGATTGGATTAAGACATATCTAGAAAATTTGTAAAGCACATTTTTGGGTATATCTTCAAAGTATCTCCAGAGTTGCATCTAGTCCAGCAAGCTGAGGGAGCAAAACTGGTCCTGGCTGTGGGTAAAAAGATCCAGTAGGCTTGCTGCCCAGATGGAATGAAAAGCAGAAAAAGAAAGGAAGTGACTTGCATTTTGACAAGCTCCATTCTGCTTAAGTGTTTGTTTGTTGTTTTTTTTTTTTTTGGTACTGTCATCACCTGTGGACATCAGGCTCCAGCCTCATTTGCCATTTAATATGGACTCACAGCAGCAATTCTCTAGGGAGGTTCCAGGCCTTCAATCTGAATGGTCGGCATCCTTGATCACTGTTGATCTGCAAATTCCAGCTTTTTGGACTGAGCAATTACTGGATCCTCTCATTCTCCAGCATACAGATAGCCATTGTGGGTTCTCTCACTTCTTATCTTGCAAGTCTATGCATAACTTTAGATATTATGCATATTTTTTTCTATTGTCTGTAACTCTAGAGAACCCTAACCAATACGTCCAGCAAACATAGTCAATAAACTTTCTTTTCCCTCTTGTTGCCAATATTTCTCAGAGGCAGTATACATAGGTATAATCTGAAAATTTGGTCATTACCCATTATATTTTTCCATAACATTTTTAGGTGGCTTTGTATGTTCAAGTTATAAGTAGTTGCTCCAGACCATGCACTGCACAATTAAAAACATAATTCTAACAAAATAAGAGCTCTTTATCTTTATTGGAGGCAAACAGAAAAAGTAAGTCTATCTCTTTACCTCAGGTTTACCTTTTTTTCTACCTTGTCTTACCCTAAAATAATGATTGAAGATAGTATGAGAAATGCTGGATGGGTCAAAATTTCTTTAAATCCTAGCACAGACTAATGTGTTGGAAGCAACCAAGCCAAGTACACTTTCATAGAAAATATTTAAATAACCTATATCACTTATTATTCTTCATAAAAACAAGTTGAATATTCTATTGTAATTAATATTCTGGATGTTTCATAATTTTCTTCTTTTACTTAATAAGAAAAATTATTTGGTCATGATGCTTTTTATATGATTTTATTATTTCATTAGAATAGATTTTTGAAATGAAATTAATAAGTAAGAAATGTAAATAATTTTAGCATAGATCAGCCTATAGAATGTCCCTACAAGTACCATACTGACTTGAGAAATAATTGGTCTTTTTTGGAAAATTTGCACTGGTCATGTTGGCAAATCATTCTAATATAATTATGTGTAAATTTTCTGTCTGTTTCTCTGAGGAAACAGATAAGCCTCTTTCTCTAACTACTTCCTTGATAGTCCTTTTTCCTGCCAGAGACTATTACACAGAGGATAGAGGACAGGCCAGTCCAGTCCATGAGATAAAGATGTAATCATAATCATTAGCAGTTTCACCAGTGATTTAAAAAAAAAAAAAGCCTCAATTCTAGAACATTATAAACAAAAGCCACATTTCCTGAGACAGATTTTCAAGTTTTATCATTCTATATATATCATTTAAGCATATTACAATAACACAAGTATAGTCAGGCATAAATATTATAGCTCTGAATTTAAAAAAAATTATTTGAGTAAAGGAAAATAACAATTTTGTTGGATATAAATTGCATAGCTACAACATTCAGTAACTACTATACCACAAAACCAATAAAATAGTATATTAATATTTAGTATTAAATTTCATGTGGAAAAAAAGAAGTCTGGTAGTTAAGCTAAAAGGTAACTATTATTTTGAAGTGATTACCTGAAATATAAAATCTAGAATACTGTGGATTATTCTATTTGGAACCAGGATTCAGTGGGGTATAGATGGTAGTCAAAACCCATCATGAGAAGAGTGGAACAAAGCAAAATATAGAGTTACAGAAGAAGCAGGCAATGAATAAGAACCTAGGGAATAATACTATACAAGGGAGATTAGCAATATAATAACAGCAATAAAAACCAAAGATTTATCTTAGGGAGAAAACACAGATAGTATTAAGAGGTAGTTGAGAGGTAGTTGGTTGTCTACACAGAATTCAGTTCTCTTTTGAGGCAGAATTGTGCCTTTTGTCATAATTATCATCTTCCCTCTACAGGAAGCCCTGTGTTTCAGGGGAACTGACTTCAGACACAATCTTCAGGGCTAATTCTTGATGCTAACCAGTTATCTTCCTCTTTATATTACACTGAATCATTTGAAAATACAAAACAAAGAAAAACAAAAATAACAATGCCTAGGGCCTATCAGTGAGATTATGTTATAATGGGTAAGCAACACCATAAGGTATCTGTATTTTTCATTTCTCTTCCCCTAGAAGCTCTTAAAAATACCAATTTGGAAAGGAATGAAGAGAGGAAGGGGCTGAGGAGGGCAGAAATAAGATGAGTTATGTACATGTATCAACTCTCCATGAGAAATGTAATCATTGTGTACTGCAAGCATGTACTGATAAAAATTAAAAAAAAAAAAAAAAACAGTTTAAGACACCACCCACCATGTCTGTGAGAATCTCTGAATTTGAGAATGGAACAAATTGCTTTTTAAAACTGTACAGGGAAAATTTAGAATAACTACAAAAGTGGAATTCCATCTCCTTTATAGAGATCATCTAGAAAAGAATATATGACCCAAATAGTACCCCCTCCCCCAAAAAAGACAAAGGGAAATTTTTCCTGGTTAGATAAAGAGAAAAGAAAAATAAACATTCCTCCTAGGAAAACTATCTTCTGGAATCAGGCTGCCCAATATAGTAGCCTCTGGTTATATGTATTTATGGAGTACTTGGAATATGGAGAAACAAACTAGGAAATGGAATTTTCAGTTTTGTTTCATTTTAACTAATTGTAACTTAAATTCAAAAACTGATATTTAATTTTAATATTTTTAAGATTTTAAATATATTTGAAAAAATACTGAAATGTGAATTACTAACTACATTTTGTGAAATATGCTATTATATAGCATTATAAAAGGAAATATAAAATATCTCAATAGTTTATGTATAATAAATGCTAAAATAGAAACATTTTATATAGTGAATGAAATACAATGCATTATTAAAATTAATGACATTTGGTTGTACTTACCTCTTGAACACAGTGTCTAGACGATTTTAAATTACGGAAGTTGCCGTTGTATTTCTTCTAAACAACACTTGCTAGATATCTATGAGGCATCCAGTTGTGACAGCCATCTTGTTTGCAACACGTAGATAAAACCACAGAGTACAGGAAAGCCAATCCAAGGACAGAAACATAAAACAAAAGCTCCGGTAGAAAACTGCAGATTTTTACTAGGCTGCCAGGTATTTCCAGACATTATCCATCCTTCCAGTATTAGTTATCTACTGTTGCTTAATGAATTACCCTGAAAATCTGTGATCTCAAACAATAGACATCCATTACTTTAGCATTCCTATCCAGCAGAAATCTAGATGCATCCTGTGCAATACATCTGCTTCAGGATCTCTGACAAGGCTGCCCCTCTGGGGTCAACTGGGTCTATGGTTTCATGTGATGGCTCAACTTGAGGGTGATCTAATTACAAGTGCTTTCACGTGGTGGCTATCAGGATTCACCTCCTCACAAGTTGTTCCTCACTAGCTTAGAGCCAGAGGCCTCCCTCTGTTATATGCCATATGTTCCTCCCCACAGGAAGGCTCACAACATTGCAGCTGGTTTCCTTAAAGCAAGCAAACAAGAGAGCAAGACAGTGAATGGATGATGGAAGCAACTCATCTCATAACAAAATCCCTGAAATGGTAGGCCATTATTTTTGCCACATTCAAATCATTTTACAGGAATCATTGAATCTAGTCTATACTTAAGGAGACTGATGCATAGGAGCATGGATATTTTAAGGCTAGAATCCTCAGAACCATTTCAGAAACTACCATTCATGCATCCTATCTCCAACTTCAGAAGTAATCACTTGAAGTGAAAAATAATATTTGAAGCCTACATTTGACACTTTTACTTCAAATTAAAGATATGAAAACATACATTAGGGATGTTTTCCCTCTTCATCATTGTATGTTTAAGTTATATCCATGTTGAATATTTCACGGAAAGGATAAACCACAGTTCACTTATTCAGCCCATTGAAAATATGCCATCCCCCACATTTACTTTTTTACAAACAGTGCTGCGAAAGACACCATTGTGAATAGTTTCTGTGCAACTATAACAGAGTCCCTCTTGACTAAGGATTCGTGATATTGGAAGAACATACAATTTCAAATTTATTAGATATTGAAAATTGCTTTCCAAAAAGTTATAAATTTTATCTCATCTGTAAAGTTACAATTCCTTTTTCATAGTCTTTGAATATGTTTTATTCATACTCTTTGAATGTTAGATTTAACATTTTGATAGGTTTAAAATCACATTTTACTATAGCTTTAATTTGCATTTTTCTAATTACTCATGATGTTATGCATATTCAGCTCATTTTTATATGTAAGCTTTGGCATTCAGAATTCCTTCTCTGAGACTTTTGTGTTTACATAATTATCTTTTTTCTCATTACTTCATTTTTATTTGATCAGCAGAGCTTTCTATTTATTCTTTTTTTTTTTTCAGTATTGTGGATTGAACTCAGGACCTTGTGCTTGCAAGGCAGGTACAGTGCCACTGAACTAAATCCCTGACCTCTATTCTTTTGATGAACACTTTATTCAATGTATGAGTGATAAATATTTCCTTATATTATATATGATTTATATTCATTTTTATGTTTCAATCCAATGTGTTTATTTTTATAGCATACTTTTTACATATTGTATTATCCAAAATTCATAAAAGTATTATGAATTTTGCTTTTCTATCTACTTTTCATTTAATTTCATTGAAGTTTGTTGTTATTGGTGTGTTCTGTTGTTGTTTTGCTATTTGTTTCAGCATTTCTAGTCATTTGGTAGCAGGAGAGTTTTCGTATTTACATAAGTCTTTTTGCCTTAACCAGAGAATTCCACTTTAATTTTTAAACCATTGTTTGATTTTTTTTTCATTTCTAAAAATCAATAGAATTCTTTACAAAACAAGACACAAAACAGCACATAATTCAATAATGGATAAAGTCTTAGTGATTTAAAGTCCTCAAGAAAGCTCGGCAAACAAAGCTAAAATGTGAGTAGTGAGTATGGTGATGAGATTCATAGAGTACTTCGGATGGAAACCAGAAGCTGGTCCAGTTCTCTATTGCCGACCCCCAGTCCCCAAGGGTCACAGTAGGATTGTATTTCTTCATCTGCTGTGGCCAGATGAGGCCATGTAACTAGTGTTGACCACTGAGTTGTGACAGTAAGTCACATATCTCGTATCCAGAATGAATGATTTATTCCCTCTGGAGCTTTTTCCATCTGCCAGAGCCACAGCAAATAGTACAGTGTGCTCTTTCATCTCACAGAGTTCAGGAGTGAGGAGAAGTCACAAGCAAAAAAATGAAACTGCCCATTACAAGCCATTGAGATTTTAAAATTTATCACAGCATAATATAATTCCATGATACAATATAAATTGATGCAGATGGGTGTGAATTCAAGTCTATAGGATAAATGTGAACAAGATGATGCTATAGTAACAATCTGATATCTTTGCACCTTGAAAAAAACAAAAACATTGCACTTTTGTTTTATGATACATATATGGCTTAACTATAAGCTCTGCTTTGCATTTTCATTATGGCTTGCCCTAGGCCAATAAAGCAGTCACTATCTGGAATATTGACAGTTGTCAGCATAAAGGAAAAAAAAATAGATGGTAAAACACACAAGAGCTGAGCTAGTTAGGTCCCATTATGACATATATCAATTCCACACATGCATTTGCTTTAAATTTTGATTCCCCAGAAGTAGTGTTAAACTGACAGCTCATGTAAAAGTGATATTATTTGTTAGTACTCACAGCTAAAACCAGGAGAGTAGAGAATTGCGATTAAATAGAAAGGAAGCCAGTTAAAATTACAATACTAAACAATGTGCCTCCAGGTCAAATATGGCTTCATTTTAGGGCAGCTCTGGAGCCTAGGTAAAGTCATCCTGGTAAGGAAGCATAGAACCCACATGACTATATCCCATTATATGTCTGTCACTTTTTCAGAATTTCCAATCTAGTGATGTAAATTTTTAAGATTTTAGGCTCTGGCAGCCCAAAAAGAAGTCCCAAGCCAGAAGTTTGGAGGTAGAAACATGTAAATCTTTATGTAATAAAGTAACAGAATGATGCTAGAGGCAAAGAGGCAGGTAAAATGACAGCTCTGATGCACATTTCAATGACAGGACACCACAAACTTAAGTTGAGAAGGCAAGCAAATGAAATTCTACCATAACAGAAGAAGAAAGAACTTTAGTGAATGGCATTAATGACAACCACAGTGAAATGGAGTTAAACTACTGAGACTTATAATTCAAGTTTTCTGAGAGAAACATTATAGGATAACTAGAAGCTTCCAAGGGAGGAGTGGAAAGAAGGGAAGAATAGGAAGGGATAGAAGGAAAAGAAGAAATAATGATGAGAGGCAAGAAATACCATGTTGAAGGAAGGTTTTTTAATATAAAATTTATTGAGAATATGTAAATGTGAATGATAGGCTTTCTAAAAGCCCTGGAAGGTGAGTTTGAGGGTGTAAGTCAGAAGAGATAGTACACAAAACAATGTTTCCCAGAAAATATACCACAACAAAATAATGTATGTAGGTAAAAATTTTGTTTTTAGTTAGTTGCAGAGAAAAGATTTACTTAAGAAAAGTGAATAACAATAAGATTAATTGGGCATGTAAATTATCCTGAGGCCAGCAAAGTAAGAAAGAACTCAAATGTTGACCTCTCCTTTCCCTCTGAAATATAAAATCACCATGTAATGTCTTGAAAGAGTGGAAACAGGGAGTACAAGCAACTTTGTTGTACACATTGGGGAACACCAACAAGATAACCTAAGGTTTGTGATGACAATTGTGTGAGATTAAGGGCCAAATGAGAACCCAAATCATGAGTTTGGAGTCAAATCCACCCACAAAGCTTCCACACATTGAGCAGTTCTGGTGCTGGGGTGGAGAAGGATGATTGTGAGGCAGGTACACAACACTGTAAGAGGGGAAGTGGACTCACATTTTGGGCTAAACATAAGTAAAGTATGTTATTGTGCAGCATATAGTCTTGTAGGAAAATGAAGGAAGACAGCAGAGGGGTGTAAGGGAGAGTAGACTTTCAGGATTTGTTGTGGACAAGTCTCATCCACAGTAGAATGAAGGGGCTGGGGATTTAGCTCAGTGGTGCCACCTTCTGCCTCACAAGTGCAAGGTCCCAAATTCGATCCCTGGTACCATATGCACAAACAAAAAAACAAAAACAAAACACAGTAGAACTAATGGAACTTTGTACAGCAAGAAATAATATACATGCATAGTACTGAATTTTTGAGTTTTAAGGTTTCTGTCATTTGAAATAATAAGATTTAGTGTATGGAATTACATTACAGTCAAAGAATTATGATATTATGCAATGGTATTCTATACTTTAAAAAAATGTAGAAATTGTTTTATATGGTAAGATGATCAGAAGATCACACAGAATGTTATAATTTTGGACCATAACATTCTATAGTTCAATACACACAAATAGTTGTTGGAAGAACCCAGTTAGATTCTGATCCCTAGAGCTAAATGTGTAAAACAGAATTCTAATGCATAATACTTGTTCTGCCTACTTAGCTAGTTGGTGTAATTAATGATTCTCTCTATCTTGAGAAGTAAATATCATAATGAATGTGATGTCTCATTTAATACACAAAATAGTGGACAAATATGTTGCTGAATTAGATTACACACTTAAAAACTAACATAATGGCAAGTATATTACAGCATGTTGGAGCTGTCTAATGTGTGGTAAATTGAATTGAGCCAATATTTGAAAATGCCAGATATCTTTGCTCTTCCTCAAATGCAACATGATTAGAGAAAAAAAAGGTAGCTGGCCTCAGATCATATGGTATTGATCAATGCTTTCCTTAGATAAACAAGTATAATTTGATGTAAGTTACTATCTGTCTTTGTCTAGGAAACACAATTGAATAGTCAGCAGGAAAACCAAATTGCAACTCCACTTAAGTAATAAGACACAGCAGGGTATGGTATCATTACATTAAACACCCTGAAGTGAGCTAATGTGATTATAATGTAGTTTCTTTAAACAAACCAATTATAGAATGAACAGGTTATAAATTATTATCAGTATTAATATGGGAGGCTAAATCTTGCATTTGCTATTTCTCCATATATGAAGACTTAAAATACATATCTTTAAAATGTGAACACTCTTATTTAACTGATTTTATAATTTACTCAGCCAGAGATGTTTTACTTTTCATTGAGTTATTAATTTTTATTAATGTATTTACTATTTGATTATTTTATATAAAACTATCAATTATGGTTATATGTGGACTATAAATATGAAATATGTGGGTGCTGTAACTGTTTTGGTAAAATAAATCCTTTATAACCATATTAACTTACTGGAAGGGTAGGAGGAGGGATTCTAATATGACAGTAGCAGAGCCTACTATCTCTTAATATTTAAAAGGCGATGCCCTCAAGGCATATATAATCTGATAGGGGAAAAACATATTCAGAACAATAACTCAAATGTCACGAAGAATGTTCCAACCTCCACAGAGATATAAAGCTGGAGTGTACACATGGAGATTCAGAAGAGGGAGAAATAGTATTTGTATGAGGAAAAATTTCCTAAAGAAGATATTAAATTAAATGAACCATGAAGGGTAAGCAAAATTTCTACAACCAGAAATGAGAACAGTTTTTGAGAAGGGAAGAATATATGCTTAAAACAGATCTAAATAAATTTAGAAATAATAGGCATTCCCCTTTTATTTTTAATTAAAAATAAATTCAAATATTATTATTTAATCTTTCTATAGATGAATACACACATAATTTTCAATCAGTTGTTCAAGAAATATTTTCTCTGAATTGACTCTGGACCACATACAATTCAGAGAGCTGAGGATGATTTCAGCTAGTATATTAGTGGTAAAAAAGAGGGAAGAAACAGGTTTATAATCTATGTAGATATAAAACTGCCAGGTCTGCTGATGGACTTTCAGAGTTTAGTGAAAAGAGAAGTTAAGAATAACTATAACTCTGACCTCACCAACTGATTGGATGATACAGCCACTTACCGAGGACATACAGATCAAGAAATTGTAGGCTTGATAGTCCAAGATGCCTGACTCATTTCTTACATAAAATGGTATAATGAACGTCTATCTTCATAAAATTATTTCCACATTCAGGAAGCTATGGACTTGAATAGCTGCATCTTTTTGCCTCTCACAATCTAGAAATTGAAATGGGCTACTCTTTTCCCTTCTCTAACAATTCTAACAATCCATCTCCATCTAATCTGTCATTCATTCATTAGTGATGAGACAGATCAGCACACACCCTTTCTTAGCTTATATTGAACTATGTGGAAGATATTGGCTAACCTTCTTGAAAAACCCTTCTTTAGACTTGATTAGTGAGGTTAGCCTTGTTCTCCCTTTCTTTACAGTTCTATTAGGAGTGAGATCCTCCTTCATGACGTTTTCTTGACCAAAGTAATTTCTTTTATTTACTCAATTATCAAATTGGTTTGTCACTGTTATACATCAAGAGAAATTGGTACTCTTACTTTGAGAAATTAGTCTTGGAAAAGTTAATAGTTTTATTTGATCTTTTGGTGATGCTTTTTTATATTGTAATTGCTGCATTATTCAGCAATGTATGAATTAGAAAATAAACAGTGAAATGTTGCTTACAGTTTGCACCTGGGCTTATTCCTGTGCTATCAGGAAAAGCTGGCATATTTAAAAAGATTTCTCTTTCAAATTTTGCATCATCAACTATTATTTACTGGATGATTGAAATACATTCATAAGGAACTTATTACATACTCCTCCATTAACAGTCTCTATAATTCACTGTTGCAATCATTGCTGTGGTTTTAGCCTTCAATTCTATCTTTACACTTAAAATTGATTATCATTCTTGGCCTAGTCTTTTCTGATGTGCTCAACAACACAACATCCCTATCCTCATGGCACACACATATCAAAAGAACAAAACAACAAGAACCTATAACAAGTGTGAATGAAGTATGTCAATCTGCTGAGATTTTTTTTAGTAACTGCTATCAAGTGTGCTCTTTGTGATTGGCCTGTCATATGGGTTGTGATTTCATTCTAACAATATATCAATTTTAGTTTTATCAATTTTCAACCAGGAGCAATGGCATGTACCTATAATCCTAGCTACTCAGGAGCCTAAGGCAGAAGAATCACAAGTTTGAGGCTAGCCAGGACAACTTAGCAAGACTGTCTTAAAATAAAATTTTAAAAGAGCTGGAGACATAGTTAAGTAATTTGTTACTTGCCTCGCATGTGCAAGGCCCTGAATTTGAACACTAGTAATGTAAAAAACAAACAAAAAAAGTCAGTTACAATAAGAATTTTGTGTTGACCCTTAATAATAATGAAAATTTATTAGTGAGTATTAAGCTAAGAAATAACATAACATATTTAGAATGTTGGGGAAATTACTGTGAGTCAATGTAATGAAAGAACAGACCTGGAGAAATGAGCAAATATCTGTTAAGAGACCTTTAAAGTTATTGAAGGCAAAGAATGTTACCTGATTTGATGCTATGGCAGGAGGAGAAAAAGTGGACGTTTTAATGAGGAAGGAAAATAAAGGGAATTTGTAGACCCATTGTGTGAAGTGAGGGAAAGGGAGATGTCAGGTTCAGATTTTATAATTGAATAGGATGTAACAGCAGGAAAAGCAAGGAGAAGCTGATGTCATGCTGGCCCAGAGGTAAATGCAATGTTTACTATTCAGTTGGACATGTGAGTTTGCAGCTCATTAAAATAGTAGTATTTGGTTATCTCTGTGAAGGAATCATTAGAATTAATGGGGATAAAGTCATGAGAGGATGTGTAAAAACCCTGTTAGATATGAAAGAGAGAAAAAAATATTCTATAAGAAATAACAAAATTTAGAAAGATAGAAAAACAGTGTGTGGTGATGTGGAGTCTGGTAAAGAGAATGTCAAGAAGAAAGGATATAAGTGGTCAGCAGTGGCTGTGGAGTGGGGCATGAGGAGGAAAGGGGAATTGTTAGTCAACGGGTATCACACTCTAGTGAAACAGAAGAAATAACTATGTTAAATATAGATGACGATAATGTACTGTATGTTTCAAAAAATCTGAAAGGATTTTGAATGTTTTCATCACCAAAGGATAAAAAAATGTCTGAAAAGACAGGTATGCTTACTCTGATTAGAATATTGCATAATGCCTACAAATATTAAAGTATCATGTGAAATACCATAAATATGTATAATTTCATGTTGATTTAAAAACAAAATATATACCTATACATGGACATATATATATATATATACACACACATATACATACATACATACATACATACATACATACATAAATTGGGAGGACTCTGTCCCTGCTACAGTCTGGAATAATTCAAATAAATATAAGTATTATCTGTTCTACTGAACTGAACTCTAAAACCATTTAAGGCTAGTTCTTTTTTTAAAAAACTCTCATTTTTGATTTTTGGGTCCATTTCAGAAGTCAGCATTTTTAAAAAAAATTTTGTTAAGTTTATTGGTACATTTAAGGTATACAGTATGATAACATTCATCATTGGGAATTTGTTCCTTTACATGACATATCTTGGTTTCTATTTTTTTTCCCATTCCCCTGCCCTCCCTTCAACCCCTCCACCCCTCCCTATTTACAAAGACTTAGCATAAGTATTTTCCTTTTCTCATATTTATTCCTTCCCCTTCTTTCCTTTTACCTACCCCTCCCATTTTCCCTTCCCCCTTGGACCTTTTCTTCCTATTTCACATTAACTATTATGCATTTTGATTCTTATTTACACTTTCAGTTTCTCACAGCAGAGAAACTATTCGGTATTTACATATATGTGTCCTATTTATTTCACTTAATAGTATGGCCTCCATTTAGCTGTAAATGAGGAGACAGAAATGATTGTCTTCAATATTGTCCTCTCTTATCTGCAATATTCCTCATGTGATGAGTCATACTATTCATTTTGACACCAACATTCATCCTTCATAGTGTCCTATGATTCAAAATAGGATTGTATAAGCATTAGTTGTTAGAATTCCTTATTTTAGGTAAGTCATTTTTTAATAAGTGTTATTTTAATAAGTGTTTAATAAGTGTTATTTAATAAGTGTTATTTTAGCTAAGTCATTTTTTAATAAGTGTTGATTTTTTAAACACATCCAAGAGTATGGACATGTTACAAGCGTTATTTAATCAAAGGTAAGTCAAATATAGTCAACATGGTCTTCCAGAAACTATATCTACCCCTGACTGTAGATGCTTTCCCTGGATCCATTATCTCTCTCTCCCTCTTTTTCTTTTTTTTGGTACCAGGGATCAAACTCCGGATCTTGTGAGACAGGCAGCAGAACCACTGAGCCAAATCCCCGGCCCCCATTATCTCTTAACCACAGTAGATTTACCCTAGGATTCACATATTTCCTAAATATTTTACTTTGTGTCATGTTTTCCATTTTTTCTTCCATCAGATGAATTTCTATTTTAACAAACATAAAGGAAACCAATATGAATAGAATGGAATGATTATCCAGAAAAGTAACTCATATAATATAGAAATTATGTAGATACAAAATTATTCAGGTTCCTATCATGTAGAATAGAGAGTCGTCTTTAATGTTTATGTTAAAAGGAAGCTGTTAGTAGAGATTTCTAATTTTACAAATTGGAGAATAGCAAGAATTACAGTAAGAAGACCATTTTTGGAGTTGGAATCTAGTTCACACATGTGATGGTGGTCAGAGGAAGCATACTGACTTAAAGATAATATTGAGAATAAATTGATTTAAGAATTAATAAAGATGGGCTGGGGATTTAGCTCAACAGCACCATGCCTGGCAAGTGCAAGGTCCTTAGTTTGATATCCGGCACCAAAAAAACAAAAAAACCCAAAAAAACAATTGATAAAGAGACAAACCAGACTGGAATTTGCTTTAGGTTGGATATATAATGTAAGAAAAGGAGAAGACAGAAGTTATTCCAAAATTTCTAATTATGTTAGGCAGTAAATGGTCTTTGTAACCAAAAATATTGGAGGAGAAGCAGATTTTAAGTCTGAGGAGAGAGTTTTTTCTCATGACTTTGATATATGATTTATTTTCCTTAATGTTTATTCTACAATCTCCTAGTATTATCACAGTTGCTCTGTGAAGGCATTAAGACATTGACTCAAACCTTCCTACTGGCATTATTAAGTTAAAAAAATTATTCTCAACATATTATTTTCTCAAAAGAACATAAAAATTCCTTAGCAAAAATACTACATCTATGAAGATGGTAGATATAAGTAGCAACATATATTATATTATATGTCTGATAATGTACTCTAGTATTTAAGATATAATATGGAATATATAAATATGTATGTGTAATTTTGTGTCTTATGTATTTATGTGTAGACAGTATTTCAATTAAGAAAAATCTTATTTTGTGGTTATTCTATGGAGAGCTAGATCAACTCTCCTCCACCTAGAAATT
Organism: Heterocephalus glaber; assembly: GCF_000247695.1. The sequence continues at coordinate 43,644,656 of NW_004624730.1, read as the reverse complement.
GGTTTTGATGTCCACAATGATGTCAAACAATCCTCAATTCTGTGCAAAAATTTGTACAGACAAAAAGTTTTATTACTCACATAAAAATGTTTCCTGGCAAAGGAAAGAAAAGAACCAAAAACAGTTTATTTGGCTTGAGCAGAGACAGAAAGTTGGGCCAGTGCCTTGGGAAAAAACTAGTGGAGAAAATTTTTTTTTTTTTTTTTAAGTCAGGTTGGCCAAATGTAGAAGAAGGAGAAAGAAGAAAGTTATCAGTGGTCAAACATCAAAATTTACAAATCTCATTGCTTAGTTTTCAATATCCCTTAAGATAGTGAAATTTCAATCTGTATATCATTTTATAAATAAGAAAAAATGTTTAACTTATACAATTTTTTTTATATTAAAATATGGTACTTCGTCCAGGGGCTTTGAAAATAAAAGGAGTACAAGGAAAAATATAAATTATATACAAACTTACCCGAAAAACAATCTGTTAGCATCTTTTCTTTCTGTTACTGTTTCAATTGTATACCAATCCCTGTATTTGAGTCTATATACTTGTATATCTACATCTATATATCATATGCATTAATTTTCCAAGCTTGACAATAATCACATTTTAATCTAACAATGTATCAGGGGCTATTAGCTATGCAAATATATCCTTCAAAATCATTCCATTGCATGGATATTCCAAATACATTTAAGCATTATTATTTTTATATAACATATTATTTTATAGCAAATAAATGCATGAAAAAATGTTCAACATCTCTGGTCATTCGAGAGATGCAAATGAAAACAACGCTGAGATTCTACTTCACTCCAGAAAGAATGGCTACTATCATGAAATCAACCAATAACAAATGCTGGCAGGGCTGTGGGGAAAGAGGAACTCTGATCCACTGCTGGTGGGAGTGTAGACTGGTGCAAGCACTGTGGAAATCAGTATGGAGGTACCTCAAAGAACTAGGACTGGAAGTCCCATTTGACCCCACTATTCCACTGCTGGGGATCTTCCCCAAAGAATTAAAAGAATCATACCACAGTGATATATGTGCACCCACGTTCATAGCAGCACAGTTTGTGATAGCTAAAACTTGGAAACAGCCCAAATGCCCATCAACTGGAGACTGGATCAAGAAAAAATTTTTTTTATAATATGGAGTACTACTCAACCATAAAAAATGAGAAATTAGAGACATTTATAGCTAAGTGGATGCACATCGAGGTGATACTCTTAAGTGAAATAAATAGGATACACATGTATAAATACCAAATAGTTTCTCTGGTGTGAGAAACTGAAAGTGTAAATAAGGACTAAAATGTATAATAGGTAATGTGAAATAGGAAGAAAAGGGGAAAAGGGGAAGGAAGTAGAAGGAGTAGAGGAAAGGATAGAAGGGAATGGGATTAATATGAGAAAATGGAAAAATAGGAACAAAATCTTTGTAAATAGGGAGGAATGGAGGGGTTGAAGGGAGACCTGGGCAACGGTGGAAAATAAGAACCAAGAGAGACTATGTAAAGGTGCAAATTTCCAATGATGAATGTCATTATATTGTATACCTAAAATGTACCAATGATTAGAATGAATAATCGATAATTTAAAATAGGAAGAAAGGTCCAAAGGGGTAGGGGTAGTGGGAGGGGCAGGGAAAAGGAAAGAAGGGAAAGGAAAAATGATGAGAAATGGAAAAAATGGAAATAAAGTCTTTGTAAATAGGGAAGGGTGGAGGGTGTGAAGGGAGGGCTAGGAATGGGGAAAAAATAAGAACCAAGATGCATTCTGTAAAGGTACAATTCCCAATGAGAAATGTAATTGTGTTGTATACCTGCAATGTATCAATAAAAGAATTTAATAAAGAAAAAAATAACATTATTTTAAATTTTCAAGTAAAAAATAGAAAGTCCAGCCTGTTCTTTAATATTTTGAATATCAGTCTATATTTTTTAGCTTCAATTCCTGTAAGTGGGTGTATTGGGTAAAATGGTGTGAATCATATTAATATTTATTTACATGTGAAATCTACTTTCAAAAGAATTTTAGTCATTTCAAAATCTAGCATAGTATAAATCTCAACAAAAATCAGTAGCGTGTGTGCCTGTGTATATGTATGCATGTGTATCTCAGCATACATATTCATTCTTATTCTTTGATGACAAAATGATTGAAAATATCATAGTTGTTTAATCTGTACTTCATTTATATGGAGAAACAATTCTCCATTAAACATCATGGTTACCATAAATCTAGATATTACAGAGGACTAGAACGATCCTCAAAAATGTTTTTATAAGCATTCTGAAAAGATAGAGACAGAAACCCTCTCTGGAACCTTTCCATATAATAAAGATAAAGCTCCTGATTCCCTCTGGAATGATTTAAAATGCTCTTCTCAGGAGACATTCCAAGTTAATAATTGTAGAGGTACCTCTTCCTCAAGAGGGGTTTGCTTACACTCCAAGATAATAAAAATAATGTCCATTGCAACAGGGAAGGACAGACAGGTTGCCAGTGATGCTTTTTAGAGATTAGAGTCCCTTAAACACAGGATTGCTCTCCCATAGCAAACCCTCATGATGTGCCCATGTAGCACCTGGTTCTTGTCATGTTGCCCTGTGGAACTACATGCAGCAGTGGAGAATTGACCCAAGAAATTACTGTGGATGAGCCTTTTGTTGTGAATAAGAAACTTTGTCTCTCATCAGAAGGCTGACATCTTTCCAGCAATGTGAAACTGAAATTATGACTATCAACATGCTAGTTTACCAGTACAGTGAAATCTCAGATTTTTCAGTTTCTGATTTGATGGCCATATTCCAGGTTATTTGTGGGGGGTGAAAACACTCTTCTATATTAACAATTTCTATTTTATATTATACTTTTTAAGTTATCTTTTACAGGTTTTCTCCCATTTCTAAAATGGTGTTTTGATTATTAATTAATGTATCTATATATATGAAAAATATAACTTTTGTTGCATTTGTTCTTTTGGTCATTGATTTTTGTTTATTGATTTCTTTCTAAACTACTTTTCAATTTGTAGCAAATATATCATAGTTCAACTTTTTATTAATTTTTAGAAAATATCTTTCTGTTCCAAAACCCCTTTTATTTCCCTATACTGAACTTCAATTATCTCATAATGCAAGAGGTTATCATAGGTTTTTAGTGAGTTATTTTTTAAATTTTAAGCTTTAACAAATTTAGAATGTATTTTAAGATGTGAATATCATCAGAATTTAATTAAAAGTAGCCACTTTTGCCAAAATTATTTGTTGAAAAATTCCTACCTTATTAGCTTTGGATGTTTTCTTATATATCCCTTTCTTATGTAACTTATCATAAATATTAAAATATTGTGTTCAAAAATATGCTATAAGCTATTTCATCAAACATGGAAGATTACATTTCAATATACAATTTAAATATTTTGAAACTAATATGGAAATACTTAGAAGAAACAACTATAATTTATTCATTTAATAAATACTTTTTAAATATAACAGACCTTTTGCATTTCACCATTGATTCTACTTCAGTCATCCAGATATGTTAAATTCCAACCACAGGTATATTTTCAGTCCCTGCATAAGAATCTTCATTGTGTAAGGTTTAAAAACCCATGTTATATGTATTTCAAAGTTAATGAAACTTGACTTATAGATCTATTTAACATAAAGGAAGAAAATAAATTGTTATGTCAAAGCATAATTGCCTCATAAAAATAAAGTATCTTTAAAATACAGCTGAAAGTCTGGTCTTTTTTTTGCTAATAGGAGAGATAGCCTTTCTTTTTGATATATAAAGACACATCCTGAGCTGAGTTTGATAGTAGTAATTAGAGAGAGCTAAATCATTGCAGAACAAAGTGAAGAGAATTTTTATGTTTTATAATGACCAAGAACAAGACCAGCAGAGTCTAAAATGGCTGTTACCATTGACGACTATTTGCCAAAGGGTTTTAATAGGAGGAATATCTAATCTAAATAACATTTTAATATTTTAACTGAAGATTACAGAAATTAAAAAAGCATAGAAATGAGTATGAAATTGCATAACTAAAAGAATTTTCACAAGGAAAATATAACCAACACTTATACTGGTTACAACACTACCATTACAAATGGCCCATTTCCTGCTTCTTCTGATCATTTCCCATCAAAGATAACCAGTAAGCTGATTCCTAACATTGTAATGGGTTTAATTAATCTGCTTCTGAAGCTTACATAAATATATTTCTTATAGCACTATTTTCTGCGTGTCTTGCTTCTTTCATTCACATGGTTATATATAGTTTACTTCGTACTTTTATAGCAAGGTTTCAGAATCTTCCATTCTTCATATTTTGTACTCCATACTTCTTTCTTATGGGGTCTACTCTCTGCATGACAAGATATTTAGCAGCATCTCTGACATCTGTTTAATAGAAACCAATAACACTGCCCTGGCTTTGACAACCAAAACTATCTACAGACAGGTCTTAAGAATCAACAAATTTGGTAAGTACATGCATATACCCATCCCTATGACATCTCCTGGAGCAGAGCATATGGTCAACACTGGGACACGTGCATGTTTTAAACTTAATTTTAGTCTCAAGATCCTCTTTTAAAATTTCTTTCTGAGTGTTTTCCATTAGTTCCTGTACTTCTTTCTCTTAATATAAATCACATCTTAGAACTTCTAAAGCAAGCAAGCAAAGAAACAAAAAAAAATAGCTGCAAACCATTTAATAAATGTAAAATCAATCTTTTTCTTGGTGACTTAACTGCATCACAGAAGAAAAAGCCCAGTATTGCTTAGGAAACACAAAATATCCAGAATCCAATAAAAAATCTAATAAAATAAAAGTGACCATTAATTCTAATTTGCCAACTTCGCTGAATTAAGAAACACCTAATAAATTAGTAGCATGTATGCTCCTGGTAGGAAGCATGGCAGTATGTCATTTCTAGCCTGTTCTTCTCTGGGACTGTTCCCCTGTTCTGCTCCTGGCCTTCATGAACTAAGCAATTTTACTCTGCCATGCTGTTCCACCATGTATTTTATGCCTTGGAGACTGCTTAATATATACTGAATCTTCTGAAGCTGTGAGCTAAACTTTTCCTCCTTTAAGTTGTGTGTATTGGGTACTATCTCTCAGCAACAGGAAAACTGAAAAATATGTGAATTTTGGTGGCCTCCTATCTAAAATTTTGTGGTTGTCATGAAATTCACACCAATGTACAGGGTGCAAGGTCATTGCTTCCCATTATATAGAACACCTGATCCAAGCAATGTCTTACCTGACTCAGTGTTCCACATCAGTGTTATTCACTGCAAACAGAAAAAAACATATAACACTATTTAAGGTAAACAAAGTATCTTAAATGGAACACATTATTTGAATATAGGAATTGCTTGAACCCCTAAGTCAATATACAGATTCTCACATGTGGTGCCAGTACTCTCACATATTTGAAGCTCTGTAAGGATTTTATGAAAGAGATTTTAGAACTTCAGCCACTCTGGGAAACTACAGTATAAACTACTCATCTGCATAATGCCTTAGAATTGAAAGATGCGAAACTTCTAAATCATCATCATGAACAATTTTTGATTGATATTAAATGGCCTCTATAATAGAAAAATGCTAAAACTGCTTACCTCAAGGGGACATTAGGAATATTAATAAATATAAAATTATAATTAATAGTTTTTCACATAAGAATTGTATAAACCTATGAAAAAAAGACATGCCCAGTCTAGTCTAGACAAAGAAATTCATTACTATTTAAGACAAAAGCTAATGGAAAACAAACAGCTTTATTTTAGCAGGAAAGAGGCTCTAATCACAGTTTCTTATCTGCCTGCAATTTTGATTAACAAAGAAGGGAGGAAAAATCCCATGCAAATGCAAAACTGGAATATTCTATTTCTTGTTTATTCCCTTGGTTGTGCTTTGTACTGTAAACTATTCCACTATTCCATGATTTCTTTTACAAAATAACAGAGGTCTCATTAGTAGGAATTCCAAGGACATACAGATTAAATGTTTTGATGGTACCAGCCATTTAACAGTGGTACCAACATGGTACCAGCATAGCACTCTGCTTTCATATCATACACATTAGTGACTGTTGCAGGTTTCAATTTTTTTCCCAGTATTGTTTTGTAATATAGACACTTGTTAGCCAAACAGAGTGATTGAATGGGAGGAAGGCTTCAAAGAGAGCATGTTTAAAACAAGATTTCAAGTTCTGGAAGTTACCAGGCACCATTTCCAGAGCTAAGATGGGGCAGGGTACTTGGCCATGGCAGTAGGTGATCAAGGCTGGCTCCCGGCATATCCTGCACCAAGTGTGCTTTCTTCAGAAGATTGTAACCCATGTGGCTCTCTTATGCACAAAATAATTGAAAGACTTCATGGACAAAATTGAGAAGCATCTGATTCTTCACCATCAAAGCTTATAGTCTTTGACAGTGATGTCAAATGTTTGTTCTTTAAATTATTTTAATATTCTGCTTCTCTTTTTCAAAATGACAGATTTCAGGAAATATGGAGTAGACATAGTAAAACATTTGGGAGTAGTAAATTTCAATCTCTTTCATGTAATTCAACCAATAAAAAAAGGGTTTGGGTAGGAAAAAAAGATTACATATCTCCCTGTCTCTCTGGAATTGATCGATATATTTTTGCATTATAACATCAGATAACCTCTTTGTGGCAATCCAAGAAGGAAATAAATCCTTTAATACTTTATGACAATATATATTGATTACTCATTCTGATGCTTTTACTATGGGCTTTGTTTTTAAAAAAACTTTTGTTTTTCAATATGGGGTATTGAAACCAGTAACTGTGGGATTGAAACCAGTAATTGTTGAACTACCCCCTTGATCTATTTATTTTATTTTCAGACAGTTTCTCACTAAGTTTCTCAGGCTGGCCTGAAAATGCAATCCTGATTCAGTTTCTCATGTAGCTGCTATTACAGGTGCTCCACACCAGTTACCAGTTAGCCAGTTACCACTAGCCACTTGGCTAAAGGTAGTTCTTATCTGGAACATATAAAATAAGCTGACCCCCCCCCCGCAAAGTCCTCTGTTCATCTATGTCATTTCTGAGTCTAGCACATATTTATTAATGAAAGAAAATACTGAAGGCCCATTATATCACATACCTCCAGAAGTAACTCAAAATCCCTGACATTAGTCTTTGTTATAAACCTTCTCTCCAACCAAAAAAGAAATGAATGTGAAAAATAAATGTACTATCCAATGCTTCCTCAATCCCAGGACAGCTAATTTTACAGTTGTTAATATATATTCAGCATTTTTAAATATACCTTTCCACTCAATCTCATAATGCCTTTTTATTTTTATTTAGGGACAAAAACAATACATGTGAAAGTTAAATTCTACTAATTTTCAGAAATATCCTGTTTTTATAAATACTCATCCAGAACTACACAATTATATATGGATTGTTTTCTTTTCTCCTTATTGAAAGGTTTACATAATTGATTTCTTCCTGTTGCTGACTAAGCTTTAAGGATAAATTCCAATTTAGTTTCATACAAATGTATTTTCTAGGCAAGGACAACATAAAATGATAACTCTTGTTCTCTCAAAAATCAAGTCATTTATAATTTTTCCTGACCATTGGAAGACTTGGAAATGGTCTCAGTCCTACAGGATATAATTCATAGGATTTCTTATATTATGGAACAAAATATAATCTTTATATAATCTACTGAAAGCTGAAATATCTTGATCTTTGGCTTGGAGAGACTTACAAGAGATTGTCTTTAGTAGCATTAAGCATTTTTTCAAAAACCCTTTACCTTGAATACCTAATAGGCACAAAGCTTTAGTTTTATTTAAATATAAAAAACTGAGAAAATACTAGGGATTCTAATTCAATGAGATAATAGATATTAGAAATCCATTGCTTATTATAACTTTCTCCTTAACCCCATAGCAAAAGATTCCCCTCTTGTTTAGGCATAGCGGCAGTAGTTGTATATTTCATTCTATTCCATAAATATCTCTACCAGGTCTTATGACAACTTAAGTACCAAACATTTAGTTCTGAAAACAAACTAAAAAAAATCCACAATGAGAAAGGTGAAATTGTTCATTCCATCCAAATAGTCCATGGTAGCACCAAGACAACTTGGTGGACTGTCCTGAACATGGAGTTGGATTCTGCAAAAAGCTAAACCCACTGGCCTTTGGTCCTGAGGGTTCCTTGGTATGTAACTGATGGTATTAGGAGGTGATGCAAACTTTAAAGGTTAGGGCCTGGTCAGAGGTCTTTGTAAATAGTGGTATGCGTTTGAAGAGAACTATAAACTCATCTGTTTCTCCTTTATTTTGCTTCTGGGCATTGAAGTAAGCAATTTTGCTCTACCACATACTCCCACCATGATGTGCTGCCAGAGGTGCAAAACAGTGGGGCCAAATGACAAGGGGCTGAAACCTCTAAAACTATTAGCCAAACTAAACCTTATGTCATCATAAGTTGATTATCTCAGGCATCAGTTAGAGTAACAGTAAGGAAACATACAGTGGTACCTTGGTTCACAAATTCAATTGTCCCCATGATTCAGATCTCAAACAAAACTGAATGAGAACCGAATCAAATTTCCCCATAATGTCAACATTGAACCTAACCATTGAATTTTATTTGGTTCTCATCCATTTCTGTTTGCAACCAAAATTGTGGAAAGAAGTTTGTGAACCAAGGTACCACTGTATGTCTGATGTATATTCCATTTGTGAAACATATAAACATGGGAAAACTAGAAAATGAGTTTCGAACATGCGCCAACATCTTTGTCTCCTTCAAACATCTATAAATGAACTTAATTAAATCTCACATTGTTATAAACACAAGTATATCTTCTTAATATTTTCTGATTAGCTGAATCCTTTCCTTGTTGCAAAGCATGTGCTTTCATAATAGAAAAGCAACTGTGGGGCTTTGTCTTTTCCCATTGTGAAAATTCCCCTATATGTGTAATGCTGGACATGTCCATTTCATTAGAAAAATAATTAGAGTCCTAATTTGTCTTTACTTAGAACCTTCAGTTTCACTGTCCTTGAAGAAGTAAGAATGAATGAGTGGTACACTAAAAGTGAACCTTATGAAACTATTTTAAAACTTTAGTGGCTGTGGCTAAAAGCTATGCCCTTACCTAAGTTCTTGCCTCTCATTGCCAGTGGTTCACATGAGCTTCTTACTGGATGCTATGTGCACCTGGTGATTCCATACTTATCTTGACTGTATTCTCTTACATCAGTCTGACATAAACAAATTCTGTAAAGCCTTAATTCAAGGTTATTATCAACAGATTCAAGTATCTTTCGTAAGAATAAAGTAAAGGACTTCCTACATGATTTTCAGCCCAGCAATTCTAATTTAATATTGTTCTTAAATTTCATAGTAAGGAAACTTATGAGATACTATTAAATATAAACACCAGTAGAAACATTAAAAAATCATCTCACTCTCGTCTTTCCTAGTTAGAGACATTGTACATCATGTCCTGAACTTCCACAAATTCCAAAGTTTCTTATGAAACCTGGATCAAAATCAAACTGAGAGACATATCTTCTATCTAGATCCCTAAGATCAGGACAACAAAATATAGAGTCTCAAACTGCTGCAACTATCTTTGTCTCCTGCTCTAAAACATAATGGCTTTCTTCTCTCTTTCTCTCTCTCTCTCTCTCTCTCTCTCTCTCTCTCTCTCTCTCTCTCTCTGTCACTGTTTAGGGCTTTTATTACTAAAATGGGCTTTCACAAATTGCTTCCTCACTCTCATTTGTTTGATACTTTGGCATTTAAATGGAAATTAGCATCAATAACCCCACTCTCCAGCTGAAGAGTTCAATTATCAGCTCGATCTTCACCATTTTCCTAGGAACAGATTTAGAGGTTTCAGCCCATGGTCATTTGGCCCCAGTGTTTTCCATCTCTGGTAGCACATCGTGGTGGGAGCATGTGGTAGAGCAAAGTTGCTTACTTCAATGCTCAGAAGTAAAATAAAGAAGGAGAAACAGATGAATCCATAGTTCTCTTTAAGCACACACTACAATGACCATTTTCAAAAAACAGATTATTTCTTTCTTTTCATTATTTACTATTAGATACTTTAGGATGATAATATCCAAAAAATCAAAAGATAAACAGCCCACATTGTTGTTTTCCGCCCAACTGTTGTATGTTTCAATATTTACGGTGCCTGAAAGTAGCTTTTCTAGACACCATAAAGTGTTCTCTCCTTGCCTCTAGTTCCAAACTCATATTTACTGTTTTCTGGAATATATAAACTGTGTTCTTATTTGCTGTATGTTTAGCTTCACTGCCATTCTTACAAAACGTTATATGACTCTTTCAAGTTTAGGAGACATTCTAGATGCAAGCCTACAACTTCATTCTCCTCAGTCTTCCTGCTTTTCGTAATATTTCTTTACTATTATGTTCATCATATAACATGTTTCACACATTCCTTCAACAAACTGTTATAATTTTCATGTTTCCAGCTTTCTCAAAATTTTGTAATGATGTTATATAAATGAAATTAATTTTTATTTAAAAACCTTTGTTCCTGAATATTAGTGAGGAATTCAAACAAAGCTATCTATTACTTTTTCCTACCCAAGTTTAGACTCTAGTTAACATTATTTGAATATTTTTGGATCTTTGGGACCTAATGTTAGTAAAGAATTTCTACTAATTCACAGACATTAGAAACTATTAACTTCTGCCAATTTTCTGCTTTTTGAATAATCTTACTCATTTCCCTCTTGTCATGAAAAAGCCTTACTCCGTTTCTTGTAAATACAGATAACGTAAATAATTGTGAAGTCTACACAGAACAAATTGATAATAAATTTCTAGAAGGATGTTCATTGGAGTTTGAAGAATAAGTTTACTTCTGTGGATCCTGTGCTCTCCTCGGCGAGACCAACAAGTGCAAGCGGGGGAGCCAAGCAGATTGAAGTACCCGGCTCCATCCTGGGCCCCGCCCACACCACGGTGAGGTCCCAGGTGCAGCTTGGAGCCCTGGCCCCATCCAGTGCTCCACTTAGCTGGGGCACCTGCAAGGTCCAGTCCCACCCCCCACCGCAGCCCCTGCCTCTGGCCTCCTGGCTCTTCTGCTACCTGGTTCCACACTACAGAAGCACAGGGGATTATAAAGGCCCTTGTACTGAGCGCCACAATATAGAGCAGAAGTTAGTAACAGAAAGAGGGCTTCCCAGGCCCCTGGATGAAAACTGAAGCTCAGTGGAAAAGTAAAGAAAATCTCTACAATAAAGTCACCCCAGACCACTGTACTTGGTAAGTTGGAGGGATCATCACCTGGGATCATCACTTCCCATCAAAATCTGCACTATCTTCAGGGGAAGGGCAACTGGAACCTGCAGTAGAACTTTTCAGAGTTCAACCCTTCAGGAGGACAGGGAGCTCACCTTGGGACTAGCAGTCAGAAATCTGCCTGAATCTCACAGGTCTGTTGCTGGCTTGCTGAGACTCATTGACTTGTATATGCACATGGATGCCTACATGGCCTACTGTGACAGCAGAGACATACCCTGAAGGAGGCCCATCATTTTTATTTTTTGCTATTTGAAAAAAAGAAAAAAGAATTTTTCTCTTATTTTTAATTCTTAATTTTTACCTTTTTCTACTATTTTCAAATTTTTCCTTTCTTTCTTTTCTTTCTTTTATCTTTTCTTTCCCCCCCTTTCTCTCATTCTCTCACTTTCCCACATTGCTCTTCATCTCCCTATTTGTTCCTTTCTGCACTGAATTCTGATTTCTCCTTTATTTTTCTTTTCTTCTCTTTTTCCTTCTCTTGATTATCATTAGTTTTAAAGAAAAGTAAAAACAGTATCTTGCCTCCCCGTTGCTGTTAGGTGATTCTGTTCACATCTTTGTTCTTTCATTCTGCCTTTTCCTCTTGCCTTTAACAATTTCTTAGAGTTTGTGTGATCTTCCTGTGTCTTCTGACCTCACCACTAATCTTTCCTGTTCTTTCTACCTGTCCCTCCCTCCCCAATTCCTTCTAACTCCCCACCCTGAAGGGGAAAGATGCTATATTGAAAAGTTTATTCATTATAAACATATTTTGGGTTGGTCCTCAGTTTTTATTTAATTCACATAGTTAAATGTGATAGAATAATAACTACCACAAATAGTCACTTTCTAAGCTGCACTTGATGCTATGGTATTGATGATTGTATCATTCGGGCTAACATGTTATGATTGATCTAATCAGTTTTCCTTCCTGGTATAATGAAAATAAAATAGTCTCAGAGTCATTAGAGTCTCAAGAACCTAAACACCAGCTATATCTGGAAGACACCTCTGAAAAGCAATCATTCCACAAGGGTTTTAAACACAAGCAACAAAGATACCTACATTAAGCAATTTTGAAATATCAACCCAGGAATTAAACCAAGGATGGTACCAAAAACAAAAATGAGAAGACATTCAAGCAAGGCACAAACACAGGCTTCCATTCCACAAAATGGAAACTCTGGGGGAAATGAGGTGGAAAAGTCTGAAAATCAACCACCTGGACACCCTGAACTAATAGCACAGGAAGTAACAAAGCAGATGCATGAGGCTCTAGAACAATTTAAGCAGAAATAATCTCCCAGATATATACAGACATGGTGAGCAGAGTGAAAGACATGATTAGAGGCCCTAGAGCAGAAGCAGATAAGAAAATAGATGAGATCAGAAACATGCTGGAAGCCATGAATGCCCAGCATAAGAAAGAAATGGAAACCATGATCACCCAACATAAGAAAGAAATGGAATTCATGAAACAGATTCTAACAGATATTCAGAAGATTAAAAACTCCATTGAAAATATGCAGAGCAGACTAAGAGAATATGAAGACAGAATATCAGATATAAAAGACAGGATTACAGTTAAGGACCATGAAAACAGAGATTTCTTAAAGATAGTAAGGGACCATGAGAAATCAATCCAACAGCTGCTAGATGATGCAAAGAAGAATAACATAAGACTCATAGGAGCCATGAAAAGAGCAAGAGAAA
>NW_004624730.1:43608187-43627069 GCF_000247695.1 Heterocephalus glaber | reverse complement strand
CAATGATAAATGTAAACATATTGTATACCTAAAATGTACCAATAAATACATTTTTAAAAAGTTTACTTCTAGTGAAAGAAATAACATACTGTCTACCATTGAATTCTGGATTGTTGTTTTCTTTGCTTGTATATAGCTTTGATAGCCATGCAAAATCTCAGAAACAATATTCATATGCCACCATAAAAAAACACTATCAAATTAGCCAATCTAAGTGAGATTTGAAGAATTGGTACAAATTCAATAGTTTTTGATACAATAAAGAACTTAAATATACTCAGCTTACAGGTCTCTACGTGTGCTGACTTAATGAAAGAAGGAAGCAATTATCTACTAAGAGACTTACTGGATATTTTTCAACACAAACAAGAAGACTAGGAAACTAATAAGAAATTAAGAAATAAATGTACAAATTTATTAATATAAAATCTCTCTTCTTTGTAGATTCAGAGTAGGAATGGTATATGTTCTCTGGTTTAGTCAAGGGTACTGGATGTAGGAGATTTTGCAAGGCATTCTAATATTTATAATGAAACATTCATTTTCTGCAGGATTCATGATTCTATACTTTCCAGAATCTCAAATGCTTTTACATAGCAACTCATCTATCAAATGATCTAAATTCAAATACAAAGGCGAAAGTCACAAGAAATGTTAATGGCATGCATCACTAATTATTCTGAGACCACAATATAAGTGGTATCAAACTAGAATTCTGAACATGTGGTCACAGTTAGAAAAGTGAGTGTCCAAAAATTTTGAAGCCTTAAAAATGCTCCATTTTGAGACTATAACATTAACACATATTTTTATCTGCCTCTATTTCTTCTTCATAATTTTGTGACTTAATGCCCACCTGGCTGAATATACATTGCTTGAAACAACTGGTGCTAATTCACAATTGTAAATATCCTCCCTTCTAGTAACTACTTTGAGCCAGTTTATTGCCCAAACTAAATTTTCAGCCTTTCCCTTTTGCTTAAGCTTTAACTTTCATCTGTTTCTCCAATTCAGAACTCTGTAAATACTACAGGATTTTAAAAGATGACTTAGGGTGATCACCTTTTATTTTCTTCTACAGATATAATTGATGTTTAAAGAATATTGATCTTGCCAATCAATCATCAGGAATATTCTTTTTTATTAGGGTCCACAATTTAAATTAGAAAATTTACCATGGGTCAGAAACTAGAAAACATTGCAAAAAGAATTAGAATAGTTCCTCTGTTTACAATAACTGGAGCCCAGAAATTTCCTATACATACTAGAAAGTCCTGAAAGCAAACATCCCTCATTTGTCCTCAATGGCTGCAAACAATGCCAATTCTAGACTAAGAACATCTTGATTTGAATTGTTTGAGCTTTTAATTCATTGAGACTTAAAATGATTACTTTGAGTTTAATTCATAGAGCTGCAGCATCTCTTTGAGGTGTTTGACTTTAATGCATATAGACTTAAAAAGTATATAAAACTTTGACAATTTTCTCTTTCTTCTACTCCTGATATCTCTGTCTCAAAGTGATTTTAAAATGTTGAAAAAAATGTCAAATCCAGAAAATGAAAGCATTCTTACTATGAAGAGATGATAAAACTCATGAAAATTTGACAATTGTTAGATTAATATATTTAGACAACCTCAAGCTAGAGAAGGATTGCCTAAATCTTGATGCAATTGTTCCCAGATAAATATTCACTTACCAATTCATAATTTTTAAAAATATAAACTGTGAAAACCTAGAATGATCATTTTGGAAATGACCTATAAAAGCAAGAAGCACATTCCTCTTATTTTTGAACTGGAAAATATCAAAAACAACAGCAAATATGTGACCAGAATTTTAAAAGATTTAGTTAAATTTACAGAACAAATTATAGGTACCCTGTGCGTGAATCCTGGTTCGCTAACAAGTTATGTTCTTTAAGATGTCTAAAATTTCACCTATAATTATATATATGGATATTGTAGAGTTTCTTTAAAATATGATTATTTTTAACTTAAAGGAGTATAATGATTCTAAAGCCTCACAATAAGCCTACAATGTGAATCATTGTTTGTGTCGTAGCAAGTCATCCTACAAAAAATTAGGTCACTCCCTATAAACATTCTAAAAGATTATTTTTCTAAAATGTTATTACAACAAAACATGCTAATCTCTTCAAAAGAAAAAGAAACAAACATTATCACATATGTTGGTCTTGAAGATATTTTAAAAATAAATAGAAAAAAAATCTAAAGAGTAGAATGAATAGTCCATAAGTTTAACTGACAAGGCAAGATCTATTCCAAATAGTTTTTTTTCTAAACACACACACTCACACACACATACAAATAAAAATAAAGAAATTAATTTACTGCTCAGAATTGAAAATTAGCTATCAATGATTTTTATTTAAGAGTTTTCAAAAGAATCTCTTTTTACATTTTTTGTCTTCCCTGACCTCCTGAAGTCATATATATATATATATATATATATATATATATATATATATATATATATTTAAAAGTGAAAACAAGCAAATATAAAACCTGATTACTTCAGACTGTTTCAGGAACTGGAAGATGATAGCTGGAGATAGCGTGCACTCACAAGTCACTTCAGAATATTCATCCAAATCAAAATATGGTGTCAGAACAAAAACACACATCTAGACCAACAGAATAGAAGACATAGGGAAAAAAACCAAACCTATGCACTTAGAGCTGTCTGATTTTTGAAAGTGTCCAAAGATATTTTGGAGAAAAGATAGCCTCATTAACAAATTGTTCTGGGAACTGGATTTCCATTTGCAGAAGACTGAAACTAAATCTCCATTCCTCAGTCTCTACTAAAATCAAATAAAAATAGATCAAAGAACTATTGTTAAAACAGAAACTTAGAAACTGCTGGACTGTAATAGAAGAGAAATACTCGAAGCCACTGACACAGGCAAAAACTTCCTCCAGTAGCATAAGAAATATAACAAGAATCAACAAATTTGGATTATATCAAATTGTAAAGCTTCTGGACAGCAAAGAAAATAATCAACAGCGTGAAAGACCCACCCACAGAGTGAGAGAGAATTTTGTTGTTGTTGTTGTTAAATTCTTTTATTGGTACATTTTAGGTATACAACACAATTACATTTCTCATTGGGAATTGTACCTTTACATGATGCATCTTGGTTCTTATTTTTTTCCCCATTCCTAGCCCTCCCTTCAGCCCCTCCACCCTTCCCTATTTACAAAGACTTTGTTTCCATTTTTTCCATTTCTCATCATTTTTCCTTTCCCTTCTTTCCTTTCCCCTGCCCCTCCCATTACCCTTACCCCTTTGGACCTTTTCTTCCTATTTTGCATTATTGATTATTCATTCTAATCATTGGTACATTTTAGGTATACAATATAATGACATTCATCATTGGTAATTTGCACCTTTACATAATCATGAGAGAGAATTTTTGCTAGCTACTTTTTTCACATAAGATGAATACGTAGAATACATAAAGAACTCCAAAAATTGACCCCCTGAAAATGATTAACCCAAGAAAAACTGAACAGATAAACTGAACTTCTTAAAAGAGGAAGTAGAAACGGCCAATAAGTATGGGAAAATTTCAACATCTTTAACCATTAGGAAAATGTAAATCAAAACAATTTAAAGATTCCATTTTACCACAGTCAGGATGATTTCTATTAAGAACACAAGACACAATGAATGGTAGCTAGGATGTGTGGAAAGAGAAACCCTCTACCATTGTTAGTGGGAATGTCAACTAGTACAACCATCCAACCACATTTTTTCATGTATTTATTGGCCATTTGTACTTCTTTTGAGAAGCATCTATTCATTTCAATTGCCTATTTTTGTTGAGTCTTTTATTTTAGAGGGATCTAATATTTTGAATTTGAGAAGCAACTGACAATTAGTTTTCCCATTCTATAAGTTGTCACTTCACTGTGTTGGTTCTTTCTTTTGCTGTAGAGTAGTTTTTAAATTTGATATAATCATAGATAGATAGACACCTCAGTGGTCAAACTCAATGTGTTCCAAATTTGTGTTTGAAGCCTGAAATGTTCAAGAACTAAACATATTTTTCCCATAAGAAATAATGAAACACCAAATAATTAGTTCTGAGGCCCAATAATCATACTTATAAATTCATTTTTCCAGGACTTTGACAGATTTCTCAATGATTTTCTTTCACTCTATTCTGGTTCTCACAGTTTTCTTCTCGGTTTTACAGCTGGTATGACTAACTTTCTTTGGAGCCATGATTACAATATTTTATGCAAATAAAGCATACACACACACACGCACACACACAAACACACACACACACACACACACAGCACTATGACTAATGTTTTTATGCACTAACATAAGCACTATATGTTGCCTGGGCCAGAGTGGCACTTACACAGAAGTGTCAACTTTTTTGTGTCTGTGGCAAGGTGCAACACAGGACTCATTTGCCCTGTACAGGTTTTTTCAAGTTAGATTTTTGCTTTAACTATTGAGCAAAGTTACAAACACCGAGCAGAATATTTTTTCAAACTTTGCTATTTGAGTAGTGGGAAGTTTGAGCTTGAAGCCATTCGACACCCAAGGTGTCATTGTTTACGTGAAAACCAATGCAGTAAGAGATGGATAAGAACATAAAAGACGAAAATATGAATCTGCAGCTTTTGTTTGCACTTAGTTAAAAACAACGCTATGTGATCATTTCATTAACCAGAACATCTAATGCTTCCCAACAGATTGCTGCTCAATTATGTCAAAAGGGCACTGAGTGTTCACTGTGAAATGAGTGACTATTATGAGAGACATGGGAGCAGCATGAGGAAGTGGACACAAGAGCAAACAAAACAAGAAATCTGTATTTTTCTTTATATGTAGAAGGAAAACATGTTTAAGGATTACTTTCTTTGTGCTAATAAAATTCAGTGCTAAATATTTAGTTTATAGTACAAAGGGAGTATTAGATGTACTTTACCATAGAAGTTAAAGATACCATGTTAGACTTCATAAAACAGAAACTTTGTCCCTCTATCATAAATCACAGTTTCTTTAGAATTATGTACTTATAAATCATCCCCAGCGCCCTTTCCACACAGCATTACGTTCCATGCTCTTTGATTTATCCTTTCTATAAAAATTAGAATAAAACAGCTTTGATATCCAATTTAATCTATTGGAAAATTAGTAATCCTGAAAGAAGGAAAACCAGAGATAAAATATTTTTAAATGAAACAAAATATTTCATTAAGATTTATTGGTATATTAATAATCTGTTATTAAAGTTTATAAATTGTTATTTTACTTTTAAGACATCCTCAAGATTTCAGAAAATATTAGAGTTGCTTATAGTTATTTGTTCACTTATAATTTATATACTTGATGATTATTGTTGTCGGTGTTTATGCTTTTTTGTGGTCTTGAGGTATTTCTAAGATAGACTTCTGGTTATGCTTCTATTGAAATATTCTACTAATATTAATTAAGTAAGAAAATTCATAGAATGTGCAAAAGTTTCTTAAAAAGCTGAATGCCAATTTTTTTTAACTTTGTCTTGTTATATAATTCACAATATGTATATTTCTGTCCCGCTATGAAACTATAATTGTTCACATTTTTATACAATTTCAGCATCAGAAAAGACTCCTGTTCAATTTTATCATTTTATCCTTTTTTTACTTAAACTTTATATTACTACTTCATTATCCATTGACCTCATGTCTTACATTTATAATTTTTTTTATCTAGAATACATTTCAAAGTTCCAGTACTTCTTTATTATTTCATAATCTAATAGTACTTTGGTTTCTAAAACGTTTTTTCTTCCATACATTAGCCCAGACAAAATGTTTCTGATTTGTTATTATTTTGATTTTCATCTTTGAAGTTGAATTGAACTAATATTAAAGTAAAACATAAACCGTTTTATAAAAAACATGCAAATACAATGATAGTATGGAAGAAAATATTCTTTATGTCTTTTTCACTTCCTTTGTATTAATAAAGTATCTTCAGCTTTTGTGTGTCAAATCCTCTGCTACACATTGTTTACAAAACATATGTGAAAACAAAACTTACACCCTATTCAAGCAAACTGCTTGAATACAATGACAAATAGAAATAAAACATTTTTATTATTTTATAAGCATTAAAGCAGAGTATGATATGCATTACTGGCAACCTGCCAAGAGATTCAAAAAGGATTCTGACTTTATTTTATCAATGAGCAGAAACAACCCATTTAAATAATATCAAGATAAATATCTGTTCTCAAAAAAATGACGACAATATTGTCACAGTAGTTCTTCATGGATTCATTTGGTAACTGGGAAGATTATTTGAGTTAGCTAATTGGTTTTAGCCGAAGAAAAAACAAACATATCTTTATAACAGGAAATGGTTTAGGTAAATGTTAGGTTCCTACCCTCCCACAGTAAGTAAGAAATAGAACTGTTTTCTTTCTTACTGATCACATTTCAGAGTCAGCTCCCATGGGCTACAGAAAGACATTCTTGGTTTGGAAAGCTGGCAAGAGACTGATTTCATTTCCTAAGAGATTTATATATCTCAAAGGGACAGAGACATAATTTATAATTGCAAGTATTTTTAATAAAATACTCTGAAAAATAAGGGCAAGAGAGATGTGCCCCTCACTTTTATGGGAAGTTTTTTTTTTTAATCATTTCTGGTTTGTATTTACCCTTATAACACTCTTGGGCTACATGTGATTATATCAACAAAATTTTACAATGAGCTTAAGAAGCTATAAAAATATATGAAATAAGTTACTGTATGAAGTAGAAGGAAGAATATTCTTTTTTCATCTTTTATACTTCCCTTCATGTGGGTTAGAACTCCACGGCAGAAAGAGATTTTTATTGCATCTATCACATATGTATTCCACATTTGCAGGAGAATACGTTGATGAACTTATGACAATGACTTTAATGGGATTTTCACACACATACACAAAACTAGTCTCTATTCAGTGTTGGTATGCTGAGGTCTCAATTTTGACATTTTAAAACATCTTTCAGATGGGTTTATTCTAAGGAAAGACATAGTAACATTCTTGGCCACTAGTCATATATACATATTTTATAGTAGATATTTCTTAATTTTTGCTTAACTTCTATTTGATATAGGAGAAATATAACTCCTGACCTGTTAGATGTCAAATATGCCCAGTTTGTGGTCCCACAACATTGAGGAATAAAGCTTCCATCCAAAGGAAAAAGATAGGGAAAAGATGAGAGAGTTTTATTGGATAGAAGTAGAAAAACAGCTCCTGAATTTCCAGGAAGGTTCTTGAATGGGTGGTCACTGAGGCCCTTTGTCAGAGGTGATTGTCAGTGTTAAAGTTAAAATATGGGCACAATATGGATCAAACTACAATCAACCTATGAGATTACAAGTACAGTTATTTAGATAATATTGATCCAATAGGGAAACGAGTCACTTAGCAAAGGTACATGGAAACAACAAAGGTATATTTGGGAAGGGATGGTCCAGATGCTCTGGTCACCCACCTGGGTGATTGATGCCTATCTGGACTTCCTAGATCAGGTGGTGCTAATTACAGAATAATTTCAAGTTATTATTTAGCCTTTGGGGAGATATAGAGACTTGTCCATTGCATCTTCATCTTCTTCCTCCAGCCATAACTCTACCTTTATTTTTTGTGCTGATTTCCTTGAGGGCCCAGTTCCTCTCTAACTGTATATTAATTTCTATCTAACTCAGCTACCTGTAATATATTCAACAACTAATAAGTAGAACACTTCTTTGTTCAAAGTATTTTTTTAGATTATATGAACATGATAGGCTGCCATTGTTAAGCATCACATATTATTCTGAAGTTTGAAACAGAGATCCATTTTAAAAAATCACACATGCATAAACATTATATTTTTATGTTATAAAACAAATCAAAGAGTCATTCAAAATATCCATGGATGATTCTTACAATCACTGTACAAGAGTTAATTTCCCCATTCTGAGAGGAGTTGCACTTTTGTCTTACTCAATTTTCTTTTCTTTTACTGCAATTATACTTTTCAGTTTCAAGAGTCAATGCCACAGCTACATCCATATAAATTTAGGCCATTTGATATAAATCATTCACTAAAAAAAAATTTTGTTTCTGACAATGAGTGAATTTTAAGCCCTTAACTTTCTCTCTCAAATCTTGCCAGGCAGCAACAATTCATATGACATTAACTTAAGTGTATTTATTAAGATCTTTTGGCTATAGTTTGAGGGTAATTTTCTTGAGAAATAGATTGATTTATATCATTCATATTCTTTCTTTCTTCCTTTCTTTCTTTCTTTCTTTCTTTCTTTCTTTCTTTCTTTCATTTGGTACTGGGGATCAAACTCAGGACCTCGTGCTTGCGAGGCAGGTGGCAGCACCAGTGAGCTAAATCCCCAGCCCTCTATCATTCATATTCTCTGCTTGAACATATTATATTAAACAACTAGGTATAAAGCTTAATTCTATGCAACCTCCTCTTTCTCATCCTCATTTTCTTCTTGTCTGTCACTGATGCTTCTGCTCTAACAATTAAAATGTCTAGGGCTGGGGATTTAGCTCAGTTGTTTGGGACCCTGCCTGGCAAGCACAAGGTGCTGAGTTCGATCCCTGGTACCAAAATAAATAAATAAATAAATAAATAATAAAATGTCTAAAGATAGACCAAAACCTCAGTGTAGCAAGGGCAACCATCTGTTTTTCATGAGCTATTTAAGAGTAGGGTTAAGAGTGTTCTAGAGCCGATTATTTTTTTATTCTCTTACCACAGTTTGGACTTGTATCGCTACTTAATTCTAAGATTTAAATGGATGCTATATTCACTGTATGATCATCTTTTTTTTTTATTACTTAACATTAGTTGTATTTGTTTATTGTACTATGGAGTGCTATAGTCCTGATCTGAAATGTCTTCCAAAAACCCATTTGTTAAAGGCTATTGAGAAGTGATAGAACCTTTGGGAGGTTGAAACTAGTAGAAGGAAGTTGGATTTGGTGGGAAATGGTTTTAAAGTGACTTTTGGGATGCTATCCACTTCTTTTCTCCCTCTGTGCTTCCTGGTTAGAAGGTGCAGTGTTGGGCTGCGGATTTAGCTCATTGGTTTCGCTGCGTGCTGCACAAGCTAAAGGACCGGAGTTCGATCCCTGGTACCAAAAAAAAAAAAAAAAGGTGAGGGGCTTTGCTCCACTTCAAACTCCACACCAGGAACTTTTGCCTCACCACAGGCTCAAAACCAGTGGAGTCAACTGAACCTAGAGTGAAACCAGGAAAAGGTGAGCCAAATGAGCCATTCTTCATTCAAGCTGATCATTTTCAGTGTGACAGAGTAATGGAAAACTGACTAACGTGAGTGAAATTGTTACTTAACATTGTTTATTTTACTAATAGAGAAATGCTGTTGAGTAGGATTATTATTATTGAGATAGCAGTGGAATACATTAAAATAATTATTTCTCTAATAAAAAGTAGCATTGAAAATTTTAAGAAACGTATAATGCCTTGATATTGAAAGATAGTAACATAAAATTTTCAAGTAATTTATAAAAGTATCCAGTAATTAATGAAATTAATGTGTTAAAGCATAATTTTGGAAAATAACAGAGCAAGTCTCAAATCAGATTTGATTTCTCTATAGATAATTTTTAAATGCTTTGCCTAGAGTTAGATGTTTTATTCTTCTAAAACAAATTACTAACACGTCCAAAAAAAACGCAGAATAAACCTACCACCTTATGTAACTTCTACATTCTTCAGGCAGTATTTTCCAGGGATATTATAGGTGTTTTTTTGTTTGTTTTTTTGGTACGTGGGATTGAACTTGGGACCTTGCGTTTGCGAGGCTGGTGGAGGCACTGAGCTAAATCCTCTGCCCACAGGTTTTTAAAGTTAAATATAATGTCTTAGTCATCTCTTCACTGGAACGAACTGTGCAACACCAAGAACTTAAAGGACAGAGGTTTATTTTGGAAAATTTTCCTTTTTTCCCATGTCAGCTTCCTCCAAGGCAGAAACAGCATGGTAGAAGGCCCTAGATGGAGGATAGCTACTTGTTCCTTGCCAGATAGGAAGTAGAGAGAGAAGAGCAGATCAAGGGACAAGAATATCACCTTTCAAATCAGGCCCCTGTGACCTGCCCTGCAAATAGGTCCTAATTTCTAACAGCAAATTAGCTATAATGTCCCCTATATACGATCCAGTCACATTCCAAAAGCCCTGACTCCTAACACATAAGGGTTTTGGGGAATGTTCTAGGTCTGAACCATAACATGCAGCAATCACCTATCAGAGGGAATTAGCCATTATTAACATGGGTTTTTAATCAAGTATTTTTTTCCTCCACTATTCTCCAGAGGTTCTCATTCTGTAGGTCTTGGGGAGAGGAGGCAGTAATTTGCATTTCTGAGAAAGTATGAGGTAATAATATTGGTCTGTAAACAGCTCTTTGAAAATCATTCTCTCAGAAAGTAGGTAACTTATCTTGAAGTGTCATTTGCATAACAATCTCACTGCGATTAATTAGAAGATAAGGTGTTTATAAAGATTATTTCTTTCATATTTTACATTGATGGAGAAAAAGACCAATTTTACTTTGGATGGACCTTTAGGGAAACATAGAACTAAGGGGGAAACAAAGCTCACCTTTTGAATGACCATTATATTTTACATATGTATACTGTACATATTAGGGTATTATATGGTGTTAAATTTTGTAGAAATGTTTATTTGATAGAGTTGATGGGAGTAGTATTAAAGAAAACATCAATATAGAGGTTAGTAAACAAAGCAGTTCACAATAATATAAAGCACATAACCTACAAAACAAAAAACCCATTCTTCAACTTTGCCTCTATTATGATTCATTTTTCCTTTTTTCTGCTCCTGAGAAAGGAAAGAATAGATACTGAGCTTGATGGGACCTCTGTGGTACAGAAACAAAACTCACTGAGAAATCTATTTTTATTGTTCCAAGGAAATAGTTGTCAATAGGAAATCACAATTTGTTGTTTTGTGACAATAGAAAGGTTGCATAGCTAGAACTAACAGTAAAAGGAACAACTAGGTTAAAGAAATTGGTTTCATTCCTTTATCATAGGGTATGGCTTTGTAATTATTCCAGATATCCTACTTAGATTGTAGATTCATAAATTAGTAATAATTTGTAAGGACCACAAAAGCCTTAGAAAAGACCAATTATGATCTCATTCCCCCCCTTACACTGTAGTTTCTGTATTTTTTATTATCACTTTAATCTCAAAAGTTGTTGAATGATCATTTGAGAATTACATAGAAATCTATGAATTTATAAGATACCTAATCTTATTTATTATATATATGACATATGAAAAATCATGAGATCCCCTATGATTAACTTGTGACAATATTAACAGATTATTTTTTTTCTAAAGAGCCCTGTATGTGTTACTAGAATCTTTTAGTCTCTTGTTCAAAAAAATAAAAAGATAACATTTTTGTCTGTGTGTTTGCAAAAACACATGCTCTCAAGTATGCATTTATTTAATTGGTGTCCTGATTAGATAACTTAATACTTTCAAAATCCTCCAAAATATATTCACTCTTTGTAAATATTTACCTGTTTTGTTTTGAGTCAAAAGTTGGAGAAATCTAAATACGTGAAAATAAGAGCTCCCAGATTTCAAAAAAATAATTGCAAAAGTTAAATCTTACTAGAATAAAAAATAACCACATTTGGAAGTACTGTCTGGTTGAATATCTACTACATATATTATCTCCTCAACATTCTTTCATTCATTTAAAATATTTGTTAAGTACTTGGTGTTTTGGAGGACACTGTTCCATATATTGTGGCCATAAACATAACTAACATTTAGTTTCTATTTTCCACAAATTTAAAAAAATCTGGAAGAGTCAAATACATAAATCATTGTGATATTAAGTGTAAAACTTATGAAGCAAAGAGAAAAAAAATTGTGTGGCTGGACACAGTTTTTTCCCCTCATATTTTTTCTAGAAAACTATACTTTCATCATTTCATATTGGAGAATTTTAATCCCAAAGATTTTGTAAGGGAATGACTTTACTTGATTTATCTCAGTCAAGATAATCTGATTTCCTTTGACCACTGATGGCTATATGCAATCCAGTTACAAGCAGAGTTCTAAACAGGGATCTCATATTAAAAAGCTTTTGCACAGCAAGAGAAACCACAAACAGAGTGAAGAAACAACCCACAGTGTGGGAAAAAATATTTGCCAGTTGTTCCTCAGACAAAGGACTAATAGCTAAAATACATAAAGAACTCAAAAACATCAGACCCACTAAATTTAAAGACCTAATCCAAAAATGAGTATCTGTAATAAATAGACACTTCTCAGATGAAAAAGTGGAAACAGTAAATAAATATATGAAAAAATGTTCAATATCACTGATCATTCAAGCAATGCAAATTAAAATAATGCTGAAATTCTATCTCACTCCAGAAAGAATGGCTGCTTTCAAGAAATCAACCAATAACAAATGCTGATGGGGCTGTGGGGAAAAAGAAACCCTTCTCCACTGTTGACAAGAGTGTAGAGTGGCGCAACTACTATGGAAATCAGTGTGGAGATTCCAGAAAGAACTAAAATTAGAGGTTACAGTTGACCCAGCTATTTCCCTTCTTGGTATCTTGCTGGAAAAATTAAAAACATCATACCATAGTGATATATACTCTCTGATCTTTATAGCAGCACAATGTGTAATAGGTAAATATTGGAAACAGCCTAAATGTCCATCAACCAATGAATGGATAAAGATGTGGGGGTTTTATATAATGGAGTTCTACTCTGCCATAAAGAAGGAAGAGCTTGAGACATTTATAGCTAAATGGATGCACCTTGATACCATACTCTTAAGTGAAATAAATCAAACAGACATATTTAAATACCACATTGTTTCTCTAGTGTGAGAAACCGAAAGTTGAAATAAGGACTAAAATGTAAAATAGACATGGAGAAATGGGAAGAAAATGTTCAAATGAGAAGAAGAACAAGGGAGGGGCAAGGGGGAAGGAAAGAAGGGACAAGGAAAGAAAAGAGAAAATAGAAGGAAAATACGGAAACAACACTTTAGTATATAAGGGGTGGGGGGGGGATGAAAAACAAAGAAGCAAGATATGCCCTGGTACAAATTCCCTATGATGAATATTATCATTATGTACATCTAAAATGTACCAATAAATGTTTTGCTAAAAAATTAAAAATTAAAAAAGAAATCTCTATCCAACCCCCTCAAAAAAGAAATAAAGCAGATGTAAAACAAATGGAACTTCTGGCAGAATTTTTGGTTTTCTGATAGAAAGAGAAATAATGAATGGGCATTGCCCTTTTGTTTTTGGTCATCAATCTATTTCTTCTCTGAAATGTTGTTAGAACTATTTCAGGTAAAATAACTTTGTTCTAACAATGAGGAAATAAAGAAAATATCTAAGAGATAATGGAAATACACATTGCTCATGTAATAATCTTCCCAGCTGGATATCTTTGAATTTAGTATCATAGAACAGAGTGTCTACATGATTAAACTAATATTAATCGAATTTTCTGTTAATTAAAGTCAAATTTAGTCTTAATTCATGAAGGAAAATAAATCTCACACAAGTCATCCTATAACCTCTGCATGAAGATTTTCAGTATTTGAAAAAGTTAAATATACTAATCTACTGTTCTTATAAGAATTTTTATGTCATTAAGATTGAATGAAATCTGATTTCTTGAAATTCCATTCAAAATAGCACACTTTAAATGCATGGTTTGGAATAAAGTGACAATGGTTTAAAAAATTTTAAGGATGAATACACACTCAAAATTATGATTCACATTACCATAGATATCAAAGGTTTCAAAGCTACGGAGTTTTACATTTAGATTCAAGTAGCACTGATCCTGATTCCGTCAAATCTTTGCAATGTTTGATGACATAATCACTTGGGTTTCAGTGGAATACAAAAATAATAAAAAGAAAGAGAAAGAAGGAAGGAAGGAAAGAAAAACAGAGAAGGTATTAGGAACACTGAGAACATTTACATACTTTCTGTGTACACACGTGTAGGGCTTCTTTAGATTATGTACTAAAAGTAGAATTTATGAGTCATAGAGGATGCTTATTTTCAACAAATTTACACATTGTCAGTAGCTTTCCAAAATTGTAATGATTTATACTACTGTAAATAGTACTAAAGACTGCCTACCTCTTTATATAGTTACAAATAATTCATATTATTGTATTATTAATTATTTTACCCTTCTAGCTGGATTAAAATTATGTCACTGTGCTAGGGAGTTAGCTCAGTGGAGCCGCAGCTGGCTGGCAAGCCCAAGATCCTGAGTTTGATCCCTAGTACCAAGAAAAAAATAAGGTCATATGTTACTATTTTAACTTGCATCTGTGTTATTACTAGTGGGAGAAGCAACTCTTCAAGTGCATGAAAAGATGTATCTTATTTTTTTTGAACTATCAATCCATATTCTTGTCCAAGTCCTTACTTTTTATTATTATTGTTTTGTAAATTTTATGTATTATTTACACTAATATTTTCTCTATACATACATTGAAAATGTCTTCCTCAAGTTTTCCATTTCATTGACTTTGGATATGTGGTATGTTTATTGTAAAAAGTATAATTTTAATATAGTCAAACATATAAATCTTTATTTTTTATTTACATTTTGTGTTTCAACAGAGATCAATCTTTATTTGCACCCACACACAAATACATTTAAAGAGGTGTGTTCATTTTAGATATTTATCCCAAATGGAATTATTTTATACCTAATAAAGAGGAGGGAATCTAGCTTTTTTCCTCTGAAAGGCCATTTTTTCAAAGCATTTCACTGTATTTTTTTTTTCTTGCTTGGTACCAGGGATCGAACTCAGGACTTTGCACTTGCAAGGCAGGCGCCGTGTCACTGAGCTAATTCTCTGGCCCCATATTTTTTTTCTTTATTGAAATTTTTTTCTTTTATCAAGGAAATACTGGCAATATTTAACAAGGTAAAACATAATATCAAATAATTCTCTTTCAATTTTTCATTTTCCAAAATTATCTTGAGAAATTTTACCTGTACTTGCATACTTTTGTAAGAATTTTAGAACTAATTATTTAAGATTTCCCTTCCCAAAACACTGTTAGGATAATAAGGGTAATTGTATTACCTTAATATTTTAATTTGGAAGAACTGAACGTTTTCAATACTGAGCCTCAGTATTGCTAAACAGACCTTTTTCATTAATTAAAATCTTTGTTGACAGTTTTTAGCAATAAAATACAGGTATCTCTCTAGAGTTCTCATGCTTCATTACATATTTATAACTGATTATTATGCCACTTATCCATTCATTTTCTATATATGAGATTAATGTTATATAAAGTATTTTGACATATTAATGAAATATTTAGTGACTCTTAATGAGGCATACAATACTTCTTTGTAGAGTTACTATATACTTTGTACCTCTAGCCTCAGGGATAATTTTAACATGCTCTCAGTGTTTGATTGTCACTTTGACAATTTTTCTTCATAAATAGCTTGGACTCAGAGCAGATTACCTAGAACCAAAGTCTTGCTTCACCATTTTCCTAGCTGTTTGATCTTGAGAAATTAGTAATTATTTCTTTGTTTCAATGCCTTTATCTATAAAATCAAAATACAAAATACTTAACATATTGTGAGAATGAGTTAATATTTATAAAGTACACAGAAAGTAGGTTTTGAAATATTAAATAATTTTATTTTTCACATATTTTATTGCTATAATATCTAGTAGAGGAACTTAATCTGAATCTTTTCATACCTATCATTGATTTCATAAAAATATAAAATCTCAAATATTTTAAGGTTTTTTAAAAAATAAAACTATTTCACCTTATTTTTCTACATGAAAATTCTAGTGATTTGGGCCAGGGATTTAGCTCAGTGGTTCCGGTGCCTGCCTCGCAAGCACAAGCTCCCAAGCTCTATCCCTAGTGCCAAAAAACAAAACAAACAAAACAAAACAAAAATTCTAGTGATTTATTTGAGATATTTTCTTGTGTCATAATTTCAGTTTGTTTACATTGATGTGATTGCAAACCTATCCTCTTTATATTTAAATCATATTTTGATACTGAATCACATCTAAATTGTATAAATATCATATAAATAATCAAAATACTGATTGCTTTTAGCTAGGTAGGCTTAGAAAAAATTCATAAAATAATAATTGAAAGTAGATAGCTACCAGTTTTTAATATATAAAATCAAAAGGATGTGAATAAATACATAGATCATAGTATGAAGAAAGGTGTAATTTCTCTCTCTTTAGTCCATAGATAGAAAAAGATCTATTTTGTAATACAGACTTAGGTGTAATTTACTAAAGATGAATGCTTCATGGCACAAATGTATTAATAGGTAATGGGATAGAATCTCTTCCTATAGGAACTGTGGCATGTTGAAAATTTTTCAGTCTCATCAGAGTCTCTATAGCAGAATATAGATAAAATCCAATGAAAGTATAATTCTAGCTCTACAAATCATATCTAAAGATTAATTATTCATTCTATATTGGAAAAATCAAGTATATTAAAATAAGTAGTGTGCTCTACAGTTTTCTAAAATTCTTCTTCTTGAATTTCGTAATAAAGACAGGATAGACATCCAAACCATTATAACAGAATTAAGACATTTGTACAACTTTTCTCAATTCCTCATACAAGAACTCTATGCTTACAACAATCCTAAATTGACACTGATTCCTTGAAAATTCCAAAAATGATAAAAAATTAATTTGTACTAATGTGATGTTTTATCTTTTTTCTAAGTCCATGGTTAATATAAAAGCAAAAACTCAAGATTCAAAATATCCTGTAGGCTGCTTTTTCACTGACTACTTCAATTAAAAAGTACTGTGTCCAACATTACAATAAGAATATTAACTTTCAAATCATGGTAACTTTTAAATAAGAAAGTATAGTCTGCAGACACCTAAGGGTCTTCAAAACTATGTCAGGACGACAAAAGTAAGGTGATTTTTCTAATAATACTAACACACTATTAGCCTTTGGCATTGTGATGACATTGCAGTAATAATTCAAAAGCAATGCTTTACAAAGTTCTAGGCATGTAAGCACAAATTAAAGTAGTGACACCTAGTTGTGCTAATAAAAATTGAATTCTTCACTGCAACAAACTTAAAGTAAAAAATAATCCAGTTTTATTTGAGAGCATCATTCATGAATCATGAGGAAATATATATTTTAAGTATCAAATATATGACATAATTTTTTCAATATTTTATGTGATAAAATAGTAAGTACTCATAAAACTCTTCTATTCACAGATGAATTACTATGTCTTCTTTCCTTTCCCCTTCCCCTGGAAAGAAGGGAAAGGAAAAATTGTGAGAAAAGAAAAAAAATGGAAACAAAGGCTATGTAAGTAGGGAAGAGTGGAGGGGGTGAAGGGCGCACAGTTAATGGGAAAAAAATAAGAACCAAGATACACCATGTACAGATACAAGCACCAAATGATAAATGTAAACGTATTGTATACATAAAATGTACCAATAAAAGAATTTAAGCAAAAAAACCTTTAAAATAAATAAAAAGATGAATTACTATGATTTCCTAGGGAAAAGGATTGTGTAGTTGTTGGAGTTATGAATGGAGTAAGGCATTTGTCTTTATGAAATATATTTGGATGAACCATGAAAAGAGAAACTATAATTGGTGAGTTTTAGGTACTGGCCACACATTTCTTCAGTATATGTTACATAATTGTTCTTTTTAGAAGGGTGATATGTTTATTTGTAATTAATGATAAAATATATGATATCAAGTAAAAGATTGCAACATTTAAAAATACATAATTATTGTCATGACCTTGATAGTTTTCCAAAAGTTAGAGACTTGAATGATGAAATCAGTAGTGATAAAAATAAATGAAATTTATATTGAAGTTGTTTACAGTGAAACATATAAAAAATTGGGAATTCTACAAAATTCAAAGAAATAACATTTTCCAAAAGACCAATAATGCATGAGAATATATCCAAAATATAAGATGTGCCAATTTATTTTAATGTAATCAAGTATAAAAAGCTCAGTACTATTGTTTCAGAATCCCCATATCAACTAGACTTTACAAAAGTACTTCTTGTTTAGTTTTGTTATATATAGTAACAAAAATATTTTTAATTATTTAAAAATACTGTAAAATATTCCTCACTGTTAATCATTTTTAATTATTTGAGATATTTAAAATATGTGTTTGAGACTGAGCTTTCTTCTTATTCAAGCCAAAGTAAAACACTTCAAAACAGAGCAGATATTAGAATCTAATGTCCATCTGTTAGTGGAGGCATTAAGTAGAGTTGCAAAAGACTAAAATAAAGCTAATCTTCTTAACATTTTTCAGTTTTAAAAACTGAAAGTTATTTTTTATTTAAAAATAAATCTCTTCATCTGAAGTTGAGATTTTAACTCACTGAGAAGGCATTTTCTTAGCATGTTTGAGGACGAGATGAGGACTGTATTCAATTCTCAACACAGCAAATGAAACAAAACCAAACCAAACAAGAAAACCACTTATGTTATGCTAACATATAGTACATTTTATTAAGTTAAATAATAAGATTTTAAAATTTCTTTGAGTATTAATAACCATATTTGAGACCAAAATGGTTGAATAATGCTAGTTGCAATGATTGCCATTTTCTGTCACTTTCTGAGCCTGAACATCTGTTGTTTTCATTTTTTCCTGGAGACGGACATTTTACATTTTTTTTTTTTTGCAACAAATTCAGAGAAGACAACTTCCTTTTGAATCTGCTGCATGTGATTATAAACATTTTTTTT
>NW_004624730.1:43576148-43603476 GCF_000247695.1 Heterocephalus glaber | reverse complement strand
AGAGTGTTCCATCTCATTTCCCTTTGGGGTTGCTGTAGGTGATCTGGAAGTCTGGTTTTGAGACTTATTTATGTGTCTTCTCATTTCGATGGGGGGGGTGCTGTTGGTGCCCACAAGGCTCTGAGCTGGGAGAGGTGGGACAGGGGTGGGAGTGGTGGGAGGGATGGTGGCCCATAAGCCCCTCCTCTGGGCTGGAAGCAGAGGGATGGATGGTGGCCCAAAAGCCCTTTCCTCTGGACCAAGAGTGATGGAACAGATGGTGTCTAGAAAGCCCCTTCCTCAGGACCAGAAACAGTTGGACTGAGGCTCAGAAGCCCCTACCTCTGGGCCAGGAGTGGCAGGATGGATGGCCACCCAAAAGCCCCTTCCACTGGGCTGTAAGTGGGGGGGATGGATAGGGGTCCAAAATCCCTTTCCTCTGGGCTGGGAGTGGCAGGATGGATGGCGTCTGGGAAGCCCCTGATTATAAACAATTCTTATACTTTCCACCAGAGGTGGTTCTCAATGCCTGATTTATAGTTCAAGATATAATTTCTTACAGGTTTTTTCCTTTTTATTTTCACACCAATGCAAAATATTATACATTTTCCCTTTTTTCTATCAAATTTCCTTTAATAAAGTTGCTAAGCATCTGTTATTTTTTATGCATTTTTCTTAAAATCCACTTCATTTTCTTCACTAAATAACTATTTGAAACTGGATTTTCTACTGTAACTTTTTTCTTTTTGTAGTGCTAGGAGTTGAATCCAGGTCCCCATATGTGCTAGGCCAAATACATTACAGGCCTCTATTGTAATATTAATCCCTGTCAGCTCTCTATAATCTGAAAAAGACTGATTATGGATTTATAAAGTTTATTAGTAAAAGCACTTCTAGGAGCATTGATAAAAACAAATATTTTGTTATTCTCTGGAGATTTTTTTTATAGATCATCAGTGATATTAGTATATTTTAATTTGCAGCAGAACCAACAATATTCTCACAGTCCATCATCTTACTAGAGGAAAAATAAAGAAATGGACAAGACAGAGGAGAAAAGGAAGAGAAGAAGGGGAAAAGACTCTACCTTACATTATATTTTTCTGAGATCAAGATACCACATGTGACTTGCCAGTCTGAAAGGGAAATCAGTGGGTTTGCTCTGACTGCTCTTTAGTGAACCATGATGAATCTCAGTGATAACTATACTATGATACTTGAGCTTTTATAACATTTTAAGAAGCATTAATGTCAATTTTATTTTGTTGTTTCCAGGAAACTTTATATTCTCTGACTACTTTAAAAAATGGAACATTTCATGTCCTACTTTTCAAACAATCTATTTTTATATTTATTTTTCAAAGATTGTCCAAAAGTGCTGGGTGTAGTGGCACACACCTGTTACCAGCACGAGGCAGCTGAAGCAGGTTGACTGCCACAAATTTGTGGGGAATCTGGGCTAATGGTTCAAATCCAGCCTGAACCATAAAGTGAGACCCTATATAAAAAAAAAATGGCAATAACAACAATAACACACACACAGAAGATTCCTAAAGTATTTCTAATTCTCTTCTGTAAACTTTTCAGATAGCTTAGATACCATATTTAAAGGTGGTTATAATTTCTTCCTTCTTATGTTGACCTACTCAAACATTCAAAATTTCTTGGTATGATTTTTAATGATATTGTTCCAAGTTTCACCTAAGGATGCACTAGGGGAAGCAGCTTGTAAAATGGGCCATAATGGACCACGCCCCTTAGTAGCCCTGCCCTTGCTTAATTCCTTTGCCTTGTGTGTGAGCTTGACTTACTGACTCATGTCTACTGAATAGGATCTGGTAGAAGTGATAAAATATCACTTCTAATATTAGATTATAAAGACTGTGGTTTCTGTCTTGGGGATATACTGTCTCATACTTTCTCCTAGACTGCCCACCCTGGGGGAAAGCAGCTACCAGTTTAATATTTGTGTCCTACTAATATAGGGCACCAAGTAATCCAAAAATGGTGCCCAAATAAGCAAAAAAAAAAAAAAATGTCAGAAGAGAAATATAACTCTCAGCCTGCTAGATAACTGAAAAGTGACTCAATGTTCTCTAAAATTGAAGGATGAATTCTAGGAACAACAGAACCTAAGAGTAGGAAAAAAAATTACTGAGAGAAAGATAGCTTCTAAGAGAGATAGAAAGGGAACCAGAAAGTGGGTTACCCACCCACTCCACTTTTCATAGGTGTTTTATAAGGCAAAACCATGAGGTGAGGCAGGTACAAAGTGGGACAAAACTACTAGCAGCTGTGTAATTAAGGTCAGAGGTAGAGCTCCTTTCCATCACTTCCTAAATGGATCTTTCAGAGGAAAAAAGTCATAGCAGACAGCTTGAGAAAACAAATTTTGGATATACCTGGAGCCAGTGCTTCTTGGCTAAGCCAAATCATCTAGACTTACAGAAACTGTAGGATAGTAAACTTTTGTTGTATTAAACTGAAAAGTTTTGGGCAATTTTTTGCATATTTTCAATACAGGCACTAGTGTGAATTTTCTTAGTGTAGGATCTAAATTTTATATTGTTTTCATCACAGGTTTTTAAAAGTTGTATCAATAACTTAGGAGCTAGCTGAAGAAAGATATAGAAAATCAAGCTGAAAATTCTAAATTCTCTAAGCAGTAACTACAGCATTAATAATGTTGAAGTCAAGTCTTAATATCATAAAGAAATGACTACGGTATAAAGGGTATTAATCTTTGAAGTACATACAAATCTTATAGTTTGTTTGTTTGTTTACAGTTTTGTAGCTACCATTTTTAAAACAAATTATTTATTGGATTCTGGTCCTGATGAATATACCATAAGAACACAAGATAGAATTAAAGTTAACATTATTTATAAAGACTGTTTTGATAAGACAACAATGTATATTCTTTAGAGTTCTTATTCTTTTAGTAATAAGAAAAATGATTCCTGAGGAAATAATTATCTATATCATTGCTTTTGGGTTTAACTCATCATTTGTGGCAATAATGAAACTCACACACTACTACTCTTTTACTCTCCACTCAAGTAATTTTTTAGGTAGTTGTGGCCACGTTTTAAATGCAGACATTGAAACCCAGAGTTGTAATAGCTTTTGTGGCAATGTCTCAGTTAATAAGTAATAAGCTGAAGAGCAGACCAATATGGTAGATTTCAAATCTCATTTAAATAATAAATATTGTAAACTGTATTTTAGATTTAATGAGTCATTTATATAATTTATTTCACAAAGTGTTTCAGAGAACATGAGATTTGTGTGATATTAAAATGTGTTATATTGAAGTAAATGATAGATAAATGTGATCTCTTGTCAAAAGACTGAAAAATATCAGTTCATGTACATTTAAACAAATTTTAGTTTTCTGATATTTAAGAGCTGTCACAAAATCTACATTGCAAATCATTTCCTATATAAACTTTTAAAAGTATAACATACCTGAAAAACTATATTGATAATAAATACACAGCATTTTGAAAGCTTTCACAAAATGTAATACCCATGTCACACCACACAGTTCAAGAAATAAAAACTTCTGAGCAATCCAGAAATGTGTATCACACCACTGTCATTCCTCATACTCCAAGCTCACAGCTAAACCACCATACTGACTACAAGTGTTTTCTTATCATTTTATAAATGCAACCATATGGATGGAATCTTTAGTTCAACATTATATCTGTGAATTCATGAATTGTTATAGTGTACTTGTAGTTTAGTTGTGCCAGTTTCTGTATAATATTTTAGTCCTATATATAAGTTATAAGTTCTAATATTGTAACAGAAATTTGAATGTTTCTACATGGAGACTAACAGGAAACTACAACTTATGTGTATATCTCTTTTCATTGCAATTTATTTGTTTATTTATGTATCTTTTGTTCACTATATACATGGGTGACTCCTGATTAGAATTCTAAGGTGATTGGTTATTGGTATGGAATCAATGTTAATATTCCATTAAACTTTATATATTGAAACTTATACTTTGATGTGATGGAATGAGTCAGGGCTCATGGGAGGTACTGAGGTAATGAGAGCAGAGCCCCTGTGAATGGGACTAGTGTCCTCATAAAACAGCATTCCTTCCTATGCCTGCACATATAAGGCATGATCTAGAAACCAGAATGGAACACTAACCAGGCACCAAATCTGCCAGCCCCTTTATCCTAGAATCCCAGTATTCAGGATAGTAAGAAGTACATTTCTTTAGGTTGTAAGCTCCCTTGTGTATAGTATTTTATTATAGAAGCCTAAGCAGACTAAGATACTTATGTTAAGTATTTGTAGAAAGTGCCCAAATGTTTTCTAAACTGGCTAGACTAATTTACATTCCAGTAGCAGTATATGAAGTTTCCCTTAGATACATTTATTTGCCAAATTTTTTGTCTGTTTCTCTTTTCTATTTTTACTATTCTTGTGGTATTAGACCATGGTTTAATTTGCTGTTAGATGATGAGTAAGGCTGCAGTTCTCTTTAGTTTGTTATTGGCGTCTTGATAACTTATTATAGTTATCTTTTGATGAACATATATTCTTCTTTGAAATGTAGCATAATTTACTAAATTTTCCTTTATAATACTCTGGTACTTGAGCATATTGTATCTGAGCACTCTGTGTCCTATTCAACTAAACCTTGTTTACTGAAATATCATAAATATAGCCTCATCAATTTTCTTCTACAAATATTACCACTCAGGTCTAAATCTACAGTCTTTGTGAAATTGCATTCTCTGTGCTGAGAGAGAGTTCCCAGAAAAACGTTATTTCCATGTGGATGTATAATTTAGCCAGGAGCTATTATTTACATAAATAAGTAAATAAATAAATAAATCATATACCACTGCACACAGTTACTCTTGTCATTAATGGGGCAAATTTATGTGAAAATCTGCTCCTGGAGCCTATATTACTGATCTGTGTGTATAGCCTTGTTCTCTTAATGTATGTATTGTTTTATTTCCTGTAAATATTTTTATAAGTAAGTCTTAATGTCTGTTAGAGTAGTCCACCAATTATGTTTATCTTTAATATTTTTTGTCTTACCTAGTCAAGGTGCTTTGCATGCCTATATTAATTTAATAAAACATCAATTTTCAGAGAAAATGTACCTCATGAAATTTTGATTAAAGTTGAACTTAATATATAAATCAGTTTAAGAGAATTTATATGCTAACAATATTGGGTTCTATAATTAATGACCACTTTTCATCATATTATTTAATTGTTTGATGTTTTTCAGTAATATTTCAGTTTCTAAAATATAGGTATCATACAAGTTTTGTTAAATTAGTTACCTGACATGATGTTTTAATGCTTTTGTAAATGGCATCCTTTAAAAATTGTATTATTTATTACTTGGATATAAAAGTACAATTACTTTTACATATGAATCTTGTAGTGAGCATACTTTTCTATTTCCTTGTCAATTCTGATAGTATGCATGAATATACAATTCAATTTTCTACAAAAATAAAAATGTCTTCTGAAAATAATCACAATTTTATTTTAATTCTGAAGTTCACGTATTTTTATTAAATTTGATAATTTTACCTTCAATATAAATTTAAATAAAAATGGCAATTGGGTCATTTTTATCTCATCATAAATCTCAATTCTTAATAATTTACTATGAGGTAGAATGCATGCTCCAGTTTTATTGTCATTATTTATTTTCAAAAGAATTTCTCTGTTTCTAGATTGCTAAGACTTATACCACGATTTTGATGGTGAATTTTATTAAAAAATTTCTGTAACTACAGAAGTTCTTGTATTTTTATATTTTCTCTCATTTAATTTATAAATGAGTTCTATTTCATCGTGATTTAAATATAAACTTCCCTCACATTCCTAAAATAACACTCTTTAATAATATTTATATGTGTATTATAGGTTTGTATTTGCCAATTTCTTTCTAGAATTATTTATATAGGAAATAAATTGGGACATCATTTTTTTCTACAACTGTTGTTTTTTTGGTTGTTTGTTTTGGTACCGGGGATTGAACTTGGGACCTTGTGCTTGCGAGGCAGTCAGCGTCTACTACTGTTGTTGAACAGTTTTTGGTGTAAAAGTTGTTCAAGCCTCCTAAATGGATTGGAAAGTTGTTCCAATTTTTCATTCTCCAAAAGATAGTGTTTAAGATGGAGAAAATAAATTCTTTAGACATTTTTAAAATCGTATATTGTAGACAACTAATCATTCTGCCTGGGATGGTTGAAATATAGATATTTGGACTAGATACAAGAATAGTCAGTGTTACTACTTCTTTTTTTTTAGTCTATTAACTAAAGTTTGTGACTTTTCCATTTCATCTAAATAGATTAACTCTTTTTTTAAAAAAATCTGTTTTATGCTCCGATTCTCCAACTTTATGTTATTCATAAAACCCTTAATTGTACTTTTCAGGTTGTGGGATCTATTATTGATATTATTGATAATGTACATTATCTTTTTTTTCTCACTTCATCTTGCTAATTTTTAAAAGTATAAATTGCAATATTTTTGATGAAAAATGTTTTTACCTCACTAATTTTCTTTATAAATTGTTAACTACTTTGTTTTTTTCTTTATCTAAATCATTTCATTATTTGTACTTATTTTGGTTGCAATTTACCTTCTGTTTTCTGATTTTTGCAAAGTTTTTTTAGAGGAATTATATTTTTAAGAAGTTTCTAGGCTTAAGCCCAAACTATTGTTTTGGTTTTAGTAAATAAGGTAACATGTTTCAATGCATTATAATTCAATCCAAATCACTTTTTCTGATTTGTTTTACATTTGCTTTGGAAAAAAATACTACAATGCAATTACATATTTTTAAATTAAACCAGTTGATTGTGATAAAATAAAGTCAAAAAACAAAAATAAAATTAATTTTATGTTACAGTTTAGATGTTTTTATTCTTTTGGGTATTCAGGATCACTGGCTATTTCTTCTCTAATGTATTATCTCCCATTAATTTCATGCAGCAAAATTTTCAATTCAAAATTTGTACTTTTCATTCTATAATTTTCATGTGAGTCTTTTCCAAACCTGATTTTATCTGATTCTATGCCCCATTCTTTTTTTTTTTTTTTTTTTTTTGGTACTGGGGATCAAATTCAGGATCTTATGCTTGTGAAGCAGGTGGTGAAACCACTGAGTGAAATCCCCAGCCCTACCCCAGTTTTTTGAATGATTGTTCTCTTACTGGCCTTTTGACCTTAATCTTTGTCCTAATTTTTCACTTCCAGCAGTGTTGGTGGCATGTTGAACATTTTGGAAAATGTGTCCTAACACTCTGAATTGTTTTATTAGCTTAAAATGTTAATTTTTCTTATAGATGGAAGTAAAATTATTGTCTAAAGGCCTTGAATTTGTATAAACTTGAACTTAACGCTAAAAGAACAGGTTTGTTTTGTTTTTGTACATTTTCTTAGCAAATCCTGTATACTTAGAACATAGTCTTTACACCTAAAACATGGTTGTTTGGGAAGCTTTTGGGGAAACTTGCTATTTTCAAAGATCTCTTGAATCTTTTAAAGATTTAATCTTGAAACTATGTCTATTAAGTGTGGATAGAAATAAAAATCTACCTTTGTTTTGTTAGCTTGTTATCGCTTTTCATTTGGCCTTTTTGAAGTCTCCCTTGCACAGGTAAAGTTAAAATGCCAAACATGGATTTAAGAACACATTTCCTCAGATTCCTGAACTTCCTTTTCTGTAGCTCATTTCTAGGACACTTAATTTTCAAACCTGTTAGTTTCTTTTTACATTTCCTTCTGTTCTTACCAGCTTGAACTCAGTGGTCTGATACCCTAACTAGAAAGACGACAAATTTCTACAAGAATTGTGGCTATGACAAACTGTATGGGCAAAGAAGTAATTTCAGAAGAAATGTTGTATTAGTGTGGGCCTTCTTTCTCTGCATGGATGTCTTCTTTCAGAAGTCAAAACTCTCCACTTTTGGCTTGCCTTTTTTCTCTCTATTGTGCCTACTAATTTTCTTTTTAAATTTACTTTGCCTTCAATTTATAATTGTCTGGTGATGGTTTATTCATGTATCAATTATTCTACCATTACTAAAAGTGAAAGTCTTAATGGCCTATTTTTTCTTTAATTAGCAGATTTTATTTATTAGAAAAATTTTCACCTTTGAAAAAATTGAACAAATTGTACAGAATACCCTTACATTTGATTTGTCCTCTGCTCCCAGTTTTTCTTATCAACATCTTGCATTAATGTAAGATATTTCTTATAATTAATGATCAAGTACCAATACATTATTGTTATGCAAACTGCATAATTTACACTAGGGTTCACTCTCTGTGTTTATAATTCTAAAATTTCTGAGAAATGCAAAATGTCATGTATGTGCCTTTACAATATCATACAGAATACTTTCACTGACTTAAAATTCCTTAACTCCAACTATTTATCTTTCATTCCCTTCCCTTAGACCTGTGGAACCACTAATCTAACATTCCTACATTTTAGCCTTTTTTGGAATTTTATATAGTTGAATCATACAGTGAGGAGCTTTTCAGACTGAGTTCTTTCACTTAACAAAGTTTATTTAAGGTACTTCTATGTCTTTTCATTCTGTTATTGCTTAATTCTTTTTGTCTTTTTACAATATTTCATTATGTCAGTTTGGTTATCCATTCATTTTTTTTCCCCAGTACTGGGGATTGAGCTAAGGACCTTGCACTTGCAAGGCAAGTGTAGTGCCACTGAGCTACATCTCTGGCCCCATTCATATTTGAATGATACCATTTTTGCTTCTAGTTTCGGACAAATGTGAATTAAATTGCTGTAAAAGTAATGTGCTTGTTTTTGTGTGAATATAAGTTGTCAACACATTTAGATAAATATTACATAGCTTAACTGCTAGACTGAAAGATAAGACTATAATTAGGCTTGTAAAAAAAAATTGCCTAAGTGCCTTTCATATGACCATTTTGTATTCCAAACTTCAATGAATAAAATTTTCTTTTACTCTACATTCTCACCAGTACTTGGTGTTGTCACTATAGTAGATTTAAGCCATTCTGTAAAAATGTTCTTGTTTCTCATCATTGTTTTAATTTACTACCCCCTACTGGGCTAATATGTTGAGCAATTTTTAATATCCCTATATACAATGGTATATTTCCTTTGGTAAAAAGTTTGTTCACATCTTTTGCTCATTTTAAAAATAAAACAGTTGTATGTTTTCATCTTTTTTGAACTATCTAATCTGAAGAAAACAAGAACAGAAAATATAATGAACAAAATTTCAGTGAGTGTGAGACAATACTAACATATAAAAATGTGTTCTCATTCTGTGTCCCAGATGGATAAAGAGATTACAGAGTGTAAAAGTGTTCACACAAATAATCTTGAAACAACAAGATTTAGTGAAAAATTTCAATTTCTTGGTCCAAATAATATCACTTGGAAACCTTTCCTGTTGTTCTAGAATTTAAATAGGAAATGTCCCATTCCCAGCCCTTCAAATCATGCCACTAGTACTTATATTTTTATACACTTGCAATATTAAATTATAACAATAGTTTGAAATGTTTCAGTCTCTACAAATTTATACATGTTGTGAAAGAAGGAAAATGCTTTATCTGCTTTGTGTCTAGAACAAAAATATTATAACAAGTGCAAACCAAATCAATAATTATTGAATCAATTGTCCTTGGTAACTACTAGTTTCAATGAACTAATTTAAAAACAAATTAACAACATTTTAACATTAAATTATTATTTGTCATGTTGAAATCAGCCTGAACAATTTTTTGGTTTTTTCTACATTACCTTATGTTTCAACTTTCACACCAAATTATACCCACAGCTATATATGTTATTATAAATTTCAAGAGAAAATTATACCAAAAACATGATTTGTAATGACACCTGTGCATGGTTTTTATCTAAAAGAAAATAAGAAAAGAAACTTGAAATGTTTTGTCCTATATATATATCAATCACAAAAATATCATTTTTCTTTTTCAAATGTATAATTTATAAGTACAAAGAAAAATCATTCAGTCAATTCTATGTAGGAGAAAAAAGTATGGATATAAAACAAGGAACTCTGATTCATTTGTAAATGTAAAAGAAATGATAGACTATTTTCAATGAAACTGACAATGTGAAAAATGTTTAGAGGAACTTTGAAAATAATCTGCATTGAGACAAGAAAGTCACTTTTATGATGGCTTGTTTTCATCATTGATTTGTTAAGTCAATATTTCAAAAAGAGTGATGTCTTGGGTCATTAAAGAATTTTGATACATCAATTTTTATTAGTAAAAAGAAACTACTGAAGCTAATTTTTTTTTAAAAGTAACATTCATATAATTAAAAGTGTGAAACATAAAAATGATGTGGTATGTCAGAAAAATTTCCCCTGTAGACTCATATAACAAGATCCATTCTAGAAAAGCAATACAATTTAAGAGTTTTCCTGTATGCAGTTCTCCCAGGGTCTGAGAAACATATGTATTCACTCAGGGTCTGTTTTTCAAGGAAAACTAGTCAAACAGAGGTCTTTCACATCAGTCGTCAGATTTAATTTTAACTGTTTTTAACACTAATCTAAATAATATATTTTTGAAATTGTTGTAGGTCTAGGCAAGTTGGAACTATAGAGATGCACCACACTCTGAATTAAATGGAGTCCTTTATTATAAGCTGGCTGATTCAGAATGGCTCATGCCAAAAAGACACTGGACAAAGGAAAGGCAGTTTTCAGGATCTTTTTAAGGGCTCTTCTATTTAGGGAGGGTTCAGGAAAAGGGGGAGCACAAATGGAGTTTCACAGTGGCAGAATATTGCTAAACTAGTGGGGTCCAGGAAGTTTCACACAGTTGAGTTAAAACAAAGTATCACAAAGGTGTGAGAGTCTTCTGTTTACAAGGTAGTAAAGATAACACAGTTGCAGATTGCTCTACCAAAAGGTTACAAAGATAATATACAGTTTCAGACTCACACAGGATGCGGTGGTCTGTTATGTACTATCTGAGGGGACTCCTGAGGGGAAAGGGGAAGGCCACCACCTGGAATCATTGGACTTTACACAGATAGAGTCAAGTATACAAACGGAGTCAGGTTGGCTATCACAAAATTAAACCACATGCCGGCATTTGTATGGCTGATGTGTTAGACTCGATATTATAATTGAATACCTTAGATTGAACATCTTAGACAAAAGAAAGTTATTTTCTCATAGTTCGAGAGACTGGCAGCCTAAGATCATATTGACTGGCAGGTTCTCCTGACGTCTTTCCTTAGTTTGCGGATGGCCACTTTTCTTCCTGTGTCCTCCCATAGTCCCTACTTTGTGCTAGTGAGTCCCTGGTATCTGTTCCTCTTTTTATAAAGACTCCCCTTATGATGGATCAGAGCCCTGACTTACCTCTGTAAAGGACTCATTGCCAAACACAGTTATTTTGGAGGTTAAACTTCTAA
Organism: Heterocephalus glaber; assembly: GCF_000247695.1. The sequence continues at coordinate 43,592,027 of NW_004624730.1, read as the reverse complement.
TATAGGAACTTGAGTGGGCATTGAATTCAGTCTATAACACTGACATAGAAATCCAATCTTTTATTTTTTTCCAACCTTTTATTAACTGAGAATTAAACAAACATGAAAGTTAATTTTTCTAATCATTTATCTGTGCTTTTCTCCCCAATGTAAGTAATTTGTCATCATAAATAGTTATTCCATTCCTTTAACTTATTTCTTTGCTTTATTGCACATTATAATTATTCCCTTAACATAATCATAAGGCCAATAGCATGTAGCCTTGTCTTGCTCCCCATTTCAAATAAAGGTCTCAACATTTCATATTAAGATTAATGTAAAAAAATATTATTGTAGATATATTGTATCAGAATAAGAAATTTTTATTATTTTTTTTGCTAAGCCTTATCTTCAGTGAGTATTGAATGATTTACCTAAATAAGTACATGTAATATTATTTTTCTCCCTATATTTAGTTAACATGAAGAATAACTTTAGTCAATCTTTAAATATTCAAATAAATCTGTTTCTGTAATAAATACCATTACAAATTCTTTATTTTATATTACACTACCTTTAATTTGCTAATATTTTCCCTAGGTCATATATCAACTTCCATGAATAAGGTGGGAACTGATCTTATTAGGTTTTTTTAGCAAGGTTATTTTAATATTATAACAGAATGAAAGTATTTCCTTATTATTTTTTCTTGAAGTATTTTACAACATTTATGAAATATCTTGCTTTAATTACTTACAGAAAATACCAATGAAGCTATCTGGGCCTGAGACTCTATCATTAATAAGATGTTTTTATTATAAATATGATAAAATATGATGCATTTAATAAACATAGGACTATTCATATTGCTTTTTTGTCATTTTGATCAATACATTTTAAAATGCATCATGTGGATAAATTTGTAAAAATATGTTTAATAAATGTATTGATTTGAATGTGTTCACAATATCCTTCACTTTCTTCTTAGTTTCTTCAAGTTCTTTAATGTAAAGTAAAAATAAACCTGGACTTAGTTCAGAAGAGTGAAAGAAACTTGCAATGAAAACTAAGAGACTTACAAAAGAAAGAACAATCCAAACATCAGTTCTGCGTCTGAAACATTAAGCAGCAAAGTATTCTTTTACAGGAAGTATTAAACAAGGCTAAAAGAATCAAATTTGGGAAATTGAGATAAAGAGTGGCCTGATTTGACAGTGAATATTTTACTCTTAGATGAGTCCATTTATTAGACAGACTATTAAGAAAGGCTTAATTACATGTTGGCTCATGAGGATTGGCAAACTTTAGGGAACTAGTGAAGGAGAAAATCTCTGCAAAACCTTAGTCAACAAATACTTTTTTCAGATTTATCATGAGGGACAAAGTTCAGCTAATCATTTATAAGAAAAATGTTGAAATTTGGATCATCTGTACCAGGTTTTGTCATAGATAAATAAATAGTTCATCATGAGAATTACCTAAGGAAAATGTTGCTTCTTTGCAGTAATATATTTGGGGACAAAAAAGGCAGGGGAATATAAAAATTAGTTTTCAGGATCATAGGACTCAGGTAAAATTCACATTATCAGGATTGAGGTTGCTTTTTTTTATTGCTGAAAATGATTATGTCTTTCCAAATTCTTGAATAGTTATAAAATTTGTTGATCCTATTCAATCTTGTTCACTTAACATTATGGTCTCAAGGTGTAATCATTCTCCTACAAATGACTCAAGTTCATCTTTTACTATTACAGAGTAGTAAATGTCATAGATATCACTGTTTGGTGACTTCTTGGAAAAGAACAAAGTGAATAATTTCCAAAACATTGATATTTTAATTATATACAATATCTTTTATAAAACAACAAATTTTCAATAGTTTATTTATATGAAAATGTCAATAAAGTAATAAATAAAACAATCATCATAGAATTGTTACATACTTGAAACTAACTTGAATTGTCCATATATAGTTACATTCTTTAAAAAAGGATAACTATGTTTATATACTTGGGTAAATATTATTCCTGTTGTTAAAGGACCTGAAAATATCACTTCCAGTTCAGAATATTTAGGACACTATAATTTACCACATTAAAATTCTGGCTTGTCCAGGTTGAGTTCTCTAAGTCAGTGTTCTCTTTTGATTAATTAATTTTGATTATATTAGTATTTAGTAAGGTATATATTTATGTTAAAATGTTAAGCTTCCTCACGTTTCTTAAAATCTTAGTTGCAGTGAAAAATTATCTATCCTTTTCATGAATTATAGCATGTAATGTTCTCAATTCTAAAGAAATTTTAATATTAAGCTTTCCCTTTTAATGAATGAAAAATTGATTTTAGATTCATCTGTGTTTCCAAATTTTGATTTAATAGGCCAGAAATGTCTTGCCAAATGAGAAGTAGAAAATATATTTTTTAGAAGAGATAAGATATTTGATACCTCTGATAAAAGGCATAATTTTTTTAAAAGGAATAGTTTTTTTCCTAGGAAAGAAGTAGGTCAGCAGTTTGAGGAGAGATCTATTGAGACCCATTTTCGGGCCAGGTACTTTATCCCAGTGAAATTTGATACCAGTAGTATTTATACCCTACAAGAGCTCAGTGAGTGGGAAATTCCAGGGACCTCCTTAGAATAAGCTCTGCCCAAAGACTTCTCAGCCTTTCCTAAAGAGAATGTTTCATGTCTTACCCAAAAGATTACTATTGTTGTTTACAAGTAGTCATCAGCAGGATCTATGGAAGAAAGAGTTCTCTTATACCATAATTTCCAAGTAAATAACACTTCCCTCCTAATCAAATACATTTTAAAGGTAAAAAATAAACTATGATTTAGGGAACTTTCAAGGTTATTGCCTGGAGATCATAGATCATGGATAAAGGCCAATCATTCAGCACAGTTTTACTTTCTTTAAGAATGATTAAGCTCTTGCTTATTTTCTATAATAAAACTGATAGTGAAGTACTGATAGTGAATTAGGACTCAAGAATCAGAGCCCCAAGTTAGCTTTCTTCCCATAGTCACCAGATATTCACTGTAAAAAAAGTCACTTAATTTCAATATGCATTGAGAGCTGGATTGTAGTTCTATTGTTTTTATGTGTATAACACCAAATTCCTCTTACTGTAGTAAGAGAAATGATTTTCTTTTGGAAAAGTAGTTTGTTTTCTAGAATGTTGTTCAAGTGGAGACATGTCCTTTCCACTGACTAAAGAGATGGAGCTATATCTATGTCAGTGATTTAGTCCGGAGATGACAAATAAATCAATATGACTAGTATCAGTCTTGCTTGAAACATTTATGAAGGTGTAGACAAGAAATATGCCTTCCCATTGGGTAACCAAGGTAGTAGAATACAAGCCAGGAGAAGTTTATAAACCCTAGCATGAGCTGCTTACTAACAAATAAGGCCAGTGAAAAGAAAAACAGAAAAGATACTAATAAAGGCAGGGAATTCTTCATTCAACATGAGTTCTATATTCAGCCATATTTTCCCAAGACTTTGTTAAAGTTAATTTGAGTGAGGCTTCTGTCATTTGCAAAAAGACAAGTCATGACCTTTATATTATCTTCCATTATAATATCATAAAAGTAAAAAAATTACTTCTAAATTTAAATGATTGCAATGGCAATATTAAGAGCAAATAAATATAGAGTCTAATTTTGTCAAGTGGAAGAATTTTTTTCTCCCTACTGCTGATTTATCAGCATCAAAAAATAGTACCTGAGGCATAGTAAATGCCCAATAAGTCTTCATTAAATGAATAGATGGATTTTCAACTTAAGATGGGGATGTTATTTTCTAATTTTCCTCTTTATTTAGCACCAGCAGAAAAAGTACTATAACATTTATTTGTAATTAAGTGTGGTACTAAATTAGATGATGTCTTTAATTGACTATCAAACTTGCATAAGCAGTTTGGGAGCATGGGAGTCTTGTCTTTATGAAATTTCAAAACACAGAAAAACACTATTGTTCTTACTGGTATAGAAAACCATGAATAAAGTTATTATATCCATGAATATCTAAAACATGTATTTTATCTACTATAATTATATCTTTGGATAGATACATACTTTTCACATGATTATAGTACATATGAATAATTAATTCTATGGTTATCAAATGTTTACTGAACATTTATGTACTAAAGTTGATACTATTGAAATCTCATATAGAAATGGCAAAATGACAATTCAATTTGATTATCTATTATGTATGAACAATATAATTTTTACCTAATAGTATTTTTGAGATATATATATATATATCTAGATATATATCTATATCTAGATAAATATATCTAGATATAGATAGATATATAGATAGATAGATATAGATATATATCTAGATAGATAGATAGATATAGATATATATCTAGATAGATAGATAGATAGAGATATATAATTTGATATGTGAAAATATTTTGTAAACTAAAAAATAATGTGCATGGGCTTCTTTAAGCCCATGCACATTAACCATTTAAAATGAGTCATATTTCATGGACATGAGCAGTTGTGTTTGTGCAGGAACATTTCTGCTGAATATGGTATGAAGAGCTCTTCCCTGAAATTCAACTCCAAAAGGCATCACTCACAGAAATGATGCAAAGTTGTTATCTTAGTTCTCATGAGCAATAATGGCTCATTTATCTCAATTGTCTTTCACTTTGCTGTCACTGAAATTTAAGTCTCTCTTAAAGTACAGCAAATCATATGTCTATTGCCAAAGGCTGCTTTATATATACTCATGAGCTGATGGACTCTACCCACTGTCAGGTCCAGACTCAGCTTCCCATAAAGATGTCTTCCTTCAGGACTGTTCTATTGCAAAACTAAGGCAAAGTCTGCAACTTACACACCGTCCCCTGTGGCTGAATTGTTTCCACCAACACGGGTATCATTTTTGTTAATCTTTACTGCTGCCACTGGCCTTGCCACTTTTTCTGAGAGTTTTCACTTCCTCCTGCTCTGGCAGACACTTTTATCCCTGATGAAATAAACCCTTCAGTAAACCAATATGGCTCTTGTGGAAGAAGAAAGCATAAAAGCTTTTAGCTAAAACCTTGATTGAAATGTGGAAACATATGAACTGCTAACAATTGTTTTGTGAAGAGCAAGAAGCTTAAAGAGTTTAACAGAAAATTTGGGGATGGCCAGGAAAAGTTCAGTTTCTTCAGTTTATTTTCTTTGTTTAAACTCTAGAAAGATAAGAGGAAATTCAACTTGTGTTATTCATTGGACACATTGTAGGAAGAGCATAACTGAGTCCACATTTTAGCAACTATGGATCAAATGGATTGCAGAGCAGGTATGAGGGGAAACAGTTGGGAGTGAGTTCTTGATGGTATCACTGGAAATTTTCAGAGTATCTTGAACATCTGAATCTGGTGGGTTCTCCATCGACACTATCCAAAGCAGGAATGAAGAACGTATCCTCTCATGTGCTGTCATGTTTTAACACAGGTTACAATAAAGCTTCTTAGTCTATATTCGTCAATTCCTCTAGAGGAGTAGATATTAATTTATGGATATCTAGGCTATGAACTACCTTTAAATAGGCACATAATATGCAAGATATGGTCATAAAATATAGTGAATGTTTACATTTTAAAAAATTATTATAGTAAAAGACACATCACCATTAATCCCCCTCAAAATACTCCCCATCACCTTGAACACACTCATCTTATCATTCTTGCCACTTTCTGAAGTAGTTCTGGAAGTTCTCTTTATGGACTGTCTTTAATTGAGCAGTCATGGTTACGTTGATGTCCTGAATTGATTCATAACATTTACCTTTGAGGTCATTTTGACCTGGGGAAAGAGCCAGAAGTTACATGGTTCCAGATCTGGTGAATAAGATGAATGAGGATACACAAGTAAAGCTTTTAGAAGAGTGCCTTCCCATTGGTGGCATTTGGAAACAGCATTCATAATATTTTTGATGGTCATGAAAGAAGGCTTCTAGAACTGCTTCAGAAAGTTGTAAGAACCATAAGTACATTCAAAATCAGGGATAGCATTTTGAGAGAGATTAATTGCAAAATGACTTTTATTATAAAATACACTTAAAAATACACTCCCAATATTTTGATCAAATCTTATGCTTAAAATTGTTCCTGCTCTTATAAGCTTACTTTTGTCAAGATGTATGTCAAAGTCCTAATCCCCAGTACCTCAGATATACTATTTTTGGAAATAGAGTTTTTAAAAATGTAATTAAATTAAAATAACTCCACTAGAGTGGACCCAATTCAATATGATGTATGCCCTTACAAGAAGAGAAAATGTAGATACAAACATCTATAAAAGGAACATCATCTGGATATCTTGATCTTACTTTCATCCTCAAGAACTGTGACAAAATACATTTGTGTAGTTAAACCACCTAGTATATGTATTTTATTTGAGAGGCAAAGCAACCTAATGCACATCCCTTCTGAGATTTAAAGTTTTCTTAAAAGGAGAAGACTGCCATCATGTCCTCTCCATCCCATAAAATATATTTGCTTCCAAAAGGCTCTCCAGTCCTCTGCCACAGGTTCCCACACATTCCCAACCCCTCACACAAACAGTAGGTCTGAATTTCTGTGTTAAATGTTGCTGAGGCTACATCCTTTCTCTTCACTAATCAAACCCTTTTATTATATATATAATGAAATGCCACATCACTTTTGCTGGTCCCTTCATTCTAGAACATGCTTCAATTAAACAGTAAGAATTCAGGCTGGGAATGTAACTCAGTGCTTAAGCCCTTGCATAGCAAGCAAGAGGCTCGGCTTCAATATGCAATATCATAAAAAAAGATTTTTTATATTATAAATCAACCTATCAAGGTTCATAAGTACAAACTACTACAGGGTAAAGGGCAAATTCTAATTAAAACACGAAGCAATGCATTTGTCCACCTGTTTCCACTTTGTAATAGCATCTTTATAACTTCTCTGTTGGCCTTCTGTTTGCAGGTTTTGGTCAATACCTGAACTAATACTCTTGTCATTAAGCTCGCTTAAACACAAAAGCTTTGAGATGTCAAAGAGAATGTGCACTGAAAAAGAAATTGACTATATGGCACACTTGAATGTGCTTGTACTTCTGAATGAGTTTGTAAGCTCATCCTGATTGATGATACATGGGCAACATCTTTCAGGACTGGAGAAGAAATTAAATACAAACAGATTGCTCACTGATAAAGGGTGAATGCTCTTTCTATGCTTATTGTGATTTTGACTTTGGTTGTATGTTAAAATAATTCATGTTTTCTCATAAATTAATAGATGAACAATGAATGCTGTAGTTAAACATAAAATATGGACACTCCTACTTAATATTGTAGAATGCTGCCCTATTTGTTCACAAAAAAATAATTTGCAAGCTAGAGATAATATCAATTCTATACTAGTTATAATTATTATTAATACATAGTGGTGGTAAGTTTTGTTAATATTTAATAAATGTTAGTTGCTTTCTACAATATTAGTCTGGCAGAGGCAAAATGTTGACATTATAATAAAATTCAACTGAATATAAAATGTGCTGTTATATTTTTTCTTTAAGGAGACATATTTCTTTCCTAAAGCTAGCAAAACAGAATACCACAAAGGAGGTGGCTAAAACACAGTTCAGGAGAGTAAAAGTCTGAAATTAGGAATGTTACCAACTCTGTTTCTTTCTAGAGACTGCAAATGAAGTTTCTCATGTCTCTTTCTTTGCTTCTAATGGTTACATGAATTTTTTTGTGTTCCTTGGTTTCTACCACTCTAATCTCTGCCTCTACCCTCATATGGCTTTCTTTCTTGAATATCTTCACATGACCTTTTTATACAAGCATTATTTATTTTCTTTAGTCCTCACTTCATTCCTGATCTCATCCTATCTGAACTAATTACATCTCCAAAGGTCCTATTTCCAAATAAGTTCATTCTTAAATTCCAGACAGATGTGAAATTTGGAAAGACACTCTTTAAACCCAATGCAATCCATCCTGTCTTTGAAATTTACATTTATGGAAGACAGAGTGCCCCCATCCCAACATCCCTAACATTGTTAAATTATTTCAGCATCCAAAACATATAATTTAAGAGTGGTTGTGACTCTAAGTGTTATCCACCCAACACAAAATTCCTGTGGCTGCATATAACTAGAAAGCAAGTTGTCTGATTCCAAAATATAACAGTAGGACTTCACACAATGTACGTTTTTGTTCTGAAAGGGATAACATGGAAGGAATAAATGGTACACTGCCCTAAATTGAAGTCCTACTGCACTTCACTATAAGCAGCAAGGATGACCTATGCCAAACCTTCCGTATTTTACTTAGAAAGGTTTTCAGCTAAATATCCAAATTTGTTACTTATAAGTTCTCCTTTCTGCTTAGCAGCAGAAAGCAATTCAGGTAAATGCTCTGCCTCTTTACAAGAATCACTTTTCCTTAGTGTTCAATGTTTCTCATTTCCTTTTTAGATCTCACTTGAAGCTTCTAAAGAATTTGCATTTCCTCCAATGTTTTTTCACATGGTCTGTGTATTCTCTAAGATGACAGACGCTCTCGCTTACCATTTTTTCACTTGCATCAAATCCTTCAGTTGAATCATTTTAATGCCCATGTATCTCTCAAACTTTTCTTCAAAGCTCTATAGAATATTTTTTACCAAGCACCTCCTCCTCCCATTACCAAAATCCAATGTCACTTCCATTTAGATGTTAGAATTTAGATGCTGGTTACAGCAGCATTCCAATCCTCAGTACCAAAATCTGTATTAATTTTATAGAGCTTCCATAGCAAATCATACACTCAGTGGATTAAAATAGCAAAAGGCAGGATGTAACATGTACAGGTACAAATCCCTATGATGAGCATTATCCTTAAGTATGCCTAAAATGTACCAATAAATGTTTTGCTATTTGAAAAATAAATAAATAAATAAATAAATAAATAGCAGTTTTCTCCCATTCTCTCACATTTCTGGAAGCTAGAATTTTGAATTCGAGGTGTCAGTGGTTTGTTTCTTCTGGAGGATCTGAATGAGCAGCTGTCTAGTGCCTTCCCTACTCTCCTGTCTTCTCATGATTGGTAGCAGTCCTTGGTGTTCCTCAGTTTGTAAATAAATCACTCCAGTTTACTTTTATCTTCACATAGCTTTCCTGCCTATATGTGTACACATCACTTTCTTATAAGGACACAGTGACTGGATACAGGGGCCATTCTGATCTAATATGACCTCATTTTAACTAATTATACCTCCAAAATTATTTTTAAATCAGGTTGCACTCTGAAGTTCTAAGAGGCCATGATCTTGGTGGGACACTATTGAACCTTAATTTCAAACCAACGAATGGACATAGGAGCTAATTTAATGTCTATAATTAATGGAGAAAATAAAGCATTAATTAGGACAAAATGCATCAATAAGAAGCATTATTCTCTTCCTTTCACTTCCTGAATAAAAGCATACTTGCAATACAATATATTTTGATAGAAAAATTTGGTTTGGGCTCAAAATACTTACACATTTGCGCAGAAAACTGGAGTTTACAAACAAAAATATGTATTGTGCAAATACAAAGCAACAATAAATTAAATGCAATTTCCTGCCCTTGTCTTCAAGAGTAATGAAGGCAATAAATGCTAAAGAAATGTTAAAAATCAAAATTAAATATAGTCCCAAATCATCATTCTATCATCCAATTCTTTATGTTATGCTTTAACTGTAATGTACTGTTTATAAGATAGGAAATTAGTTTGAAGATATTTATTGTTTGATGTTCCAAATTAATATTAATTCTCCCAGATGTGAGTGATTTAAACCCTGGCATTATGAATACTTGAGGTGGAAAAAGAAGGTGAAGGCAGAGGAGGACTGTGCTGTGGTGCTAGGTGTCTTTGAACAGAGGCTTCCAGCTGCCAGGCTTGGTCTTCAGTGCACAGCAGGACTGGGAAGCAGAGGCTGGGTGACTCCTGCCAATACTCCGTATGGCCGCTGAGGGGAAAGTGACTTTGAGCAAGGACTGAGAAGAATAGCGTGACCACAGCAAGATGTCCTTTGCCGGACTGGAACAGTGAAGATGAAAGTCAAATGAAGCTGAATAAGCAGGCAGGAGTGGGGGCACTGATGAAATATTTAAATGTCACCTGTCTTCTATCTCTCCCACTACCAGCTACTCCTTGTTTGGTGAAGGAAAGTTGTTCGAACATACTACTTTGAATTTCCATCCTGAGCATTTCGGTTAAAAGCAAGAATGTCCTTAAATTGATCCGGTGCTTCTTTTGATTGTAGCTATGACATTTTTTATTAGTTATATTAAAATCCATTAAAATTTGAGGATTTTGCCTCAAGCACTAACTGCTAGGTAATTCTGATATATGTTTTCTTTGGTTACAAGTTGTAATTTGTTCCTTTCTATGTCCATGCTGTTACCCTGTCTCTCAGCACACCACTGAGTTTCACAAGCATTAATACTGCATCCAAATTTGCTTTTGCAGAACCTCCAGTTTTCTGCCAAATCTTCCCAAATTTCAGGGGCTTCCCAGAGGTAGGACTGCAGAAGAATGTCATTGTGCTCATCGTCAGATATTAAAGGCCTCAAGGTGAGTACATTTTGTCATTTTCATGCCCCCAGGGTTCTTTACTGCCTGCATGAGGCTTCCTCGCCAGTGCTTTCAGCGACACTAGTCCCTTACACTCCATATGGGGACATGGCTGATCCAGCAGGGCGCAGACACCCGGTGCAAATGCACTGGATTGAAAGACCCTCTATTCTCTACAATTTCAGTGTGCTGTAGTCAGCAAAAGGAAGTGGAAAAAGAGACGTCTTATTCCCCTTTATATTTATTATATTTCATGATTTCTGAAACTGTGCCCAATATTTCAAAACCTTATAGTGTTTTCATTAAAATGAGCTTCTATTTTCAATTTCAATAAAATGAAATGAGGAGTAATATTCGATGAATGTGCATTTTTTGGAAAAAGAGTTCAAAAAGATTTTCAGTAAAAAACATTTCTCTCCCAAAAGTATATTGTTAATTTCAGTGGCAACAATTTTTACAGTTCTTTAGAATGATATTTATACATTTTCAAACTGAAATCAAAGTGTGAAAGCCACATTCTTATGTGATCATTTTTAATGGGCTTTTGGACATTTGTACAAATAGAGCTATCATTACTTATAATTGCTGCATCTGATCTGTTACTTTTATTGTACCATGATAATGGATGCTTTTAAAGTTTTAATTCTTTGGTATTTCAAGAAATAGTTAAAATGAATAATCAAATATGTTGTGGTAATCTATCAGAAGATTAATTCCTAAAATGTAGACTTTCTTGAGAAAAAACTCCACCTGTGTTTAAAATTATTGTAAATATTGCCATATCATGCTCCATAGAAAGTGTACCCACATAAACTCTATGATAATATGTGGTTTCCCTACACAGTTTTTAAAAATTTTTGACAAACTGATAGATAAAAAACAGAATTTTCTTATAATTATAATATGTGGATGACCTTAATGTCATGTATTTTAAAGCAGTTTTATTTCATTTGGTCTGAACTTTTTCTGTTTGTGTAATCTCTTAAATATTTTTCCTCATCAATGTGCTAAGGCTGTGAAATATTAATAAAATAGCAAAATGATTAAGATAAATATTGAAAATACTTTTTCCACTTTATCTTTTTTCTTTTCATTTTATATATTGCTTTCCAAGTCAACTTTTAAAGTGGCTCTGGATCATTGAAAGAAAAAATATGTTCATCAAACAAAACTGAATTTAATAAACAGAATACCAAGGATAACACTACCTTGAGAGACTCTCACTAGTTTATATCTATACCCAAGTGGTTTGGTTTAAATTCTCAAGGTGGAGAACTGATTGGAATTGGGAAAAGTTTATGGCAATGTTGTAGGATTGTTGGACACATAGAAGTAAAAGAATTGAAGCAATTCTTCATGAGCAAATGGTTGTCCTGATAAGTGAACTGTTTATCCAAGTGAACAAATTATTTTTCCCAGATGAATTGATTTGCAAGAATTTCCTACAGCAAACAGTGAAGTTATTTATTGGTTATCAGTCTTATATTCCTGCGAAAAAATTTTCTTGAGCAACCCATCAAATTATGTTGACACAGGTGGTATCAGTTCCCAACTCTAACCATTAATAATATTGATTCAGATGGTCTTAGTTTTTATAGTTTTAATATTTATACAAGTCTCTAGTTCCAAATAATTTTCAGAAATGTAAAAATAAAAAAACTGTTTACTTCTAATAATATTAGAGTCTTATGTTTTTCTTCTTTCTCTTCCCTAATTTATTATACGACTGGAATTATAAGAAATACATTAAATAGTATAAATTTATTTTTAGGTGACTAACCAATTACCCCAATGCTATTTATCAATTAGTCTGCATTTTCTCCACTGATATAAAATAATATTTATCATGTACTACATTTTATTTATATTCAAGTATATCTCTGGACCTTTTCTTTATCATTATTCAGTACTATAGTATATTAATTAGTAAAATTTATAATATTTTATATCATTTCATAATATACTAGAATATCTTCAATTTATTCAAATCTACATGATTGTTCTTACTTTATAAAAGTTTCTTAACTAATTTTAAGCCTTTATTTATGTAAAATTCTATAATCAGTTTTTCCTGTGTTAATGAAACATATCCTGTTGGTAGATTGTATGGATCATAATTTTCACATTGAATTAGGATTACATCAGACATTTTGGGGGTACCAGGGATTGAACCCAAGGCCTTTACAGTGAGCTATCTGTATCCTCAGCCCATTATCTACTTTTCATTTAGAGACAGGTTCTCAGAAGCTCACTAGGTTGCCCAGGCTAAGCTTGAACTTGTGATCCATTCTTCTGCCTCATTCTCTCCAGGGGCAGGAATTACAGGAGTTCACTACCATGCCAGGCTTAATATTAAGTTTTTCTATCCAAAAATAGTGTATTACTTTTTAAAATTTTGAGTTTCATTCTAGGTACCTTATCAATTAGGGTTCACTAGAGGAACATATTTAATGTAAGATATGTATCATAAGTTATATGTGATATGCAAATGTTTTATAAGGCAGGCTTGTGGTGGGCACCTTCAGAATCAGGTGTGGAAGAATGCAAAACAGCTGTATGTAGGCTGGAGAGTCAAAGGATCCCATCAAAACTGGAAGGCCTAAGCTTTCCGTAGAGTCCCACGCAAGTCCATGTGAGGAAGCCAAAGGGTCTGTGCTGAAAGGCTGAAGAGTATGTACTGAGAGACTGGAGACACATGTCCAAACATGATGGTAAAGATAGGAGCACTTCCAAAGAAGCAGAAACAAGAGTTCTTTATTTCCTTTTTTATCCCAGCCTGGCTACAATCCTATTGGTTTGTGCCACACACCCAGGCTGGGTCTTCCTCTTCAGTAAGTCAATCATCTGGACTCACCCAGTGATGTGCTAAACCAATCAGCAAGCCATGTCTTATTCAAATGGGTACCACATTAACTATCCTTAGTGACATTGTTAAGTTCTCTTCATTAAAACTGCTACAATTTATTATTTCAATTACTTGAAGATATAATATGTTTTTAGTTATTATAAAAATACTATGTTCTTCTGTCTTTTCTAACAGTTACTTTCGGTGGGGCATATACAAAAGCTGTTGATTTGGGTGTATTGATTTTGTACCAACAACCTAATTGAAATCTCTTACTCTTTCTGACAGTTTTTTAGATTTTTTTTTTGGGGGGGGTGTAGCTATTCTACCATATCATTATAAATATGTTTAACTTTTTTGATCCTTTTCACTGTTCATGCTTTCTTATGAAAATTCACTAAATAGTACTTTCAAAAATGTCAAATATAAGTGATAACAATCAATTTCTTTATTTTTCTCTAAAATTTAAGACTATACATCTTATTTTTCTTATAAATAATATATAATGAACTTATAGATATATTTATATAGTACATTTATATCTTTGTATATATGTAAAATGTATACACAGAGAGAGGAGTAAACTTTACATAATATGTTAAGGAAGTTTGTTGGCTTTTGTCACTATAACAAAATACCCAAGACAAGGTTTATATTGGCTCATAGCTTTGGAGATTCCAGTCCAAGATTTGGAGGTACTTTAGGTCTTTCATTGGGGTGCAAGATAACTATGGTTTGTTATGCTTGGTGAAGCCAACTACTCACCTCATGGCCTGGAAGCAAAAAGGGGAAAGAGAAAGAAGCAATATTCTCTCAATCAATTGTGAAGAAAAAGCTTTCAGTGACCTATCGACCTCTGACAGGGACTCTCTTAAAACTTCCATCCTCTCCCAGTCCTAGCCTTGGGACCAAGCATGACCATGAAATTTTGGATGATATTCAAGATTCCAACTGTAGGAAGAAGCATATACCTTAATAGTCTTACCTAGTATGAATATAACTCAGCAAAAAATCTTTAATATCAACAGATAAATATTTTCACAATAATTCTAGTAATTTCTGGTATTGAAACATTCTTGAACTGCTGATATAAACACAAATTGGTTGTTTTGTGTTATCCCTTATTTATTTGGAGTTATATTACAAAGTATATAATTGTATAATTTTCAAGAAGATATGTTGATGGAATTCCTTAAAAGACCCCCCAAAAGGAAGCAATTTACCTTAACATGGGTAGCTATATGAGTAATGTTTTCTGTTGTGGGAGCAAATTGTAAACACTACTATGTTCTTGAAGTGGGGACACTGCCAGATACCTCAAAATAATACTCCTACCTCCAGTTATAAAATCAAACTTTATATTTTCCTAATTCTTGAATGTTCTAGAGACAGTGGATTGAATACACCTGCTTTAAAGTTCTAATGAAGGGCATTCCACAGACAATTTCTCTGGGTATTTACTGAACAACTTGAATAATGAAACCTCAATCTTTTAAGAAAAATTATACTCTAAAAAGTCCTGAGGTGTGTTTCTGAATATATATATATATATGTATGTGTGTGTGTGTATATATATATATATATATGTATATGTATACATATATATATGATTTTGGAATTCTATAGCTTTGCTTTTGGACTGTTTGAAATACCACTTGCAAAAGAGATCCATTAGTTAAAATATTCTAGTCCTGAAATATTACTGAACATGTCCTTTTTTTAATCTCATGACTTCTATTGCTGTTTTTTCATACATTGTTTTATATAACTGTAAAATGTTCATATAGTTGTATGTCTGTGATGCTTTTGCTTTGATATCAACCTTACTAGATGATACCAAGATCATGTCTTCTGACCTTTAGTGTTGCTCTATTATCCCATAACTTTGTCCATTTATTTCTGATATCTCTACATTGTATTATTTTTTATTTTTTTAAATTGAAGTTCATTGTTACATGTACATATTACATAATGTTTACATTTCTTGTGAGAAGTTGGTACATGCACATAACAAATCTTAATTCCTTGTCCATCTTTTCAAATTCTACTTTTTCAATTTTTGAAACATACCAATTTATATAGAATCACATTATTTTTCTTTATCATCCAGTTACAATTTTCTAGGTATCAATTTGCTCTTAAAAATTACTTTTCAGGGTGTGATGGTGCATACCTGACATCTCAGTACTTTGAGACCCAAGAGGATTTCAAGTTCAAGCCCACCTTGGGGTATGCAGTAACTTAGTAAGACCCTGTCTCAAAATAATAAAAAAGGGCTGGGGATATAGCACAGTGTGAAGACCCATGGGTTCGAATGTCAAAAACAGAAAAAAATTATACATCCATCGCTTGTTTAAAAATAATTTTGACTGAGCACCCGGAAGGAAGCTCCCTGCCTCCATCTCAGGCTCCCAGGGCAGTGAAGCTCAGCTGGACCCAGCACCCAGAAGGAAGTTCCCC
>NW_004624730.1:43534490-43558029 GCF_000247695.1 Heterocephalus glaber | reverse complement strand
GGTCAGGGGAAAGGAAAGAAGGGAAAGGAAAAAATGATGAGAAATGGAAAAAATGGAAATAAAGTCTTTGTAAATAGGGAAGGGTGGAGGACGTGAAGGGAGGGCTAGGAATGGGGAAACAATAAGAACCAAGATGCATTATGTAAAGGTCCAATTGCCAATGAAAAATGTAATTGTGTTGTATACCTACAATGTACCAATAAAAGAATTTAAAACAAAAAATTATATAAATGCTAAAAAAAAGAAAAAGAAAAAAATATATATATAAATGCTAACAAAAAGGAAAATAAAAGGAATCCAAAAATAAAGCAAAGTATTAGAAGTCTCACTCACATCCTACTTTATTTCTTATGTATCTAGGAACCTCTCCATTTCTTCTGTGTTTTCCATTTTATTAGAGTACAGGTTGTTGAAGTAGGTATGATGATCCTCTGGATTTCTGCTGCATCTGTTGTGACTTTACTTTTTTCATTCCTTATTGCATGAACATGAGTCTTTTCTCTCCTTTTTTGATAAAGTTGGCTAAGGGTTTATCAGTTTTATTTATTCTCTCAAAAAACCAACTCTTTGATTCATTAATTTTTTGTATTGTTCTTTTAGTCTCCATTTCACTGATTTCTGCTCAGATCTTTATAATTTCCTCCCTTGTATGAGCTTTGGGTTTGTCTTACTCTTCTTTTTCTAGGAGCTTAAGGTTCAGCATTAGGGTTTTTTTGAGCTCACTCTGTTTTCCTAATATGAGTATTTATTGCTATGAATTTCCCTCATAGAACTGCTTTCATTGTGTTCCATAGATTCCTGTATGTTGTATTGGCATTATCTTTTAATTGTAGAAACTGTCTAATTTCATCTTTAATTTCCTCTGTGACTCATTTGTTGTTCAGGAGGATGTTACTCAATTTCCATGTGCTTGTGCAGTTCTTGCAGTTTCTTATGCTATTGATCTCCAGTTTAATTACACTATGATCTGATAATATACATGGAATAACTTCTACTCCTTTGCATTTACTTAAACATGTTCTATGAGGTAGCATGTCATCTATTTTGGAGAATGACCTGTGTGCAGGTGAAAAGAATGTATATTCTGATTTTGTGGGGTGGAACACTCTGTGGACATCTATTAACTTCATTTCTTCAAAAGCTTGGTTCAGTTCTATTATTTCATTGTTGATATTTTATCTAAATGATCTGTCTATTTGTGACAGCAGGGTATGGAGGTCCCCCACTACAATTGTATTAGTGCTTTTTTGGTTTTTCATGTCCATTAATATTTGTTTTGTATATTTGGGGGATTAGTATTTAGTGCATATATATTTATGATTGTCATCTCTTCCCCTTGGATTGTTCCCTTTACAAGGATGTAGTGTCCTTCTTTGTCTCTCTTAATTAGTTTTGGTTTCAAATCTATTTTTCTGCAAATAAGATAGCTACCCCCACTTTTTTCTGGGGTACTGTCATGTGGAGAACTGTTTTCCATCCTTTTACATTCAGTCCATGAATTTTTTTGTGAACTAAATGGGTTTTTTGTATACAGCATGTTGTTAGATTTTGTTTCTTAATCCATTCTGCCAGTCAATTTCTTTTGATTGGTGAGTTGAGGTCATTAACATTGATGGTTATAACTGATATGTATTGGCTTTTCCTTGTCATGATATTTTCCTGTTGTTGGCCCTTTTATTTCTTATTTTCTCCCCCTCTCCCTTTAATTTCTTGCCTTGCCTGGTGGATTTGCTTTGTTAGGCCTAATGGAGTTGTGACCTTCATTTTCTTTTTCTAGGATTTTGAATTTAGAATTGTTTGGAGTGTTTCTTTGGTATTGATGAAAATTCTCGGTGTTCTTTGTCGTGGAAGTATCTTATTTCCCCATCAATTTTGAAAGATAATTTTGCAGGATACATCAGTCTAGGTTGGAGGTTGTGTTCTTTTAGGGCTTGAAATACCTCACTCCAGGCTCTCCTGGACATGAGGGTTTGTGTTGAAAGGTCTTCTGTGATTCTGATGGGCTTCCCCTTGTGTGTGATTTGTTTCTTTTCTCTAACTGCTTATAGTATTTTGTTCTTCTGTTGGGTTTCAGGGATCTTTATTATATGTCTAGGTGTAGAATTTTTTTTTTTTATCATGGCTAGTTGGTGTCCTATATGCCTCACTGATCTGTATGTCAAATTCTTTCACTCTGTTATGGAAGTTTTCTGTCATTAATTCTATGAACAGGTTTTTTTATGTCATTTGTACTTTCTCCTGATTTTTCATGGATTCCTATCAGTCTTATGTTACTCTTTGCATCATCTAGGACCTGCTGGATCAATTTCTCATGGTCCCTTACTATTTTTAAAAGCCTACTTTGTTTCTTAACTTGAATCAGACGTATCTGGGACTTGTAGTGCTTAAATTCATAGACCCATCAGGAGCATTGCCATCTCTGGGGTGGTTATCATATCTATAGAAACCATTCAGAAGTATGTTGAGAAATAAATTATACAACATGAATATATAAACATTTGTGAATGAATCTGGCATACATAAATGCTCAAGAAGCAATATTCATCTATTTTATTAATCTAAATGTTAATCAGAAATAGATTATTGTTTTCTGGAGGTTTTTGTTGTTTTTGCTAAGCAATTTGAGGTATTCCTTAAAAGAGTATTGAGGTATTCCTTAAAAGAAAATGTAAATTGTAATTGAGTAGTCTACAAGTTTTTAACTTTAAACTTTTTCTATATTATTTATGGATATAAAAACTTACATAACATACCAGTACATTGACACATACACACACCCATATATGCACACACATTCACACATACCTACACATGGAGAAATGCTTCAGGCATATCTGGGGTTTTTTTCCCCATAGGCATATCTGTTTTAATGTATCTTGCCTTTTTATGCTCCTTCCAAACTCTGAAATATTGATAAATTGTATTCTGCCTATTGCAGTTTGACTGTACTTGATTACATTCTTTCAAAACAAAACTTTAAAAAGATTATTACTGGACAAATCTGATGAGAATGTTCTGCTAGTAGTTTGATGGCAGGGTATCACAACACCTATTTGTGATTTCATATGATACATACCATTTCCAAAGAATATACAGCAGAGGTCTCTCAGCCTTTTTGACATCAGGGACCAGTTTTGTTGAAGGTAATTTTTCCAAGGACTGGATGTAGACTGATTTGGGGATGATTTAAGCAAGTCACATTCATTTCACACTTTATTTCTATTATTATTGAATTGTGGTATATAATAAAATAACTATGCAACTCACCATAATCCATGATAAGTGGGAGTTCTGAGCTTGGCTTTCCTGAAACCAGGTCCTAGAGGTGATGGGCAACAGTAACATCCAAAGTGTGTTTCTTATGGCCAATTATTCTATAATCATGTTCTGGCTGCTTTCAATGCAGAACACCTTGCTTCATCAAGACAGGATGCTGGCAACGGAAGCAAGCTCTTCTGTGCTTTCATAGCACTCTCAGGATATTCCAACTTGACTTTAATCTGGAACATAGAAAGATTTTAAGTTGTCTCAAACATATTTTTAAGGCAACCATCATTTGTGATTTCAAGAAGTTCATCCTCTTCTAGCACAGTCAAAGTTGGTACACCTGGCTTATTCACAAATGAGTTGTGAATCCATTCCTTATGAGTTTGAGGTTCTTTGTGGCTACAAATAAATGTTAAAGTCTTCTGAAAGCTGAGATAGGTGATCGTGCACCAGCAGGGAGAAAGAAAACCCTTGCTCAGTCTTTTTTAAAATCTGTTACTTTGCTAATTTATAAAACATATCAGAAATGCCAATGTTCATGTATTGCTTTCCTAAATTCAGTTTGGCTTTGAATGCTTCCACTTTATCTATCAACTTGAACACAGTTGCATTCTCTCTTGAAATGACAGATTGAGTTGATTGAGATGATTGTGCCACACAAATAAGCACATTTTCAATCCATTCTGAGTCATTGAAATGTGCTGTCAATGAAGACTTTTTCTAAATGAAATCTTGGAGTAACTCTCAAAACACAAAAACTTTGGCCAGTGATCTACCTTTAGAAAGCCATCTCACTTCTGTGTACATCTTAGAGAAAACAGGCATGCTTTGGATCAATCTCCTCATAGAATTGCCCAGACAGATGAGAATTAAGACCATGTACAGTACTTTAATGATATTGATAATTTTAGTCACATCTGGCAAAATGTTTTAAGGTCAGGTGATATATTTTAGCTAGCTAGTGTTTCTCTATGTGTATACCACATTCAGATATGCCCTCTTTGACCCAAGTAGTAAAGTCAGAAAGATGTCTAGTCATGGCATATACTCCATCCAGGCATATACCAACATAAAACGACCAATTCTATTTCCTTATATGCAATCATTCAAACATCTGAATACTTCTGTAGATGTGGTGTTGATTTAAGTGCACATAACAGATCTTAATCCACATACATATAAAAAACGTATCACATAAAAAAAGCATTGTTTGTTGACACAGTTAGACTTGTAACTTGGAGTGCATACCATTATTTCTTATTAGTGCACTCTAAAAATTGTGCCTCAGTATCCTTTGTTATTTCATAAGTTCATCTAGTATGGTGCTAACCAAAATAAAAACACATGCCATCTTTTGAAGTGCAGCCTTTCATAAAATCTCATGGCAAAAAATTTTAGCAACCTGTAGGATCAATTATTCACCAGTACCCAGAGTTTCTTAACTTTAGCAGTGTGGTTAGCCACTAATCTTGATGGTCTCAGTAATGATATCTGATGAATTTGAGGTCCTTTAATAATTGCTTCTGTTCTCCCTGTTTATAATTTTTCCTCTGGAAACTTTCAAAGTCTTTCCTTTTAATGCAGAGTGCTTGTTCCCCATATAAGGAAGCAATTTTGAAGGATCCATGGCTTTGTTGAACAAGTAGTCATTGCTTATTATACAAACCAGACCTAAAGAATGTGAATTACTTATTGCAATAAAGATAATTTAAGCAGAACTCAATGTTTTCTTTTAAGTTCCACTTTCTCTTTGTTGTCAATCATAAAGACTTCTGCTCTCTCACCATTTGGGTCTTTCCCCTTATTCCAATTGCATTGATTTCTTTTAATTATTCATTTTGTCTATGGTTAGCTTTTGGGCTTAACAGAACTGTGACTGACTGCAAGTGTGCAATATAGGAAACAGGTACGGACAGAAGTGGTAGTAGGTGAGCCATATATGGACAAAAATAAATGCTTATGACTTAAAGCCTACCACCAGATGGACCTGTACAACTGAAGTACAGCAAGATACCTGCCACCATAAAATCTGCCATCAAATGAAGTTTGTTACTTGCCACTTATGAATAAGGTTTTGATAAGAGTCTGCAAGCAATTGATTTATTATGGTCTCTTTGCAGTCAAACTTCTCTGCTAATGTTAATCTGCATTTCCAGCTAATCCCCAGTGATAGCATCCCTGCCTCAGCTGCACCTCAGGCCATCAGGCCTTAGGTTCTCATAAGGAGCTCATGACCCAGATCCTTCACATGCACAGTTCACAATAGGGTTGGCTTTCCTATGAGACTCTTAAAATGAAACTGCTTTTGACAGGAAGCAGCTCTCAGGTGGTAATGTGACTGATTTGGAGCCACTAAATATAAATGAGGTTTCACTTACTGACCTGCCACTAACCTCCTGCTGGGTCACCCAGGTCCGAACAGGCCTCAGACCAATATAAGTAGATGGACCCCAAACCAGACCATTACTAGTATATGAACTAGTATGTTCTCACCACTTCCTAGAGACAATGATTCCATGTCTGTTGTGCTTTCCAAGAGCTCTTCCAATGGTGAGAACTTAAAGCCCATTAAGAGAAAATAACAAGATAGAAAGAAAAGGATAATTCAAAGAAGTTGTTTCCAGGGATCTTCCAATATCTTCTTCAGCATTTCTTTTAGTTCAACAATAATAATTTTACAATTCAATAAAATTATTTCATACATTTCATGCATTATCAGTAACTGATTTTTGATGTTTAAGTTTACAATGACAACGCTGTTTCTAATCACAAAAGTCAATCATAGCAATCATTTATAATACACTCAATAAAATACCCATTCTTTGAAAATATTATGTGAATGCTGCATATATAAGGCATCTATAATTTACTCTGTGCTCTAGACTACAATGTAGGTAAGGAGTTCACAGTCCAATTAAGAAAACAAAAGCAAAATAAATTTGATTTCTATGGGCACATAATAAATTATATGACTCACATTACCAAAACTTCTGTTAGTAATAGCTTAAATTTGACATATTCAATTCCCACTATATATAATGTAAAAGATAATTTTTTTCAGTGCTCTACATTTCTGCTTTGTGTTCACTCAAAATATCATGCCTCATTGTTGCCTGTTTCTTACACTGACTTGGCCCTCAAACCAACATACAAATTCTACTTCTTTTATTCTGATTTCCATTTAAGTGTTCTTTGTATTTTCAACTGAATCTCAAAAATTCACAGGTTCTTCTTCATTGCAAGACAATTTTCTGCATTAGTCTTTTGTATCAGATACAAAATGATGCAATCAAAGAAATAAAAGTAGAACTGGTTGATACAAAGGGAAAAATAAGTGCTATATTTAGTGCTCTTTGTTGTTATGGTTGATGTTTTTCAGATTCAAATGACTTACAGGTCATCATACCAGTAAGTTTGCTATTGACAACAAATTAAGTGTTGCCACTTGAAGTTTGAGGACCCAATTTGAAAGATTTCAGTAAACCTAGGAGTGTGGGCTTAGCTCATTAGTAAAATTGTGTTTCTACAATAAAACTGTGATTAAAAACAAAGAGATCAACAGGCAGCATTCCTTTCAGCACCTATATATATATTTTAATGACAGTTAAGTTGTAATTAAGAGTCAACAATTTTTGTTAGTGGAACCTGATCAGAAAATTAAATATTTATCATCAATTGCCCAAAATTCATCCAAATTATTAAGGATAGATATGTTGGTTTCTTATGAATTATTCCTAAAATAGTATTGTGTTGCTAATATCTGACTAAATGATATGAAATATAAATATGTTCAAGAATATGGACATGAATAAAATGAGTCACAGCCACAAGAATAAAAATGATTCAGTGGATAACCAAGTAGTACACTAGTACTCACAGGTTTTCTGATGGTCATGAAGCAACAGTCATATGTCACACTTCAATGAAAATGATTGCAATCAGAATAACACGCAATTCAGTTCTCTCTGATCAAATGATGACAATGAGTGGCAAATTATAACAGATTTCAGTGTGTAGCTTTAGACAATGCCTGTCTCCACTCCTGTTCTTGCATGTAACTACATTCACATTTTGAAATATTTTCCTTTTATGGCTATTTATCTTACAAATGATATTTTAATAGAGGACTGTTACATTAGTAAACAGACTGGTCTTGCTGACACATCTTTCCTTCTAAAATGTACTTCAGCTGAATTCTAACAAAACCATTTTGAATGCAAAAGGGATGCTTCTCAAGCCAGATGGTTTATCTAATAGGAATGTTTTCTGATTAGAGAAACAGCAGTAGACTCATGATCACACCAGGTGCCAAACTGGTTCTGTAGTTTACATGAATTTGCAACTGAACAAGTCATGAACTAAAGGGAATCTATTTTGCAATGTGCCACAGTCTATTCTGGGAGAAAGTGAATGTCAAAGATGCTACCATATCAGATGGACTTTCTTTGTAGTTTCTTGATATAATGTCTGGTCATCATTGCACTTGTGGTAATAGAATTTATTTGTATCTTACATTTGCTGAGTATATTGTAGAAAAGATTAACAAAGTTTCTCAATCATAAAACTTTACAGACCATATTATGATGGGAAAATAATCTGAAGTATTTTGTTTTTATCACAATAGTTAGGAATGATTTTACTGAACAGTGGATCATTATTTTTCATTATTCATCTTTATTCCTTGCACCTGCATTGTCTCTTTGTTTCAGATAATAATTTTCACATATATTGATAATAAAAGAAGCAGAATACTTTGTAGAATTAGCCCAGCCATTTGTAAATGTGCATAAAGGGGAACCCCATAGGTCCTGCAGTGATGGTGTGGGGATGCAGGTCACTGAGTATAAAGTTGTTGCCTTTTGTGACAGTGTGTGTTGCTTGTGTGCTGACTTGAGTACTGGGAAAATGGAAACATAGTGAATCCACATACTCTGTGATTTAGCAGCCCAGGCTCTGCCAAAACTACTAAACTTCAATTAACTTTGGTGAGATGTTAAGAGTAAAATGTATAATTAAGGGGAAAGACAGGTAAACCTTAAGCATTTTCTTAACTCATTTGCACTACCCATCTCCTTTCTTATCTGATTTACATCAGACTTCCCTGATTATTTCCTGCTTTAGAAGCAAATAAAAGCCAAAGTAACCTAGAATTGAGTCCAAGTCATTATTCTTACTCATCCTCACTCCAAGAAAATTCCATGGTTTGTTCTAAAACAGTTTGTTAAATAGTAGAGACTTTTGGTAACTAGAATATGTTTAAATCAGAGATGCTTTATCCAGTGTAATCATATTCCTATATTTTTAGTAATTCAAAACATAAATAAACTTATTTGTCTATAGTGACAATATAATTATCTGAATAAATCCTCCCTAAAGATGTTCAGTTGGCAAGTATCTAAATAAAACCAAAGTAAAACTTAAGATACCAGTTTTTACAGAAATATAATGATTTGGCCAATTTACTTCTTGTACAGGTTTATCACAATAGTAATCAGAATTTTCTATGGTTCATTATTATAGGGATTTTTACTAAGCAAATTCCTTTACCAAATTTATTTCCTTTAATTGATCAAGGTTATTTATAATTTTTAAAATGTTGATTTTACTGCTTATGTTTACAGTCATACACAGACTTGGACCTTTAACACCTAATTATTTGATGTACTATGTCCTTTTCTTTAAGATTAACTATAATCATTTATAGTGCAGGGAACATATATCTTCTCTATCCTTTTCAATTCTTTCATCATTCTATAATATGTGATATAAACTATTAATGTCACTATTTCATTAAAATTATTAGATTCTTTATAGAACAGAGAATTCTATTATAATAAGTAGATCTGTTTTTGACTCTCTGCTCATGTTTTAAGAGTCTGTAGCCAGGTGTGGTGGTGCACACTTGTTATCCTAGCACTTGGGAAGATGAGGCAGGAGGATCGCCACACATTTAAGGCAGCCTGGGCTGCTACATAGTGAGTTCAAGGTCAGCCTGCACTATATAGTAAGAGGAAGGAGAAGGAGAAAGAGAAGGAGAAGGAGAAGGAGACGGAGAAGGAGAAGGAGAAGGGAAAGGGGAAGGGGAAGGGGAAGAGGAAGAAGAAGAGAAAGAAGAAGAAGAAGAAAAGGTGGAGGATAAAAAACCCCACATGAACAAATAAGTAAAGAGTCTACAATAAAAGTTTTTCCAGGGGCTGAGGATTTAGCTCAGTGACACCGTGCCTGCCTCACAAGCACAAGGTTATGGTTTGATTCCTGGTACAAAAAAAAAGTTGTTCCAGCATTAAGCAATGTTATCTTTTCAATCTTGCCTTTCCTAATAAACTAGGTAAGCGATCTTTTTCCTGTACTGTTTATTTTTTAAAAAGTTACTGCCTTTGCTGTGAATGAGTGTTCTATAAACAAAATAGGCATATGAAAATGTATGCATATCGCCAACTTCTCAATGAGCTTAACTTTCTCTCCATTTCAGTGGCATTCTAATACATACATATATTCCTGTCAGTAATAACAATATAACTTGCATAATTATAAACAAAGACTTCCACAAAACTCAAGTCACTACATTGTATATCAGCTTGGAAATTAATTGGTTCATAAAGGACTATCTTACTGGTCCTATGAAAATGAGAAAAATGCAGAGATAATTTTAGAACTTCAAATTATATGATATCTTTATTTGTAATATGCTCACTTAAAAAGTAAAACCCAAGTGATTTTGACATTTTTCACTCGAAAGAAGATTTCATGATAGGAATGAAGAAAAGTGGAACAAATACATCACCACATGGAGTGCAGTACAGTCTATATGCCAAATTCAAAAGAACCTATGTCATGTAAAGAATTTCTGTTTTTTTGTTTCTAGTAGTTATTTAGTTCATGCAAAATAACATCATCATTAAATCATTTGATATCCATCTGTTTTCATAACTCTTTAAATGTGTTAAAAGGAATTAAATTTATAAGAACAGAAAATATTTACTCAGATATATGCTTATTCAGATTTACTTTACTATAGCAATTGAGTAGGTTAGAAGAATCAATTACAGCAGTTTAATTCAGGAATTAGCAAATTTTTTCTGTAAAAAGCCAGATACTAAATATTTTAGGCTGTGGGGATTACAGATTCTCTGTTGCAACTACATTACTTACCTGTTCTTCTAGAAAAAAATGCAACCAGAGACAATACATAAATGAGTTGGTTATATTTATTTAGCAAAACAAGAAGTGAGCTAGACTGTATCCATGAACAATAGTTTTCTGACTACTAAACTAAGTGGACTATCATGAGATACACTAATAAAATATTTCGTGTAAACCACCTATGTCCTCAGTTTCCAAAAGGGAATCTTACTGCTACTAGCATAGTTCTTCCAAGAAAATAATAACATCATATAAAATTTTCCAATTGTTGATTAATTTAGAAATGGCTTATTATTTAGAAAAGCTGAATTAAATCTACCTGAAAAATTTAAAAGTTAAGACTTTACAAACCAAAAATTGATAAAATAATAAATTTTCTGCCTCAGTAAATACTGCAAAGAAAAGATCATCACTCTTAAGCCATCATTTCAATTTTATCTCTTAAATATAAATTTTTGTGTAGTTTCAGGGTTATGTTTTTTTGATGTGACTATTTTTCTTGAAAGAAATAACAAGGCAAGGAACTGCATGTAGTTAAAAATGCAAGGTAGCTTTCTAACATCAGCATGGTTATGACTAAGGCATTATAAGCACTCTGAATATGGAAACACGTTTTGCATCTTTCAAACAATGATTGTCTTTAGAAGAAATAAATTTAACACATCAGTAACTTCTCTTTATTGCCCACTCAAAAAAAGGAGTTGAAGAGCCATAAGTAACCAAAGGTAGTACATAATTTTTCATAACAAGTTTTCATACTAAATATAATTAATCCAGATAAGGTATTAAAATACATAAATAAATTATTTTAGCAAAATAGCATTACTTCTATTCATGATACATTTGTGTAAATATAAGAAAAAAAATACTCTGATTATTTGCTTTTAATTTTTTTGTATATCTGTCATAAAATTTTGCATTGTGATTACCACGAAGCTTACAAGGAACATGCTATATGAAAGTGATAGCACTATAATTTTGATTGTCAAAAACAGGAAAAGAAAGAACAAAATAAAGAGAAAAACACCAATAAAAAGCTGTACTATTATATTCCACTTCTCACATATTAAGCTTTTTATGTCCAATATACATGTTATATTGCCTGTCTCTTAACATCAATAGTATTGTTTGAATTATTTTTATCTTGATACTAGAGAGATAAATGGTTTATGCACCATGCTTTTAATATTTCAGCATTCTGAATTTTTCTGTATAGTTGCTGTTACCAGTGGATTTTATAACTTCCACAGTCTCCTTCTTAATACCACCTCTTTCTTTTGGCTTGAAAAACTCCCAGTAGCATTTCTTGTAGGACAAGGTTGGTAGTGATAAATTCTCTCAGATTTATTTACTTATTTATTTTTTGCCTGGGAATGTCTTTATCTGTGGTTCATTGCTAAAGGTTGGCTTTGTTGAGTATAGTATTCTTGGTTGGCAGGTTTTTCCCCACCTTTATCACCGTTAAAATCTCATTCCAAAACCTCATGGCCTGTAAGTTTTCTCCTAACAGTTTGCTGTCTAGCATGTTGGAACACATTATATATGTACTTTTTTCCTCTGGCTGCTTTGAGAATCTTATTTTTGTCTTTAATCTTTGAGAGTTTGAGTATGGTATATATTGGGATAGACTTGGTTGAATTGAACTTGACTGGTGACCTTTGACTTTCCTGTACCTGGATATTTTTCTCTATTTCTAGGTTGGGGAAGTTGTTTGTTATTATCTTTTTGAACAAGCTTTCTACCTTGTTGGTAGTCTAAAGTCCATTTTAAGCCTTCTTGAACTCCAGTAATCCAAATATTTACTCTTCTAATGCTGCCTGAATGTTTCCATAAACTTCATTTCTCACCATATTTTTAGCCTATTTGCACTCTGTTATTTTCAAGTACCTTGTCTTTGGGCTTAGTGATTCTTTCTTCTGCTTCATCTATGATCCCATTGGTGATTTCTAACACATTTTTCATTTTGTTTAGCTTTCTCTTTAGCTCTAGCATTTATTTGACTTTTTAAAAATTATTTCATTTTCTCTTTATTTTTCTGATAGAGGGCTAAGCTGTTTCTGTGTACCTTCTTGAAAAGTTTAATGAATTTTTTAAGACAAACATTGAAAATTCTCTATTTGAATGTATATTGGTTGTTTTTGGTGTATTCCTAGAGGGTTTTTTTGTATATTAGGTGAGTTCATAGGTCTATGAAATTTATTGATGATTTTTGCCATATGATGATGATATCTGTTCATTGAAGGATTATTTATTCCAATCTTTATAATTTGATTTTGTCTTTGGAGAAATTCTAAGCAGGTTACTCATTTTCTCAGAGCCTGTATTATCCCTTTAGCATTAGATGGTGCTCTCCATCCATGTTTGCTATAAATCTGTGTTTGTTGTGGTGACACTACTACAGCATTAGAAGATACTCAAGTTCAAGTTTGTTCCAGTTCTTCAGTTTGTATGCCCATTAGCATGGACAGAGAGGAGGAAAGGTGTGACTAAAAAGGCTAGACTATCCTATAAGACTTTACTGGGGCCAGGACAAGCCCAGACACATTTTCCATGGATACCAGCCTATGATCAGATGCCACAGAATTTTTCCCATTGGCCTTACTATGAAAGAACTGGTGCTAGGCTCCTATGCAATTAATTGGTGCCTACCTACATCCTTCTTCCCCAAATTGGACAGTAACTCTCCATGTTGCTGCCTGGTGCTTGGGCAGGTATGATTAGGCCAATCCCATAGTTGCCAATGCTATTATGCTGGGTCACACTGACATAAGAGAAATATAACTCAAGCTGCTAGGTGTCAAATGTGTCAACTTTATGTCCCACGAAATTGAATAATAAATTCCAAAAAACAACAGAGGTTAAGAGTAGGAAATATTTACTGGGAGATTGTTCCTGCGAGAAAAGAGGGGTCCCAAAAGTGGGTTGCCAAACAGGTCATTTCTCCAGGGATATTTAAAAGAGCAAAATCATGAGGTAGGTTCAAGATCATAAGGTGGGTACAATGTGAGTCAAACTGTAATCAATCAATAAGATTACAAGTATAGCTGCTTAGCTAATATTGATCCAGTAGGAAAGCAAGGCACATAACAAGGTTATGTGGCTGACATCATTTACCATCACTTATCTATGATTCTAAAACAGGAATATTTTAGGGAATGGATGGGTCCAGGCTTTCCAGTCACCTATCTGGGTGTCAGATGTATATCTGGACTTAATGGACTATGTAGTACCAATTACAGTATAATCTCAAATTACTATTGGTCTCTTAGAGGAGTATACAAAGTTTGGCCATTGTGAGTTTAATCTCAAGTCCTTCCCTTCTTCATAGGCACTTCCAGCCACAGTTTTGATGTATTTTCATCATCTGCACTGAGTCCCTCAAGAGCCTAGCCTTGTCTGACTGCCTATCAATTTCTATCTAATTTAGCTGCCTATAACACCAATCTTACAGTGCATCGAGACCAAGGCAGGACCTAGGCCTACACTGTTATGATGAGCCTGTTGCTATGGTGTACTTCTGGCCCAACATCGCTGCAACCAGCCAAGGATGATGCAGATCAAAATAAAAATTTATTGAAACTTTGTCATTTGCAGGAAAATGGACAGAATTGGAGTTTATCATGTTAAACAAAATAAGCAAAACTCAGAAGGACAGGCATTGAATGTTTTCCCTGATATTTGAAAGTCAAAGAAATAAAAAGATCCCATTTAAGTAGTAGAAGGGAAACTATTATTATATTAGATAACAGTAAGGGAATAGGGGAGGAAGAGGTATAAGCTAGGGTATATGAGGGATGAATGTGATCAAAACATATATGCATACATGAAATACCACATTTAAACCCAATATTTTATAAAATTAATAGACACTAATATTTATTAAAAATAATAATATAAGTTTACATCACCAGGGCTGTGGGTCTTCATCTGGCAAAAATTAGTTCTAAAGCTGAATCCATTGGGATTAGTCTAGGGATGGAGGCATTGGGATCTATGGGTTAAAGTTTAACCATCCTGGCACTGAATTCCAAGGCAAAGTTCTGTGCCACTTCCATGTTCTACTCTATTCCCAGGAGATGGAGTTTTGTTCCACAATATGTTGCCTAAGGATGGAAAAAGGGTGGTGGAGCCAGTCCCCTGGCTCCCACACTCTGAGTACAAAGGCTTTATGTAGGGTCTCTGTCTTAGTGCCGAGCAGTGGGGCTGTGCCCAATATAAGGTTGATCTATTAGATTTTAGTGCCTAGACTGGGTGATTTTAAAGAAAGTCTTTTTCCCAGGAGAAAACTGGGATTTGGCAGGATCCAGTAAATAGTTTTGGATTGATAGGTCTCTCTAAAGCCATAGTGTTAGAGTGAGAATTGATGAATAAGTTGTTAATCTTGATTAAAAAGCTATTTTAGTTGGTTCACAGTCTTATCTTCCAAGAGCAAGTAATTACCTTATTTCTGCTTACTCCTAGTACTGTTAATAGAATAAGAAAAAAAATATGCTTGGTCCTACTTTACTTAACAAGATGACCAGAAAATATACTGATTTTGATTCTCAATTTTTGTGTCATTTTGCAAGCTTCTTGAGGTGAGTGCAAATTTCACTTATCATGCCTTAAAATGTATTTAGTTTTGTAATAATTTCTTCACATGATGATTTTGATATCATATGATTAGATGTATAACAAAGTTCATATTGAAGTGATCTATAGTTTTAGCTTTAATTTTATTAACAAAAATAACAAATTATTTTAGTTTTAAATGATTTAGTCATTTTTGCTTTTAATTTTGTTTTATTCTATCCATTAATAAAACATATATTAATTGTTTATATTTTTTCAATTATTTTACTAATAATGTCATACTTATTTTGTAAACATTTTGAAAAAAATATGTCCTGATTATGAAGGTGTACTTCACTATATTCATACTTCCAATGGCTACCACTTCCTGGTCGTTGTACTTTTTTTTTTTTCATTCTAACTATTCCTTCTCTCCAGTTCCACACTTTGTCTCTGCCACCTAGATCACCAAAGGGTACAAATCCTTCAGGGTTTTAGAAGAAAGTTTTCCATTTGGCTTCCAGTTTTCTATCAAGAAGTACTAAAGTCTCTACAGGACAAGCTGTATGTAGTTTTTCTAGAATAATCAAGACCTATCCCATTAACAGACCTCCCTCAACCCCCAGAAAAAGAAACAGAAGAGATCAGTCTGCAGAGATGTTCCAGAGACCACTTCCCATGATATGAAGCATTTTTGCTTCTTCTTGTGAAGAGTTTGAAATATTATGATATTAGAGTCTGCTTTTTATTGACCTACTTATATCTCTCATTTATGATTCTTCTAGGATAAAATAATGTGTCCTAAAGGTGTATCTATTATTTCTATTTTGAAAGAAACCCCTGCCATTACTTTTGAACAAGAGCTGCTGCAAGTTCTACTCTCTCTTTTAAGACTTAATCTAGTGAATCCATCACAGTTAAGTTTCAAAACAACCAGCTTCATAACCCAGAAGAATGTAAGAAAGAAGCTTTTCTAATGTTCTCCAAGATCATAGAAGAAATTTAATGTAGTACTTAAAGTCAGCCATTATAGCAGGTGGCATATAATTGTCTTTATTGTTTTGCCACTTAGGTGAAAATTTTAATTTTTTGCAATAACTGAAAAATGGGAATAATACTAGCTCTTGCCTTATACCAGTGTGGCCAGGATTAAATGAGATAAGATATAAAATGTATTTCATATAAGATCTTGGCACAGAGTGAGGACTTCATGCATGATAGCTGTTTTTAGTCATAGAAAGCTGAATCTTGAAATGATAAATATATGCCTGGCTCGTATTTTGTGTTCCAGGGATCATCACTGTTTTTCTGGGCAGAGATTACTCTTATACCTACAAATGAGGGCCAAAGAGCCTTCAGTATCTGGAAAAGCACATGAGGTAACAGAAGACAGGGTACAGGAAGCAGGTGCTGAATAATCCACTTAATTCTGATGGATGGCATGTGTCTGGCATAGGGCTATTTTTAACATGCCCATTAAAACTGTAGCTGATCATAGTCTGTACCCTCTTAAAGGCACTGCTAGTACCTGCCAGGCTGCAGGACCAATGGGAACTGTGTGCAGTTGTATGTTATCCATTACTGGCCAAAGTTTTGCTTTAATTATACTTGAAATTTCTTGACACATTTTTATAATATGTTTCTAGCTCATTATAAATCTATCAGTTATAATGCAATCAGTGAAAACGTATGTCTAGTACTAGATATTTGCTTTCTCTTTACAGTCTTTACATTTCAGAGTCAACTACTTCCTCATACAAACAAGTTGAGTCAGCAATGTGATTACACATGCACAAGGCAAAAGTATTTCATGCTGTGTGTTATCCTAAAAATGGAAAAAAATATAACTGGAGTTCAACTCTGTCTCTCAAATTTGACATGAAATATGTCTTAGATCCCTTCTGGAACTATTTAAGGAAAATAATTTTGGAAAACATAATCCAAGATTAGGTCAATTTTCCCAGTATAGCCCATACTAATCTCTAACTGGGTATGTGCAAAGCACCTCAAACTCAATAGTTCCAAAAATAATTTCTTGATTTATTCTACATTTTGCACTCAAATTATCTTGTCTTCCAGTGTTTCCTATAAGAAAAACTATGCCATTGCTTATTTCATTGCACAGTGTATTAGTTTTCTCATTGTTCTGATAAAATACCTGATACTCAGAGTTAAAGGAAGAACAATATTTAGCTCACAGTTTGTAGAGATTTCAGTCCATAATCAGCTGGCTCCAAGGCCGGGTGAATGACAGACAAGCATTACAGAGGAGAAACAGTTTATGGAGGGCAGAAGGTAGCAAAACAAGAAAGAAAAAAACCACAGCTCTTTCTATCCCTTGTATCTTATCCAAGCTTTTGAAGGGGGTTAACACTCACACCCTTAATCCTAGTTATACCATGAATTAATCACACAGTCTAGATTCAAGCACCTATGAAAAAGGCCCACATATGTCTGCATGGGGCTTTGGAGGCACATCTAGACACAAGCCATAACATTCTGACCCTGGGCCTCCAAAGACTCGTGCACATCCCTTTATGCAAAAGCCATTTAGTCCATCTCTAAGAGTTGCCAAAGTCTTAATAGCTTCAGGATTGCTGAAAAGTCCAAGTCCAAAGTCTCCTCTGAAATTTAAGGCAATCTCTTACCTTAAAGTTACTGAACAAATGAAAAGAAACTTAAACACTTCCAACATTCATTGGCACAAGATAGATATTTCCATTCCAAAAGTTACAAATGGGAATACAAATGTATGGGAACAAGGTAAGACCAAAATCCTACAGGGAAAATGTTAAATCCCATAATTCCACTTCCAAGATCCCTGGCAATCTATGCCAAGTTGTGAATTTCAAAGGGCTTGGGTTGCTCTACAGTTATGACACTGCCAGTAGTTGTAGCTCCCATGACTTGTCTATTGAGCTGGCTCTGCTCCACCCTTGCAGTTTTCTTCAGATTATCTACCTTCCTGGCTTCTCCAAACTTCTGGGCTCTGCATTGAACCTTTGACTTCACACTCACAGCTTCATACAATGCCCTCTCAGAGGCACACAGTCTGGCTTCCCAGACCTTCCTCTAAAACCTGGGTGGAAGCATTCCTAACCCCACAACTCTTACATTCTGCATATACCTAAAGCTAGCACCATGTGGATAATGCCAATGTCTGCCACCAGCTGAAGCAGTAGCGAGGCTTCCTTCTCTTTTGGTTGTAGGGATTGGGCTCCTATGAACCAAATCCCAAGGAACAATTTCCCCAAGCCACCACCATTCTGGAACATGGTGCTCTGGGGCTTCTCAAAGCAAAGTCTTTCACCTTTCCAACCCAAAGCCTGCAGAGTCTGGAGTCTTGTGGATTCTTGTGATGTCTTCAGGCCATCTTTTCTTTGTCTTCTGAAATATTTGGCATTTTCATGGTAGTCTTTTTCAGCATCCAAGTTCTCCTCTGTGCCATCTTTGCAGGATGAAGGTTTGTTGGAGCTTCCATTCTGTCCAAACTCACAATGTTTTGAATCATTCTTCTGGGCTCTGTTCTCTTAATTCTCAATTTAAATGTGGTTAAAGCATTCAGCAGTAGCCATACCACTGCTTCAACATTAGACTGTGTTGAAATTTCTTCTTCAAGATTAATTAGTCCATAATCTTTAATCTTAGGCTCAGGAAAATTCTCTGAAATGAGCAAAATCTATACAACCTTTTTGCTAAGGTATAACATACATTGCCTGGAGTCCAACAGCCAATGCAGTCTTTCCCAGTAAAAAACTCTCAAGCCTGGTATTTACTGGTGGGATTTCCATCAGCCTTCTGATCTTCTGAGCTCTAACCAGAATCTCTCTTCAAGTACAATTTAAGGCATTCCAGTTCTACTTTTTCAGCTGGCATCTCCAAACCTTTCCAAAGTCTTCCCACAAGTCAGCTCCAAAGACTTCTAAACCACATGGTCAGATACAGTCACAGCTACTGCCCCACTCCTGGTACCAAATTCTGTCTAGTTACTTTTCTCATTGCTGTGATAAAATACCTGATATCAAAGTTAAAGGCAGAACAATTTAATTAGCTCATAGTTTGTAGAGGTTTCAGTCCATAATAGGCTGGCTCCAAGGCAGGGTGGATGACAGGCAGGCATTGCAGAGGAGAAACAGTTCATGGTGGACAGAAGGTAACAAAGCAAGCAAGGGACAACCACAGCTCTTTCTATCCCTTATATCTTATCAAAAATACTTAGGGGAGGTAGCACTCACACCCTTAATCCTAGTAGTGCACCTTGAAGCAATCAAACACAATAGAATCAGCCACCTCTGAAAAGGCCCCACCTATGAGTGCTTGAGGCCTTGGAGGGACATTTAGACACAAGCCATGACACACATACTAGTAACTTGCCATCATATTTCATCTCTCTTTCTCATAAACCTCATATCTAATCACACAGTGAACAATAGCAGAAGCAACCAGAGCTACACCTTGAGCATATATTCTTATTTTAACTCTTCTTAGAGTCATCATCAACCGAAATCACTCCTGTTGAAGTACCCGTCTTGTCTAATAGACAATTTCTTTCACATCATTACTTGCCTCAATATTTACCTCTCACATCACTCATTCTATTCTCCAGACAACAGGAAGAATTACAAAATTTATTGACTTATAAATAGTAAAGCAGTAAATATCACTCCTGCCCAAAACCTTTCCATGATTTCTAACTACACATAGAACAAATTCCTAAGTTCTAGTTTGGGGTTTGTTTTTTTTTTTGATATCCTTTCATTGGTACATTTTAGGTGTACAATATAATGACATTCATAATTGGAGATATGCACCTTTACATACTATCTTGGTTCTTATTTTTCCCCCTTCCCCTGCCCTCCCTTCAATCTCCCCATCCCTCCTTATCTACAAGACTTTGTTTCCTTTTTTTATTTTCTCATATTAACTCCATTCTCTTCTTTATTTTCACCTACCCCTCCCACTTCCCATTCCCCTTTGCTCCTTTTCTTCCTATTTCACATTATTTATTATACTTTTTAGTCCTTATTTAGACTTTCAGTTTCTCACACTAGAGAAACTATTTTGTATTTACACATGCATGTCCTATTTGTTTCACTTAAGAGTATCACCTCAATGTGCATCCATTTAGCTATAAATGTTTCTACTTCTTGTTCTTTATGGCTGAGTAATATTCCATTTTATTAAAAAAAAAAAACACATTTTCTTTATCCAGTCTCAAGGTGATGGGTAATTGGGGTGCCATCAAGTTTTAGCTATTAGAAATGATGCTGCTATGAACATGGGTGCACATATTTCACTGTGGTATGATTCGTTTAATTCTTTGGGGAAGATACCCAGCAGGGGAACAGCTGGGTCAAAAGGGAATACCAGTACTAGTTCTTTGAGGTATCTTCATACTGATTTCCACAGTGGTTATAACAGTCTACACTCCCACCAACAGTGGAGCAGTGTTCCTCTTTCCCCACAGCCCCACCAGCATTTGTTATTGGTTAATTTCATGATAGCAGCCATTCTTTCTGGATTGAGGTGGAATTTCAGCATTGTTTTCATTTGCATCTCTCAAATGACCAGTGATGTTGAACATTTTTTGTATGATTATTTGACATTTCCACTTCTATGTGTGAGAAATGTCTGTTCATTTCAGATGCCCATTTTTGGATTGGGTCTTCAAATTTGGGAGATCTGATTTTTTTAAGTTCTTTATAGATTCAAGACAGTACACTTTTGTCTGAGGGACCACTGGTGAAAATATTTTCCCGCTTTGTGTGTTGTCTCTTCACACTGATAGTAGCTTCTCTTGGTGTGCAGAAGCTTTTTATTATGAAAAGATCCCACTTGTTGATTGTTTGTGCTAGTTCACAGGCAATTGAGGTTTGTTCACAAAGTCTTTTCCTACACTAATGTGTTCAAGAGTTCTACCTAACCTCTGTTCCAGCTGGTTCAGCATTTCTGTTTTAATACTTAGATCTTTAATCCATTTAGATTTTAGTTGAGTGCATGGTGAGAGCTATAGATCTACATTTAGTCTTTGGCAAGTTGAAACCCAATTTTTCCAGCACCATTTATTAAAGAGGTTATCTTTCTTCGAGTGAGGCTGTTAGGCTCCTCTGTCAAAGATGAGGTGGTTCAGTGTGTCTGGAGTTGTTTCTGCATCTTCAAGTCTTTCCTACTGGTCCTCAGGTCTGTTTATTTGCCAGTACCATGCTGTTTTTCTAGTAGTAACTTTGTAGCATAGTTTCAAATTGGGGGTTGTAATACACCCTGCCATGTCTCTGTTCCCTACAATTGCTTTTGCTATTCTGGGTCTCTTATTCCAAATGAATTTTTGGATTGTTTTCTCAAGTTCCATGAAGTATACTCTGGGGATTTCAATGGGGATTGCATTGAATCTATATAGCAATTTTTGAAGTATGGCCGTTTTCACTGTTCATCCTTCCTACCCAGGAGCAGGGGATGTCTGTCCATTTTCAGATATCCTCTTCAATCACTTTTTTCATAGTGCTATAGTTTTCAGAGAAGAAGTCTTTGATTTCTTTTGTTAGGGTGATACCTAGGTATTTCAGTTTTTTGGATGCTATTGTGAAAGGAATTGTTTGTCCTATTTCTCTCTCAGTGAGTCTGTTGCACGTGTAGAGGAAAGCTATTGACTTTTGTGTGTTGACCTTGTATCCAGCTACTTTACTGAATTTGGTTATTCAGTCTAGAAGACATTTGGTGGAGTTCTTAGGGTTTTCTATACGGAGTATCATGTCATCTGCAAATAATGACAATTTGACCTCCTCCTTTCCTGTCTTTACTCCTTTTATTTCTTTCTCTTGTCTAATTGCCATGGCTAATGTTTCCAAAACTATATTGAAAAGAGTGTTGGTAGTGGACAAACTTGTCTTGTTGCTGATTTTAGTTTGAAGGATTTCAGCTTTTGACCATTTAGTATGATATTGGCTGTTGGTTTTTCATAGATGTCTTATATCAGATTGAGGTAGAAAGTGTCTATTCTGATTTTTTGTAGGGTTTTTATCATAAATGCATGTTGGACTTTGTCAAATGCTTTTTCTGCATCTATTGAGATGATCATATGTTTTTTGTCCTTGGCTCTACTGAATAGTGTATTACATTGATTGATTTGCATATGTTGAACCATCCTTGCATCCCTGGGATGAATCCCACTTGGTCAGGGTGTGTGATCTTCTTGATGGTCATCTGCATTCTATTTACTGGTATCTTATTAAGGATTTTTGCAACTCTATTCTTTAGTGAGATTGGCCTATAGTTCTCTTTTCTGGTTGGGTGTTTCTCTGCTTTGGGGATCAAGGTGATGCTTGCTTCCAGGAATAAATTCAGGAGTATTGCTTCCTTTTCAATTTCATTGAAGAGTTTAAACAATAGTGGCAGCAGTTCCTCTCTAAATGTTTTTTAGAATTCAGGAGTGAAGCCATCAGTACCCGGGCTTTTATTAGTTGGTAAATGTTTAATTACATTTTTTATTTCATTGATTGATATTGAGTTGTTTAGAATTGTTAAATCTTCTTCTTTCAACTTTGGTAATTCATATGTTTCTAGGAATCTGTCCATTTCTTCTGTGTTTTCCATCATATAGGCATACAGTTTCTCTAAGTAGGTATTGAGGATCCTCTGGATTTCTGCAGGGCCTGTTGTAATTTCTCTCTTTGCATTTCTAATTGCATGAATTTGGGCCTTTTCTTTCCCTTTCCTGATAAGGTTTTCTAAGGGTTCATCAATTTTGTTTATTCTTTCAAATAACCAACTCTTGGCTTCATTGATTTTTTGTATCGTTCTCTTACTGTCCATTGCATTGATTTCTCTTCTGATCTTTATAATTTCCTCCCATGTATGAGCTTTGAATTTGTCCTGCTCTTCTTTTTCTAGAAGCTTGAAGTTCAGTATCAGGTTGTTTAATTGGGCTTACTCTGTTTTCCTAATGTGAATATACACTGCTATGAATTTCCCTCATAAGGGTGCTTTCATTGTGTCCTATAGATTCTAATATGTTGTTTTGTCATTGTCATTTAATTGAAGGAACTGTCTGATTTCATCTTTAATTTCCTCTGTGGCCCATTGGTTATTCAGAAGTGTGTTGTTCAATTTCCATGTGTTTATGATGTTTTTGTATTTTCTTTTGCTATTGATCTCCAATTTCATTGCACCATGGTCTGATAATATACAGGAGATATCTTCCGTTCCTTTGCACTTACCTAAATATATTCTATGAGTGACTATGTGGTCTATTTTTGAGAACAACCCATGAGCAGCTGAAAAGAATGTGGATTTTGATTTTTTGGGTGAAACACTCTGTAAACACCTGTTAAGTTCATTTGTTCAAGAGTTTGATTTAGTTCTAGCATTTCATTGCTTGGTTTTTGTCTAGTTTATCAATCTATTTGTGACAATGGGGTATTGAGCTCCCCCATTACTATTCTATTAGTGCTTATATGGTTTTTCATATCCGTTAGTATTTGTTTTATGTAGTTGGGTGCACTAGTTTTTGGTGTATAGATATTTATGATTGTCATCTCTTCCTGTTGGATTGTTCCCTTTACAAGGATGTAGTGTCCTTCTT
>NW_004624730.1:43520864-43533413 GCF_000247695.1 Heterocephalus glaber | reverse complement strand
CCTGGAAATCTGTTTGCATCTGTTTTATGGATTCCATTTGTTTCCTATGTTGGGATTCCATCATGTTCCTCAGCTCCTCTATTTTTTTTATCTGTATCCTCTCTAGATTTATTTTTCATGTCTTGCACTATGGGCACAATCTCTGCTGTTATGTGAGAAATTATTTCTGATTTCATTTTGTCCACATCCTCTTTTGTTGCTAGGTCAGGGAGTCCAAGTTGTTTAGTGTCAGAGTGTTCCATCTCATATCTCTTTGTGGCTCCTGCAGTTGATCTGGAAGTCTTGTACTGAGGCTTGTTCACATGTCTTCTCATTTCTACAGTGGGGGAAGGGGGTGCTGCTGGTGCTCACATGGCTCACCTCCTCTGTGCTGGGAGCTGTTTCATGCCTACCCAGAAGTCTCCCCCATGCTAGAAGCCATGGCTCACCTACCTGGAAGCCTTCTGAGGGCTGGGAGCTGTGGCATGCAGACCCAGAAGCCTCTTCTGTGCTCCTTTTTTGGCTTTTGGCTGTCTTGGCTCTAGTTTCCTCTGCCTTCATTATCTATCCTTATATGTTGTGGTTGCTCACTTCATCCTGTCCATGATGGGCCCCTTGTTATTCCTTAAACACTCTGAACATGCTCTTATTTTGGGGCATTTGGAGTTGATATTCTGCTATCCTGAAATTTTACTCATTCAGACATTTGCAGACAGTCACAAATATTCACTTTATCCAGATTTCCATTCATATATCCTCTAACAAGAATATATTTTCTGTTTTTCAAATTTTTATTTATTTATTTTTGGGGTTTTTTTGAGAGAGTATCTCACTCTCAAAAAAGTGAGTTCAGGCTGTGCTTGAACCCACCATGTAGCCAAGGATGGCCTCAAACTCATAGAAATCCTCCTCTGTTAGCCTCCCTAATGTTGGGATTACAGGTTCTGCTTTTTAAAAATATTTTTATTTTTACATGTTTGCAGCACATAATGGTTACATTCACTATGGGGAGTTGGTTACAAGTGCATAACATATCTTAATTCTTTTTATTTCCTACTCCACCCCCCCCATCTTCTGGTAAGTTTCTCATTTACAAATGTATTTTCTGCCTATCTATTCATGAGGATTTTTTTTATTAATATAGGATATATATGTTTGCATCCCATTATCTTGTTTTATTTTATTTCATAACATTTATCACTGTCAAACATCTTGTTTTACCTTATTTTATTTGATTATTATTTTTTGTTTTGTTCTGTTTTGTTTGGTACTGGGGATTGAACTCATGTCCTTGTGCTTGCAGGGCAGACAGTGGAACCACTGAACTAAATCCCTGGCTTTTATTTGATTATTATCTGTTCCTTCTTATATTAGAATGTAAGATCCATGAGAAAGAGGCTGGTTCTTTACTATTCACTTTTGGGTGCCCAACACTTATGACACAACCAGCCTCATTGAAGACCCTCACCCAAGGAATCTTCCCTTTGTTATTTGGTCTAGGTTTATTTTCTTTTGTAGCAGTTGGAGTATGACTCTTTGAGGAAAATTTTCCTATTACAGAGCTAATGCAGCATTATTAGACATATTCTGGAGCTTGGGCACTTCAGAATACCAGAGGCAACCCTTGGATTTCCATCCTATACAAACCCCAGCTATGTACATTGACCTTGTGAATAAGAAAAAAGAAAGGAGTGTACAGAAACCCTAGCTTGATGCTAATAAAGAGGACTAGGAGAACTTAATAAGTGAAGAGAAGATGAAGCCAACAGTATTCTTCATCTACTATTGAGGATATTATTATTCAGTTGATAATATTAGAGGCTATGGTCTTATTTGAGATCTTTTCTCATAGAGAGCCAATAAATACCTAATTGTAGACTTAAAAATGCTTATGTTTATAATTTAATAAGGAGAATGTGCCTGCAGAAAGATAGGTAGATAAGGATAAGAAATATCAGAAATTGAACTTAAGAGATGTACTTGGTAGCATGACATCATTTGTCAATAACTGATATAAAACTACATGTTTTCATAGTTTTGAAGTTTTCGATTTTGGAATGCTTCAGGAAGAGATAGATGCTCTATATGTGTTTTCCTTCTTCTATTCCCGTTTCATTTTTCTTTCCTACTGTCCCCCAAGTCATTCTATGCCTTCAGCCATTTAACTCCTCTTTCTTAGGTACCATCGCTCATCCCAACTCTTTCTATGTTCTGTATTTCACCTATTCTTTCTTCTCATTAACCTATAATAAGGCCCATAAATCATAGACTCAAATAAATAATCTATCTTCTATATTTCAATTTTATTATCAATAAAACAAAAATACTATCAATCCTTTATGGATTTTCCAGGTATAGCACTACAACAAGCAAATATTATACATGGAGAATAATAGTAGATGTTAGGAGAATATCAGAATGTGGAGAGTGAAGAAAGTTAGATTACCAAGGAGGAATCACTAACAGAAGAAGATAGAAGAAGGCCAAGCAGTGGTTAAAAATATAGTAGTGGTTAAAAAAAAAGTTAAGGAGCTGATAATGGGATCAGGTGATAGGTAAAGGAACTACATACAATAGCATAAGGGAATAGAATGGAAATTAGTGGGACATCTTTTGAAACTGCAAGATAAGTGCAAGTAATATAACGTTTTACTCAGCAAGGAGATTAAGGCTCTGTGATAAACTAAATGTGTTATTATTTATGGGCTGGGAATGTAGCTCATGGCACCGTGCCTGCCTGGCAAGAACAGGTCCTGAGTTCAATTCAATCTACCAAAAAAAAAAAAAAAAAAAACCACACTATTATTTCTGTGCATTGGCAATTGGTTAGTAAAGTATGCTCTGGCTTACATAGAGTGAATTATAAATTAGAGTTAAGGGCCGAGGATTTAGCTCAGTGGTTTTGCCACCTGCTGGGCAAACACAAGGACCCGAGTTTGATCCCTGGTACCAAAAAACCAAAAAAAAAAAACAAACAAAAAAAGAAATTAGAACTAAGTAATGATTGTTATTGTTCTGGCAGTGCTCTAGTGAGATTGCATTTTTATTATGTTAATAGAATAAGATATGAATGGAAAGACTATTGAAGGCTCAGGCTCTCACCCTTATCTGAAGAGAAAGAGAATGAACAAAAAGTCACAAGTAAATAGAGTCTACCAACTATTTATCCCACCAGGCTTTTCAGTAAGAGCCAACTGCAGAGATTGTTCAGAAGAGACTTAGGAAGACTCAGAATACAACATTATCTCTTGGTCTAGAGCTGTGACTTTATTTACATCTCTGGAATCAGATATATTTTGTGTACCACTCTTAAGTAGGATATATGTGAGAAATCGCTAGAAAAATCACAGAAACATCAATTTATTTTTCTAAACCTCCTTGTACTATTAAATTTTATCCTAGAAGTAAAAAAGAAAAAAATAGAAAGAAATCTGTAAATGCTGGGTCATAACATAGATTCCATG
Organism: Heterocephalus glaber; assembly: GCF_000247695.1. The sequence continues at coordinate 43,529,970 of NW_004624730.1, read as the reverse complement.
ATTCAGAATTAGATGGCAATGAGATTGCAATCTATATTGTTCTGCTTCAGAAAAAAAAAAATTCAGCAATTCCTCCAATTTATTTGCAACTATGAACAGGTAGCTAATTCATAATAAGAAAGATTATTCACACTAGATTTGTTTACTAACTTTGGTACCCAGCCTTGAGATGCAAAGAAATAACTTCTAAGGAACTAAATATGAGCTGAGAAAGGGGGCAGGTATTCATAATCCCAACTGCATGGGAGGTTGGAATAGGAGGATCAAGTTTGAACCTAGGCTGGCTAGCATAGAAGGCCCTATCTGAAATTGAAAAAAATAAATCAAAATAAGAAAAAATACTAAAATCAATTTTCTAATTCACACATTGATTTGATAAAAAAAGACAAATATGTCTACTATGCCATATATTTGTATTTCAAATTCCTGGAAATTGAAGTCTTTTCTTCTATTGACTATTGCCAACATTTTTCTAATCTGGGAAATAAATTTTAAATAATTTAATCCTAAATTCAAAACTTGTCATTAAACAGTGAAAACTATATTTTTATCTGTCTTGCATGAAGTAAAAGATTCATACAAATAGAAAATAACTCAAATAACTAATACTGTTATGTGAAGAGTTTTTTGTTTTGGTTTATTTTTGTGGGATTGGAGACAACCCAGGGCCTTCACATTGAGCTCTGTCCCCCCCCACCACCTTTTTTAGACAGGGTCTACAGGCATATGGCACCTCTTCACACTGTTGAGATTTGTCTGAAAATATTATTTTATGCTCTTAGTTAATCTGGCAGAAATTACATAGACAATATAAGTATAGGAGTCAGTTTCTTTTTCTAAAGATAACAAAGTTGTGAATATTTAAAATTATCTTTCTGTCAATTTACTACATTCAATAAAAATTATATATATATATATATGTAGTTAAACATTGGGTTTATATTTTGTTTTGTAGTACAAACCAATAAATATTCATTTCCATTGATTGATTCATTCAGCATACTGGGGAATACCTGCTATGACAGACACTTTACTTAGTAATAAGGATAGAGGAGAAAACAGAATGATCAATGTTTCTATTTTCACAGAACTTTTGTACTTGTGGTGGTAGGCATGCAAGAAAGGTAGAAAGACAGGCAGACAGACAGATGAAAGGTAGGTAGATGATAGATGAATAGATATATTTGTACATGATAAAACATAGGGCGACTGACTGGCAAAATTGGTGGGTTACTTTAAGTTGAATTGTTAAAGACCCTGTTTCTGAGAAGGAAATCTATACAGTTCAACCTGAAAACAAGTCTTGGCTAAGTAATATTCTTAACAGTCAGTGACTATGACAAATTATTAAGACAAGAACTAACTAGATTTTAATTCATGTAGTAACTGCTGAAGTGATTCAACCCAGTGCTTACTCATGTGACTGCCATGTTGGTATTGGCTATCAGATGAGAGATAATGAACTGTAAGTCTTCTTCATATGGGTCACTCTACAACAGATCTCTTGAGCTTACACAAGCATAGAGACTAGGTATTAAAATAAAAATCCTAAGTGCAGTAGGAAGATGTATCACATATCATGATCTACTCTCAAAAGTCATATAGTTTTAAAAGATATGATCTTGACCAGATTCAAGGAAAAGAAATACCTCTTGTCAGAAAAGATATCAAAGTCACATTGTAAGGGAAAAGAATGAGATAAAAGGTATTATTTCAGCCATTTTAGAAAACCACAATCTACCACATTCTATATTCAGACCATAACAATTTATATCTCTGTTAAATGCAAAAGTCGTGTTCCAAAATTATAATAACTCAACTTTCAGACACTTATCAACTAATCAGATGTAGATATAGATAATATTCTTTGTATAAAGTTGCTCAAGTACAACTTATTGAGCACTCTTGAAATATGATGATGTGTGACATGTATAAGCAAAAATACAATTTTTCTTGTTCTCCAAATACTCAAACATAAAATAGTAGGGCAGATGTTGGATTACTTTTGTAGCTACTCTATTCAAAATGGTGGGGAAAGGGACAGAATATAGAATTTGATGGCCCACACCTATTCTGAAATACCACGCACATGCTGCTAGTTTTTTTCCATACACTGGATTTTTTTATTAATTATATTGGTACATTTACAGTATACAGTATAATGACTTCATCATTGGGAATTTGCACCTTTATATAATCTATCTTCATTCTTATTTTTTCCCCATTCCCCTGCCCTCTCTTCAACCCCTCCATTCCTCCCTGTCTACAAAAACTTTGTTTCCATTTTTTCATTTTCTCATGTTAATTCCATTTCCTCCTTTCTTTTCCCCTACCTCTCCAATTTCCCCTTCCTCTTTGCCCCTTTTCTTCCTATTTCACATTATCAATTACACCTTTTAGTCCTTATTTACATTTTCAGTTTCTCACACTAGAGAAACTATTCAGTATTTGTACATGTGTGTCCTATTTATTGCACTTAAGAGTGTCAACTCAATGTGCATCCATTTAGCTATAAATGTCTCTAATTTCTCATTTTTTATGGCAGAGTAGTACTCCATTTTATTTAAAAAGCACATTTTCTTTATCCAGTCTCCAATTGGTGGGCAATTGAGGTGCTTCCAAGTTTTAGCTTTAAAAATTGTGTTGCTCTGAACATGGTGCACATATATCACTGTGGTATGATTCTTTTAATTCTTTGGGGAAGATACCCAGCAGGGGAATAGCTGGGTCAAATGGGACTTGCAGTCCTTGTTCTTTGAGGTATCTCCATACTGATTTCCACAGTGGTTGCACCAGTCTACACTCCCACCAGCAGTGGAGCAGGGTTCCTCTTTCCACACAGGCCCTCCAGCATTTGTTATTGTTTGATTTCATGATAGCAGCCATTCTTTCTGGAGTGAAGTGGAATCTCAGCATTGTTTTCATTTGCATCTCTCAAATGACCAGTGATGTTGAACATTTTTTCATATGTTTATTTGCTATTTCTACTTCTTTGTCTAAGAAATGTCTGTTTATTTCAGATGCCTATTTTTGGTTTGGGTCTTTAAACTGGGGAGGTCTGATTTTTTTTAAGTTTTTTATACATTCTAGATAGTAGACCTTTGTCTGAGGGTCAGCTGGTGAAAACTTTTTCCCACATTGTAGTTTTTTGACTGGAGTTAAATTCTCTTCCCTGGAGGTTGGTTTCTGTGGGCTTTTGCCAGACTCAAAAAGTTCTGTGTTCTGCCTTCCTGGCTCACCTTTCTTTTTTGAAGTCCTCTTAAGCCTATTTACTGCTCATAAACATTTAAAACCACAAGATGTCATCTTGTTTTGGTCTCTTAATCCTCTCCTCTTTTATTCACATTTATTTTATTTTGTTGATAGAATGTTGTTGTTTGCAAGCATCTGGCATATTAATCTGTAATTCAGTCCATCAGATAAAACTATAACCACCAATCTTATCAAGATAATCCATTCTCTTCCTCAACCTTATCATGAGCTTGCTGTGGGACAATATCCTTAATATCCCTACAAGCCTTGGTGTATAGAGGAGAAGATATTTAAAGCATACTATTATGATCCTTAGAAGGGAATTTATCTTAAAAGTTTCATAAGGGATCATCTGAGATCTCTCTGAAGTCTTTACAATGTTTAACAGTTCAATTGATCTTCTTTCTTAAGCCAATCCTTAATTTAAACATCATTTATCAACGAGAGACATTAGAAAAAAGAAAAAATTTGTTTTCATACTAAGAAAGTTTTCCCATATGATTCGTTTATATACAAGTTTATTTTTTCTTCATTCCTCTCTTTTCATATCTTATCAAAGTCAGTGAAAAGATCTGCCTGAAAATTCCCTTAGCTTGATCCATAAATTCATCAGTATATTTCATAACCTCTCTGTTACAGCAGGTAATAATATTGTCAAAATTCCTACCACTACAAAAAACTCTTCTAATCACATTGTTCTTATTTTCCTTTGAGCTGTCAGAGACAGCTTTTTCAAGATTCTTTAGGTTTCTGGCAATAGTTTGCCAAGGGTTTTTTGGCCTCTTTATGTATTCTGCCTCACAGCCAATGATACAGGGTTTTGGGTCTTTACACCAATACCCTACTTTCAGGTACAAAATCTGTGTTGGTTATCTATTACTGCATAAATAAAAACTATAGTAAAACTTCCTGAGTTAGAACAAGCAAAATTTACTTTGCTTGCAGTTCTGTCATTTAGGCAGGACATGATGAGGATAACCCATCCCTGTTCCAGCTGTCAAGATGGCTCATTTCCCTGGCTAGGAAATTAACACTGCCTATTGGCTGGGAACTTGGCTGGTGCTGGGTGGCCCAGATTCTCTCCATATGGACCCCACCACAGGCTACATGACTTACTCAGACATGGGGATTAGGTTCAAAAGCAATGTTCCAAGAAAGCCATACATTTTTTTAAAACCTGATTTTATCAACTATAATTTCATTTCCATTGGAATCATAGGGACACAGACTCCCAGCTGTTAGTGATAGAAATACCAATTTGTATTAAAAGGGAATCACATGAGATAAGACACTGTTGCTATCATCTTTGGGAAATAAGTTTGCCCAAGTGAAAAGAAACTGAATGGCCTTGAGCTAGATTACTAACATGATCTAATTTTTGTTGAAAAAGAATCCTCTGGCTCTCTATGGATGAGAGACATGTATTAAGTAATTGACAAAGTTTAGGAAATAAGTAATGACAGGAAGAAACAAATGGTGAAAGGAATGAACAGATTATAGAGGTATAATCAATGGAAATAGATAAGATGTAATCATTGAGGAAAATGAGAAGACTCAAAAATTGCTTCTAAATCTTATTTTGGAAAACTTGTTATGAATTATAATTCTACTTACTGAGTTGAGGAAAACTAGAGGAACAACAGATTTTATTCTGTTTTTCAGAGAAAAATTCAGAACTCAGCTTTGTATGTGACAAATTTGAGTTACTTATTAAATATTAAAGTGGAGATGTTACAAAGACTATACATATACATGCCTAGAACTGAGAGGATCCAAAGGAAATACTATGCAAATAAATGCTGTGCAGTAATGTAGAGGGTGTCTTCCATGTGTAAAATCCATGGATAGTAATGAAATAAGGGAATTTAATTAATATATAGAGAAAAATGTATAGGCAGTCCATGATCCTACAACACTCAGTTATTAGGATGATGGACACAAAAGTAAGAACAAACAGAAGAAAATTAGAACAATTTGTAGAAGTTGAGAAAATCCAAAAGGTCTATTATTGTAGAAAGCAAGATTATGATTCAGATACAATGATTGTGTAAAAAAACACACCAAAATTTAGCTAGTTAAAAAGTTTATTTTTAGTATGAAGCAGTAAACCCAAGAGGGCTCTACTTTTTTCTTTACATTTCACTTGGGACAGTTTGAGGGTAATTAACTGAAATCAAGTAAAGTTTTCTTCCTCTGGTTCTTCTACTGTAAAGATTCACCTGTGAGCTAGAACACAATGAGTTGCTATTGATCAATGCAATTTCAAAGACCCACAGGAGACAAGAGGTAGATAGAGACAACCTATTATTTTAATTGAAGAAACATAAAGGCCAGGGATTTAGCTCAGTGGCACTATGCCTGCCTCACAAGCACAAGGTCCTGAGTTAGATCCCCGGTACTGCAAAAAAAAAAAAAAAAAAAAAAGGACCCCATCTTTCAATTTTGAAAAAGTATATGAAATACACTAGTGCAGTCATCTTTGGAAAATATAATCTCCAATAAGAAGTAAGGTATATCAAGTCAGATTAGTAATGTTTTCCTTAAGATCAGTTTATGAAAGAGATCCTCAGATTTGCAAACTGTTAGATTTCACAGATAAACCTTAGCACAAGAAACTTTAAAAGAGGTAAAGCCATAAAAATCAAATTGAGGAACCAACATAGTTTGGATTTGGAATAATCCCAAAGGACCATGTGTCAAAACTTTGGTCCTAGATTGGCACTATAGGAAGGGTATGGAAACTTTGAGAGGTAGGCAGCCTAGTGTGAAGTATTAAGCCACTGGGAGAAAATCCTCAAAGAGGATTATGGGTTGCTGGGCTCATTCTCTCTTTCCATCATGGCTTCCATGAAGTGAGGAGCTTTCTCTGCCAAATGTTCCTGCCGTGATGTACCACTTCACCAAATTAATGGGGCCAATCAACCATGGATTGAAACTCCCTAAACTGTGAGTCAAAGTAAACCTGTCCTCCCTACAAGCTGATTACCTAGGTACTTTTCACAGTAGTGAAAAACTAACACATGAAGGATCAAAAGGAATAAGTAAAGAGAACATGCAAATGGCTAATACAGATGACCTTATGAGAAGACTTGCTATTGAAGGGAGTAAAGAAATGTAGAGCAAAAGCTAAAAAGATACACAAACTAAAGGAAAGTTATTTTTTTAAAAATAGGACATATTGTCCCAGCATCAAGGAGCAGAGTGCTCCCAGCATGGAAGACATGAACTTTCTGGGCTGCTGTACCACTGCACCAAAGAGCAAGGAGCAGCAGCACAGAGGAAGTGAATGGGCCACTGTACCAGTGCCGAGGAAGTGAGCCCCATGGGGACCATCAGCATACATCCCTCCCCCAACCTCCGGATAAAATGAGAAAACACTTAAACAAGTCTCAAAACCAGATTCCCAAATCACCTAAAGGGTGATCTAAAGGGAAACTAGATGGAAAAATCTAATACTCAACCACCTGGACTCCCTGAACTTGCAACAAAAGAGAATCTAGAAAAAATGAAATCAGAAATAATTTCTCAGATAACAGCAGAGATTGTGCCCGTAGTGCAAGACATGATTAATAAATCTAGAGAGGACATAGGCGAAAAAATAGAGGAGCTGAGGAACATGATGGAATCCCAACATAAGAAACAAATGGAATCTATAAAAGAGATGCAAATAGATTTCCAGGAGATTAAAAACTCCATTGAAAGTTTGTGCAGCAGAATGAGTCAATGTGAGGAGAGAATTTCAGATATAGAAAATAAGATTGCAATTAGTGACTAAGAAAACTAAAATTTCCTTAAAATAGTAAAGGAACATTAGAAACCAATCCAGCAGCTGCTAGACAATGCAAAGAAGAGTAACATAAGACTGATCTAACTCAATGAAACAATAGGAGAGAGTGCAGACATTATAAAAAAACTGTTCACAGAAGTTATGGCACAAAACTTCCCAAATAGGGAAAAAGAACTTTACATAGACATAAACAAGGCATATAGGACTCCAACTAGCCATGATCAAAAAAATCTACACCTAGGCATATAATAGTTAAGATTCCAGAAACTCAACAGAAGAACAAAATTCTACAAGCAGTTGGAGAAAAGAAACAATTCACATACAAGGGGAAGCCCATCAGAATCACAGCAGACTTCTCAACACAAAACTTCAAGGGAAGAAGAGCTTGGGAGTGACATATTTCAAGCCCTAAAAGAAAACAGCCTCCAACCCAGATTGATGTACCCTGCAAAGCTATCTTTCAAAATTGATGGAGAAATAAGATACTTTCAAGACAAAGAGAACCTTAGAAACTTCATGAATACCAAACCAGCACTCCAAAAAATTTTAAACAGTATCCTAGGAAAAGACAATGAAGATCAAAAACCCAGGAAGCCCTGCAGAATGAATCCATTAGGCACAACAAGAAATTGAACACAAAGGGGGAGAATCCAACAAAAAGAAAAAGTCATGACAATGATAAGTCAATACATATCACTTATAACAATCAATATTAATGGTCTCAATACACCAATCAAAGAAATAGACTGGCATAAGAGGTCAAGAAGCAAGATCTAACAATATGGTGCACACCAGAAACACACTTAACTCAAAAAGAAACTCACAGATTGAAAGTTAAAGGGGGCAATACAATATGCCAGGCAACAGGAAAACCCACAAAAAGCAGGAGTAGCTATCCTCTTTGCAGATCAAGTGGATTTCAAACCAACACTGATTGAGAGACACAAAGAAGAACACTACAACCTTGCAGAGGGAACAATCCAAGAGGACGAGAAGACAATCATTAGTATATATGCACCAAACAATAGTGAGACCAACTACATAAAACAAATACTAACAGACATGAAAAATCAATTAAGCACTAATACAATAGTAGTAGGTGATCCCAATACCCGGATGTCACAAATAGATAGATCAACTAGATGAAAAATAAGTAATGAAATACTAAAACTTAATCAAACTCTTGAACAAAAGAACTTAAAAGATGTTTACAGCGTGTTCCACTCCACAAAATCAGAATACACATTCTTTTCAGCTGCACATGGGTCGTTCTCCAAAATAGAACACATATTTGCTCATAAAACATGTTTAAGCAAGTGGAAAGGAATTGAAGCTATCCTCTATATATTATCAGACCAGAGTGAGATGAAATTGGAAATCAATAACAAATGAAACTGCAAGAATTTAATAAACATGTGGAAATTGAACTACACACTTCTGGACCACCAATGGGTCACAGAGGAAATTAAAGAAGAAATCAGACAGTTCCTGCAATTAAATGACAATGTCAATACAACATCTCAGAATCTATGGGACACAATGAAAGCAGTCTTACGAGGGAAATTCATAGCAGTGAATATGCATATTAGGAAAACAGAATGAGCCCAATTAAACAACCTGATGCTGTACCTCAGGCTTCTAGAAAAAGAAGAACAGGACAAATCCAAAGCTCATACAAAGGAGGAAATTATAAAGATCAGATCAGAAATCAATGCAATGGAGACTAAGAGAACAATGCAAGAAAATCAATGAAGCCAAGAGTTGGTTCTTCGAAAGAATCAACAAAATTGAAAAACCCTTAGCCAACCTTATCAGAAAAAGGAAAGAAACTGCCCAAATCCATGCAATTAGGAATGAAACAGATGAAATTACAATGGATCCAGAGGATCATCAACAGGTACTTTGAGAACCTATACGCCAATAATATGGAAAACACAGAAGAAATGGACAGATTCCTAGATATACATGAATTACCAAAGTTGAAAGAAAAAGACCTAAAAATTCTAAACAACCCAATATCAATCAATGAAATTGAAAATGTAATTAAAAACTTACCAACTAAGAAAA
>NW_004624730.1:43494270-43519319 GCF_000247695.1 Heterocephalus glaber | reverse complement strand
GACAACACACAATGTGGGAAAAAAGTCTTCCAGAAAGAATGGCTGCTATCATGAAATCAACCAATAACAAATGCTGGTGGGGCTGTGGGGAAAGAGGAACACTGCTCCACTGCTGGTGGGAGTGTAGACTGGTGCAACCGCTGTGGAAATCAGTATGGAGATACCTCAAAGAACTAGGACTGGAAGTCCCATTTGACCCCGCTATTCCACTGCTGGGGATCTTCCCCAAAGAATTAAAAGAATCATACCACAGTGATATATGTGCGTCCATGTTCATAGCACCACAACTTGTAATAGCTAAAACCTGGAAGGAGCCCAGTTGCCCATCAACTGGAGACTGGATGAAGAAAATGTTTTTTTTTTAATAAAATGGGGTAGTACTCAGCCATTAAAAATGAGAAATTAGAGACATTTATAATTAAATGGATGCACATTAAGTTTATATCCTTAAGTGAAATAAATAGAACACACGTGTGTAAATACCAAATATTTTCTCTAGTGTGAGAAACTGAAAGTGTAAATAAGGACTAAAAGGTATAATCAATAATGTGAAATAGGAAGAAAAGGCGTAAAGGGGAAGGGGAAGTGGAAGGGGTAGGGGAAAGAAAAGATGGAAATATAATTAATAACAGAAAAAGAAAAAATGGAAACAAAGTCTGTAAATAGGGAGGGATGGAGGGTTTGAAGAGAGGGCACAGGAATGAGGAAAAAATAAGAACCAAGAGAGATTATATAAAGGTGCAAATTTCCAATGATGAATGTCATTATATTGTGTATATAAAATGTACCAATAAAATTAAGTTAAATACAAATAAATACATAAATAAATAAAATAAAAATAGTTCACATTGCATGGTAGTGGAAACATGAGAGATTGATGATAAAAAGAAAAAACAAAGGAAATGTGGTAGGCACATTGCTGAGAAGAAAATTTAGTCTTAGTACCTTTGAAGTAATTGGACATTTTGGATATAGCCTTCTGAGCAAAGCTAGAATGGGAGTGAAGAGACAACTATTTGCTATTAAGTGGAGAAAAAGAAAAAGATGTGGTTTTCTGAGTATAAAAGTAAAATCCAGCCCAAGGAATTAGCATCATTTTTGATTTAGATATTTTTAAATTTAAAATTATTAATTAATACCCATCACAGGTAAGACAATACCATTATTCCTTCATCTTAATCATATCTCCCTCTCTAATGATCTGAAACGAAACTCATCTCTTCTCTAATTTAATTTATGTTCACTCTGCTTACTCTTTTAACCTGCATTTCTAAAAAATTGAGCTGTAAGAATACTAATTGGGAGTCAGCCAAATTAGATTTTGGTATTTGACCTCCTCCCAGCTTACTATTGACAACTTAATTCTTTTGGTTTTCAGTTTCTTCCTTTTTTTGGAATGAGGCTTTTGTAGTACATGATCATGGTGATAATATCTTGCTTTTATACAAATCCTGAAGAATTTAACATTATATATACATCCTCTTTTGCTCTAAATTGTTAAGCTCAAAGAGATATGGCAAAATTAAGAAAAGAGAAATACTAAATCACATTTAACAATACTTTATATTTTAATCACACATGCATATATTTCTTATCACATTACTTATAATTAATCCTGAATTTTATGGTGGGTATTTAAATTTCAACATTAGTAAGTCTCATAAAACTAGAAATCTTGCCTCTTTTATTTTCCCCCTTCTGGGTCCTAATAGCACATGTCAGAATCAAGACACACACTTAGTCATGGTACTAAAGGTAATTGATACAGAGTTTTTTAATATTGATAATATAATAATTAAATCAAATTTTAAGCCACTTTTTGCGTAAAAGTTATTTTTTATTAAGAATCAAACAACTTAGTTCTGGTTACCTAATTCAAAATCAGGCAGGTTACCACATGCTTATGTGCATTCAGGTAAAATTAGGAAGGACTTTCAAACTAATTTACTATAAATTTGCTGTGGTTGATTGACGTGCACAGTTTAACATTCCAAAAAACCCCAAATTCTAAACTTGAGAGATTTAGCATAAAAATTCTGATCTGTTCCCCTGGGAAAAGGGGATGATCTTATTCTACTGGTTCTATATTCACCCCAGGAATTAATGGCTGAGGAGATTATTGACCTCTGTCCACGGATAAGTCAGATGCCTTTATCTTTACCTGTCTCAAGTAGGTCCATTTCCTTAGATTCTGTTTTACTAATTCATGTTATATATTTAGATTACATAATCATTTTGTGAGACTATCATCTGTAATATATTCATGATTTTATAGATAAAAATTGAGTGCTAGAAATATCAATATCACTGGTTATTACAGCTAATATTTACATAATTTTACTCTATCTCAAGTACCATTTGAAGACATTCATATATACAAATTAAAATGACCCTTTACCCAATATATTACTCTTCTTTCTCTGTCTATAATAAAATATCTAAGGCAGATTAACTTTGTAAAGAAAAGAGGTTTATTTAGTCCACTGATTTGGAGATTTAAGGGCTTGGCAACAGCATCTGCTCAGCTCTGTTGAGGATCTGAGAGGGGACAAGAGGAAAATGGGGCAGAGGGAGAGATGACACAAGACATGGTTGAGGGGGCACAGATACATTGGCTTTCCAGAGAAGCATACTGCTTCTGACAGGGAGCCTCCAAAGCACCTAAGAACCTCCCTGTTGGATCCACCTTTTAAAACTTTCACACCATTTCTCAAACTACACCCTTGAGAACCAAGTCTTGAACACAGGAGCATGTGGATACAAATGACACCCACATCTTAGCCAGTAGTATCTTTAATGTCCCTATGTTAACTGTGAGAAAATTAAGTCAGAAGTCCAAGGTCATGCTGTTTTTCTGGTGAACTGGACTCAAGTTTTATAATTCTCATGTTGAGATTCTAGTGACCAAGCGCAGGGGCTAGAGTACTATAATTTTGAGTCTAGTGGTTTTCCAGCAGCATCTTAGATGTATACTTCTGATCACTGGTTTAGACTCCAGGAGATAATTGGAATATTATACCCAGCCACTGAGGTGAGAGAAAACGAAACCTAGAGGATAAGTTATTCAATAATGCAATTTAAAAATAAGAATCATCCCAGGGAAAGCAAAATTGCAGTGGTTTTTATTTGTCCAGAAATTGTCTCCTCTCCTTTTCTAACACCAACCCTGTCTTTTCCTGTTACCACAGGGTATGCACCTGACACAGGCTTTTTAGATTTAGTGAAAGTTCCATTATGAGCACATGACCCAGGAGCAGCAATTGTTTATTCTGATTGATTCTTAGCTGCTGGCAGAGAGCAACTTCCTGTTTTTCCCTAGGAAATTTCAGCAAATTCAGAGTCCTATTTTGATGCTGGTAGAACTCACTTTCTGACAAAGTAGAGAAAGCCACCTAAGGAATATAAAAACAAAAAAGAAAATATAGAGAAAACAGACTCGGAAGGTGGGAATCATGGTTTAGGGTGGGAGCTCCAGTTGTGGAAACCATTTCTTCTTTAATTTTATTTACACTCATTTATTTTGGAATTTTCCATTTGACATTGCCAGGTTCTGATAAAAATAGAAAATCTGACAAGTTGAGAAACCTGAAAAGTAACTGATAGTCCAAAAGTTAAACGAGCCTGAATAAAAATGAAAAACATGACAGGATCCTAAAAAGATCTACTTCATGCGATAGAGAACTGAGGCACAGATACAGAAATTCAGAGTCATATAAATTCTGAATTCTGGGCACAATGGCTAGAAGTGGCTGCAACCCCATGGTACTAACAAATATATTCCTGGACCTTGAAATCATAGTTAGCACTGCCCTATTCGCTATGAGGTTAAAAGGGAAAGTTTACAGATTTTTAGAATCAGAGAAAGAAATGGTTGTTATTATAACCATCCAGCAATATCACAGCAAGTCAATCTTAAGAGGACAGGATGGATCTGGAATTATAAAAACTACAGGACAGGATGGATCTGGAACTAAAAAATCTGCTGCAGCTCAACTGACTGTGAAGAAGCAGAAACTGTTAATAAATACCTGTGTGTACTTCCAAGTTATAGTTGAAGCAGGTAATGGCATGTTATATATTAACATACCAATGATCATATATCATTTAAAAAGGAAAAACTTCAACTTATGGACTAATTTAAAAATACTCTCAAGAGTATTATGGAATTAAGTTGAAAATGAACATTGAATGACATAGAGCTGTCTTATTACAGCAAGTTTATTGATTGTGGGTGTGTCGTTAAAAGTATTTCACCTGTCAGTAAACCTACAGAGTGCTTCCAAACTTACTTCATTTCATGGATTGTAATCCTTCCCACATTTAGGCCTCCTACATGCCTGCATTTTCCTTTTAGTTCCCTTTTCTTAACTTGGCCTATTTGGATATTATGGCTAGTGTTTATTTCAATTTCTTTCCACATGGGTAATAAATGTCAACCCTCCACCACATTCCTTCCATTGGAATATCTGTAGTTTTGACTCCTTACCAATTCCAGAGAGGAAGGTAATCAAATATATATGAATATAGCTTTATCAAAAACTTCAAATATAATACAAAAACTGGAACTAAAGATATGCAAATAAGATAATTTTTACTTTCAGACAATAGCTAGAAAATCTGAGAAAAAAAAAAGCACACAAATGAGACTATGCATTGAGGACAACCATAGAGACAATTCATGCTGTGTTTTTGTTTCAAAGTAAGCAATGTGAATAGAAATTCCAGCTGAGCATCATTCATTTAAATTTAGGATTTTTTAGAATTGATAAAACCATCAATTCATTCTTACAAATGGCTCAAAATGCTTCCTGTGGCATTTTGAAATGTGTTCTGTGTTCACTTTCAATACCTCTTGGAGGTTACTGGGAAAAACAATGTGTTTACAAGGTTTTAATAGAACAAAGAGTGTATCTGTCAGCTCTACCACAAATTTAGGCATTGGTGCCTCTGATCATCAATTTGCTTAGCTTTGCTCCTGACTCACAAGAATGTTAAGTACTCAAGGGATTAAATTCTTCTCCTTTGGGGTTCTGTGCACAAATAGGCTGATTTGGTCTAGTAATCAAATGAGATTTGCTTTATAAGACGATATGAGGACAATTACTAAAACTAAACGCAAATAGAAAGAGGAGCTGGCTCTCCAGCCAAAGGGATTGCTAGTGTTTCAGAGGTGGGAGATAAAGACTATTTATAATAGCCAATCCACTCTAAATGAGAAAAATACCTGCACAATTCTCAGAGAAAGTCCTAGGCTAAAATCTTCCCATGAAATACTAGACATATTATGAAGTGAAGTAATACAAGCGTATTTGAAGTCCTGTCTTTTATGTCCTACAAACATAGCTATGGATTAACAATATAGAATATCAACAATATAGAATTCCCAAGAACTTTTTACAAGTAAAAGAATATTACACCCCAAAATGGGAAGAATATGTGAAAAATGTAAACATTTCTTATTTTCATTCTAATATCTTATATTTTTCTACTTTATATCCACATCCAGAAAAATGTTGGGTATGGAGGTAAAACTTTATTTAATTACATTACTCATGACTCTTAACAGAAGCTGCATAATGTAATGTTAACTCATTACATGTGTTAGGCAGTGCCATGTATACTGAAGGGCTAATAAAATAATATACAGTTTTATAATAGCATAGTTTATAGATGCAAAAATAACATAAATAGTAATGAAATGTTAACGGACTAGGAATGTTTAAATTCTACATATTTTTAGCAAAATATATATTCAGAAGTATCATGTTATATACATGATAATGACTTTAAAGTGAAAACTAAAGTTCCAGAGATGTTTCTTCTTCATTTTTCCTTGACATTCTTCTAAAAATTTCTATGACTTTTTATACACCAAAAATATGTTTTAGAGGTTTAGAAGGAAACTTTAAAGAACTGAAATGCTAGTGCTTGCTTTGGCAGAACATATACTAAAATAAGAACTGAAATGCTATTTTCAAAATCTTTTTTTTTTCATTAAGTTTATTGGTACATTTTAGGCATACAATATGATGACACTCATCATTGGGATCTTGTACCTTTACATGATATATCTTGGTTCTTATTTTTTCCACATTTCCCTGCCCTCTCTTCAACCCTTCCAGTCCTTCCTATTTACAAAGACTTTGTTTCCATTTTTTTCTTTTCTCATATTTTTTCCTTTCCCTTCTTTACTAAATCTTAAATAATAATTATACAAATATCTATGGAAATTTGGCTTGAAAATTATCATTCTTGTTAATTTTTATTAGTTATTTTGGCACACTAATGAGTTTAATAGTCTAAAGAATTTTTCTTAAAATATTTTGAAAAAGCAAAAAAATCCACAAAAATTTTTTGATAGTCTTAAAACAATTTTAGAAAATCTAGAATGTTAAGGTTTGATTGTTTTCAAGTAGATATATATATGTGTGTGTGTGTGTGTGTGTGTGTGTATCTCTCTCTATATATATATAAATATAGATATCTATAGACAGATAGATAGATAGATAGATAGATTTTTTTTTTTTTGGTACTGGGAATCAAATTCAGGGCCTTGTGATTGCCTTGTGATTGCCTTATGATTGCCAGACAGGTTCTATATCACTGAGCTACATTCCTGGCCCTGGTGTGTATTTTTATAGGTGTCAAGTGTACAGTTCTTTAAATAAATCAAGTAACAAAATTTTCCCAATTTCCTCTGGGACACAGATGCAGGAGTATCGCAAGTTCAAGCTGAGCCTGGGAAATTTAGCAGAAAATTAAAAAGTAAAAGAAGGGCTGAGGGGCCGGGGATTTAGCTTAGTGGTTCTGCTTCCTGCTCTGTAAGCACAAAGACCCAAGTTTGATCCCTGGTACCAAAAAAGGAAAAAAAAAAAAAAAATCTCAATTTGTTCTATACGCTAAAACTTTTTTTCCAACAAGCACTTACCTTTGCACTCATTATTAAAACTTTATTTTTATTTTGAAGGGATAGATTGTGTTTATTTTTGGTAAATATTTTCTAGTTATTGTACAACAAAATAGTTTTCACTATAATGACAACAGAATTGTTAAAGTACTGTCATTTATCAACAGTTCATCTTAAAACTCAAGTGTTTTGATACTTTTACTAGCAAACATCTGCATAAATCAATTACCAGCAAACCTTTGTATTAAAATGACTGTCATAATCTCCATCTGACTACTAAGTACTCTAAGAGAATAAAATCTATGAATCTATTTAATATTCAAAATCTGATGAAAGCAAATCAACTCTTTCTGATTGTGAAATATCCCTCAGGCTACCTACTCTATTTGCCTAGGGCTGTGGTGTTTGACCATCTGATAAACTGTCCAAGAAAGAGCACTGTTTATATCTTAATATTATATATTTTAATTTTAAATATGTTCCTTATTTTTAGAAAAAAATAGAAATACTTAACAAATATTTTCTTCTTTGGAGATCATGGAATGGAGGGATTCTAAATCAATAAAAAGAATATTAGATATTAGAGAAGAAACAAGTTTAAAGAAGTATGGACTGAGGAGAAAGAAAGGAAAATAAATCCTTAATAAAGGTGACATTTTGTGGTATGAGATTCAATGCATCTTTCAACTCCAGAGTTTAAAAAAAATTGGTACATAGTGTTGGAATGAAGTTTACAGGAAAAAGAAAAGGCAGAGATAATCACAGTTAAAGGAAAAAAACTGAAACAAAGAAATAGTTTGATAATAGGTAACAGGGTTGACTATTTGCCTATGTAAGGTCAAATACTCAGCTTAATTTTGTCCAGCAAGTTTTCTTTAATATGATGCTTTGGGGATTTATCTGTATTATTGTGTACATTAGAATTTTATGGATAATGTAACAAAATTGTTGAATTAAAATAACATATGTTTATTCGTTATAGCTCTGGAGGTCTAAAATCCAAAATATTTTAAGGATCTAGAAGCAAATTGTCCTCAGGAGGGAAGTTTCTTCTGGAGGTTCCAGGACATAATCAATTTCTTGTTACTTCCAGATTTCAAAGGCTGACCACATTTCTTTGCTCTCAATTTTATCCTTCCAATCTTTGCTTCTGTCATACTTTCTTCCTTTCTGATCGTCTGCCTCCTTCTAATAAGGTCCACTATGATTACAACAAATACACACAGTTAAGACAGGATAATGCTTCCCGTTTCATGATCCTTAGTTAAATCACATTCACGGAGTTCCTTTTAACAGTTTAAGTAACATCCTCAGGTTTGGGGGATTAAGACATCGAGATCTTTAGGGTTAATTAATTTTTATTGCTGAATAGTATTTTATTGCATGGATTTATCTCAGATTGTTTGTTCATTCACCTGTAGTTGGATGTTTACATCAGTTCCTGTTTTAGGTTATTTTGAATAAGCTACTGTGAAAATTATTGAATAAGTCATAACATGGAAACAGTTGTCATTTTTATGGTGTGAATATCTAGGAGTGACATACCTGGGTTATAAAATAAGTATATAAAAAATAAATAAAATAAAATAAGTATATGTTTGATTTTATATACAACATTCAAACTGATTTCCAAATTGTCTGTACCATTTTCTGTTGTCCTCAGAAATGTATGAACATTCTGCTTGCTCAGCATTCTTGTCAGAAATTCAAATTCTCAAGGGTCTTTCCATTAGACTTCCTTTCCTTTCCTTTCCTTTCCTGTCCTGTCCTTTCCTGTCCTTTCCTGTCCTTTCCTGTCCTGTCCTGTCCTGACTTTTCTGTCCTTCCCCTTCCCTTTCCCTTCCCTTCTCTTTCCTTTCTCTCTATTGTTTTTCTAGTATGTGAGATGGTATTCTCATTAGGTTTTTAATTTCATTTCTCTAATGAAGCTCTCTGCACTTCATCAGGTAGGGTGATGTGCAAAGGAGGGCTGTATGGTGAAAGCAGACTCAGTAAAGATGAGCTGTAGAGATAATAATCTCTGAGGGTCCTCTAGACATCTCAACATGGACACACACGCTTCAACTTCTGAGGTCCATCAACTTCTGGTCTTAATTTTTATAAAATTCTGTGCTTCTTTTCCATTAAAAAACACTATTATATAAATTGATTTAGACAGGCTAGTGGATTTGCCCAGGGTGTACCTATGAGTGATTTCAAAGTCTATTCTTTCTCAAGTTCTCTAAGCTACTACTGATGTACTTTTCTGAGAATATTAACATTAGCCAATTTTTAATGTAGTATCTTTTTTTAAAATGGCACTGCTCATAATCTTTTTTTAAAAGAAGAATTCTCCTGCTAGGAAAGGTAATACTTGTATTAAAAACAGTATTTTTTTTAACCAAGCAAATTTTGAAATAAAAATTCAGGTTATGTCCAAAAGAGAGGATGGTAGATTGGGGATTATCCATGATGTTGAGATGAACTTGCAAATGGGAAGGGAACCAAGAGGTGGAGGAAGTGGATGGAGAGGGAGGGGAAGGGGACATAAAAAGAATTAAGATGTGCTATGTACATGTACAAATTCCCAAGATAAATATAACCATCATATATTACAAATATGTACTAACAAAGATTTTAAAAATAATTTACAAAACCAGGGCCAGGAATTTAGCTCAGTGGTGCTGGTGCCTGTGTGGCAAGCACAGGGCCCCGAGTTTGATCACTGGTACTGAAAAAAACATACAAAACCATTAACAAAGTAAAAATATGCACTGTGGTGTCATAATAGAGTAACAAGGGAGATACTTTTTAAAGATTTCCATAGCAGGATTACTTTCCTAATCTTTTAATGCCTCTTCCCTTTTATCCAGCATAAACTCAATGTGAGGCCTCACCTTAATAATCTAATCATGAAGAGATATCTCACTTGAAGAGGTAATTTGTTAATTATTTACAACTAGACAAAAGAGTTTGAAATAACACACATGTCCTTGCTGACCCACACCTTGCTCAGCCTATAGTGTCACTACCTTCTTCTTTCCCATAAAATCGAGCCTAGAGGAGTTACTCCATGTCAGTCTTCAAGGTCAGCCTGAAGAATTGTCTCTAAAGAACAGTGCAGTTGAATATTAACACCTGTAATTTTGAGCACCTGGCTTTGCAGCTTTGATTTTGGGGACTCATATTTCAAATTGATTTTTTTCTCTATGATTTCTTTGTTGTTAAATTGAAGTATGGCTTTTAGTATGATGTACACACCAGAAATGAATGTTAAATAATTTGTTTATCATATGTCTTTATTAACCATCCACATTTGCAGCTTTTCAGTAGGTTTCTAGTCAACAATATAATGTCACTCCTGAGAGAATGGCTGTGTCATTTTAATGCATATTCTGTCTCTCTAAGATATCAAAACATTATTTTACTTTCTCATGTTTAGTTGCTCAGGTGAATGACTGCCTTTTGAGGCACTATCAGACTCTTCTAATGAATCTTGTGTATTTCATATAGCACATATTTAATTCACACCATTTCAAATATATTCACTAATTTGAAGACAATTTAAGTTCGTTTTTCAACAGTTTTAGAATGTAATTCTCTTTATTTTAAAGGGTATCACTTAGCTCCTAAAGCAAAATTGGAAGATGCAAACAGCCAGACTGAAACACAATCCATCCCAACAATCCATAGATAGTAGATTTCTGATTAGGTGGTAATAGATAAACAGGCTGAAAATTACAGACACTATTTATAGCAGTTAATTATAACTATACCATCTATAAAATAGAAGTCAGTTTTCAAAAATTAACAATTAACAGTGTCAAAGATGATGATGAGATAAAAAGATTTAAAACAAATGGAAAAGCTTATATGTAACTTAATAATGATTTCATATTTGTGAAACATTATTAATAGAAGATGAGAAAAGGTTATTCTTTACCTTCATTCAAACAAGAGCCAAAATAATAATAATTATAATAA
This sequence comes from Heterocephalus glaber, assembly GCF_000247695.1. The sequence goes on along the minus strand of NW_004624730.1, from coordinate 43,508,449 downwards.
TCATAAACTGAAACATGAATATTTTAGGTTAGTAATAAGCATTCTTCACAGAGAAAAGTGTTAAATATACTGAACCATTTTCTCTGGAGGTATATAAAAACATAAAATGTATCATATTTTTAAATTATAGTACTTTCTGGACACTGAATAATGACCTCTAGATATCCTTTTTATTCTGGTATACTTCAATGTGCTTTTAATGTCATATATTAAAATACGTATGTTAAATTAAAAAGAAAGTTTGTCTTCAACAACTTAATGTTAAAAAATCAACTTACATAATATTGAATTTCTTTATCATTTCAAAATTCAAATCATAGATTATTTATATGAAACTATGAAGAATCACAATTGGAAAGATCAAAGATTCAGATTTTGCAAAATAATTGAGACACCTTTAAATAACGTAAACTTGAAACCAAGTAATTCTTCAAAGAACTATGTGCCCTACAAAATTTAAGTGAAATTTAACATGCTATTCTTGGGAAAATTATATGTGAGAGATACTATGTTTTGCTATACGAAGAAGTTTTACATAAAATGCTTTAGGACTCAGTCATATTAAGAGATCGTAACCACTGATGATATGAGTCATTTCCCACAATTTTTTGCAGATGGGTCAAAATGTTAACAGAATATTTTAATTTTTCCTTTTCCAACAGAACTATAGTCATACAATTCAAGTATATGAAATTATTACTATTCCTCAGGTGCTATTTTGCAGTAAATATTACTGTTAGGTTAATTATGATAATTAATTTTAGGTGTTGATTTGAGTAGATTAAGAAATGCCTAGAGACTAAGGCATTATTTTTGGTATTTCTATGAAAGTATTTCCAATAAAAATTGTCATTGAGGGGTCAGGGATTTAGCTCAGTGACACTGTGACTACCTTGCAAGTGCAAGGTCCTGAGTTCAATCCCTGGTACCCAAAAGAAAAAAAAATTGGCACTGAGTCTGAGCAAATTAAACACAGAAGATACCCTTCTATGTGAGTAAGCACTATCCAAACAGTTTGCGGCCCAATGAACAAAAACACAGGAAATACAGATAAGTCTGTCTCTCCTCCCCTAGAGCTTGGGATACAGTCTCCTCCTCTGCCCTTGACCATCAGAATTCCAAGATCTCTGGTCTTTGGACACCAGAATTCAGACCAATGCCCTCCTAGTCCCATCCTGAGTCTGTTTCTTAGAACATTGTACTTAGAAAGAGCCATGCTACCAAAATCTCAAGGACTCTAGCTTACCAATAGCTTATTGTGGAACCTCTTAGCCTTTGTAATAATGTGAGCTAATTTCCCTAATAAGTTTCCTCTCATAAGTGTATTTATCTGTCTATCAATCTATCTATCCATGTCATATTATTTCTATATCTGAAAAACCCTAACACACTGCATTACACCTTTTTATTTAGATCTTATAATATTTGTTTCTATTTATACATAGGTATTTCTCTACTTTCTATGTTAAAAAAAGAGGAAGTACCAAAAATACTTCTGACAACTGAAGTTCTTAATATAATATTATAATGGGATATATGATAATAAAATAATGAAGGCAAAACAAAAGATGATAATACACCTTTTACTTATGGAATAACAAAGCATTTAATAGATCCTCAGTTTGTTACTGATTGACAATAGTGATTAAAATACGAAGGAAGAATGATCCAGTCATTTCTGTTTATAAACTCTCTTATAAAAATACTTTATCTGGACAGAGTGGCTCACATTTATAATCCTTGCAACCTGGGAGGCTAAGGCAAAAAAGATGGCAAGTTCAATCCCAGCCTAGGGAAAACTGAGTGACTTAGTGAGATCTTGACTCAAAATAAAAAATTATAAAGGCTGAGTATATAGCTTATTGTGAAGACTGTGAGTTCAAATATAAACACCACACACAAAAATGAAAAGAAAAGGAAAAAAACCCCAAAGCTACTTATGTCTGATAAGCCAATATTTCCAAAACAAATGCATCATCCTTGGAACTGATTTGACAGAGAACACAACAGAAACCTTAAAATCTAAAGCAGAAAAAGTTGCCAGTTTGAGGTTATACTGATTTAATAGATGAAATATTCTAATGTAAGAAGTAACTTGTGATTATTTGGATATTCATTAGTTAAATATTTTTAGCAATAGGATAAAACTATTATTAGGATATAAAAATAGTGAAAGTCACAATCATTACTTTGGTTGTAACAATAAATTAGTAAATCTCCATGGAAACAAGTTATGAAGAAAGAAATGAAGTCAATGAAAAAGTGTAAGAAAGATACATGAAGATAATATGTTAAAACTTTCAAGAAAATTTATTGTACAGGTTTATTCCTACATTAAAAGATACTGTATAGCTGCTATCACCAGATCTGAGAATAACATCAAGGTGTACTGAATCCAACAGAAAAAACAAACAAATATGGTAGTTTGCATCATGGATTAGTTTGGTGGGATTGGGAAATGCCAACCTGATAAGAAATTATAACCTTACACAGGTACCCATACCCCCAGTAAAATGAATGTTAGTTACTATATAACCAAATACATAAACCAATGTACACATTTCACAGTAAAAATGGTCTGATGGGTACAGATCTGTGGTAGAGTATTTCCATAGCATGGTAAAGGTACTGGATTTGATCCAAACACTGAAAAAAATTAAATATTAAAAATAAAATTGCACACAGTAAATAATTATAAAATTGTTCATTAAAAATTAAAATACTTGAATATTTTCACTACAGATAAGATAATTCTTTACAATTTTCACCAAAAAAATTATATTTGATAATTTACAAGTATTTTGGTTACTTTCTTGTTTCTGGGACAAAATACTTGACACCCATAAGTTAGAAAGAAAGGCAAGCAGGAAGCAGCAGCATTCTTTCTTCTTTCCCCTTTTAGTCCATCCAGGCTACAAGTGTATTGATTGGTGCCACCTACAGCCAAGGTAAATCCATCATCCACACTCAGAAATATGCTAAACCAATCAGCATCACACACCCATGATCCAATCACTCCCAAGCTCCACCTATGAGTGCATGAAGCTTTGGAGGGACATCTGGATATAAACCGTAACAATAAGAATCAGCCCTTTGGGTTTCCAGTGAAAAGCTTATAAACAAATATTAATATCAAAATTCTGTTAGCCCTGACACCACCAATGTCACTCCACCAATCTCACAATCCTCTTTGAATTGATCCAAGATATGAAAGTCTCTAAGATTGCATAATATAATGTTATTTCTGTGCTAAAGATGAATATCATAGACAGGTCTACATTAATATGAGCACAACTTTCCTATTATGTTCATTTAGTCTTTGGTTCATTCTATCTTTTTTGTAGTTGTAATAGAAGTTTTCATACTTTCAAATTGTTCAAAATAAACTTTTAAATCTACAAATACATTTGCTACAGGGACTTTTATTCTTATACTAAATCCTGTCTAAAAACTACAAATGTAAAAATTACTTAGACTCTACTGAATTAGCCAAAGAATAAAATTATCTTCTGGAAATGGGAAATTTAAATGATTTTTTTCTCATCATGTTCTTAAAGGACTTTAAAAATTGTTAGATATATAATATGATCAATATTTTTATAAAATCAAATTCACATTTCAAGTCTTACTAACATAAGCTAAATCATAAAATCTTAGTTCATAATTGAATGCTCTTGAAATGTATACATATCAATATATTCAAAAAACTAACTTTTCAAAAAGTAATCTTGGTAAAGGGCAAGCTATTTATTTTCACATATAAAATAATAAGATTTATATGAATATTTGAAACCCAGTTTATATTTCTCAATTGTTCTGACTGGAAATCAACACACCTATAATTACTCTTGATCCTATGAAAATGTCTCTTTGTGGGTCAGAATTGTGTATTATTAGATTCCTAAAATAGCCAACCTAGTTTCTTCTGTGTGATAGTGCACTAATGTTTATGCCATATCTGATAAATGTTTGTTTCTTCTTCATGTACCTGATAAACATGTCTTTTCTTCTGAAAAGAAAAATATCTTATGTATGTGGCAATTTAATTATGATTGAAGCTCAATCCCCAGTCTCCTTGTTTTCTTTCACACTTAGAACTAAGCCAGTAGCTGAGGAAACATGACCTGAACGGTATATTTTTAAAAGCCATGGCAGGTAAGAAGTGTTAGAAATAAGGAAACATGTAGAATTAAGTAAAATAGACACAGTGTTTCTTCAAGAATTTTCTATCATGTGGTCCTATTTTAATCCTGAGATTTTGATATCCTCCAACAATTGTGATTTCCCATGACAGAAAATTTCCCACTAGCAAACCTACCCAAGTCCACCTCACAGAAGGTGCCTGTCATTGTATACATTGTCTATTATTATGAAAGCAACTTCCAAAATGATCATGATTTCAAACCAAAAAAATTTGGGGGGGTACCAGGGATCAAACTCAGGAATTTGTGCATGCAGGGCAGGCATGGCACCACTGAGCTAAAACCTCGGCCTCAAACAAAATATTTTTTATCTCATGGTTCATTTAGTTCAGGAATCTGTTTAGCTCAGAGGTTTTAGTTCAATGTGTTTTAAGAAACAGGAAATTGCACTTTAATGTTGTAATCACATTAAAGATTAACTAGCGAAAGTGTCCTAAATTCATTCATGTGCTGTTGCCAAGCTCCATGTCCTCCTTGGTTTTTGCCTGATGCCTGAGTCACCTCCCATTGCTGGACACAATACCCAACATTCATAACTTTAAAAAGGAGACATTTAATATGGTTCATGTTTTCAGTCCCTGGTTAACTGTGTCTAGGGCATAAAGGGCATAATAGAAAGTTCTGGGAGTGGAAAGCTGTTCATATTATGGTAGCCATAAAGCCGAGTGAGAAGGGAGGTTGGGTAGGAGATATACCTTTCTAGCTAATGCCCCCAGTGACTCACCTACAACCAGACATCCCCTCCTAACAATGCAATTAGCTTTGAACTGATCCATGGATTAATCCACTAGTGACTCTGCTGCCCCCATAATTCAATCACCTACTAATTATCTCACCTCTGCATACATGAGACCTTTGAGGACACACCAGATATAAACCATACCATTTCCCCTATGTGCCACCCTCAAAAAAATTTATATCATGTCTTTATTCAGTCATCTAGTCCATGTCTAAGAGTTGCAAAAGTCTTAGTTCCTGCAGTGCAGAAATATCCAAGTCAAAAATTTCCTCTGAAACTCAAGACATACTCTCAGCTTCGAGCACTTGAAAAACACCAAAGAGAAACTTAAGCATTGCCAAGATACAATGGCACAGGTTAAACATTACCATTCCAAAAGGGAGGAAGAGGGGGATAGAAAGGTATGAGACCAAAGCAAGCCCTAAACTCAGCTGGGCAAACATTAAATTCAGTAGCTCTGTGTCCAGCTCTTGGGTCAAGTTGTGGTGAAATGTGAACTCTAGGGAGCATGGATGGCCCTGCCTCTACAGGATCACCAGTTGTACTCTCATAGCCTCTCTTGGAGTGGCTTTGCTCACTGCTAGTGACTTTCCTCAGCAGATATTCCATGTTCCTGGCATCTCCAACTTCCTGGGGTCTCCACTGTACTTTTGTCTTCACAGGGACATACTTCTTATCTCTTAAATCTCTGGCTTGGCTTATCTCTGAAATCTGAGTGAAAGCCTCCTGACTCAGCAACTCTTGTATTCTATTTGCCTATAAAACTAACACTTTGTGGATAATGCCAAGGTCTGCTGTCAGCTCTAGCAGTAGTCTAGCTCCCTTGAGTCATGGTTACAGTGGTCTGTGAGTGCCTAAATGGCTTAATTCTTAATATTTCCCTCAGAATGAGCTTGAGCATCCTGGGGGTTTCTTTTTTCTTTTTTTAAATTTAATTTTATTGGTACATTTTAGGTATACAATATAATGGTTCTGCACAGCAAGAGAAACCACCAACAGAGTGAAGAAACAACCCACAATGTGGGAAAAAAATTTCACCTGCTGCTCCTCAGGCAAAGGTCTACTATCTAGAATCTATAAAGAACTTAAAAAATCAGACCTCCCAAATTTAAAGATCAAATCCAAAAATGGGCATCTGGAGTGAACAGACATTTCTCAGACAAAGAAGTAGAAGTATCAACTAAATATATGAAAAAATGTTCAACATCAGTGGTCATTCAAGAGATGCAAATGAAAACAATGTTGAGATTCCACCTCATCCCAGAAAGAATGGGTGCTATCTTTTAAGTAAAAGCTTTATAAATTTCTATTTGCAGATTCCTAAAATGCCCTTAAGCTGTCTTTTCTATGGTCGTGATGCAAAGCACTTGGCTTCTTTTAATTTATTTTTTTAATTTTTGGTTTTTTTGAGACAGAGCCTTGCTACAATATTTGCCTAAAAATAAGACAAGCCTGGAAAACAAGTTCTAGCATGATTTTAGTTGAGACATTTTCTATTACTTTCTTTCCAGGTTGGTCTTATTTTCAAGGAAACAGGATATGTAATCCAAGCTGGTCTTGAACTCATTATATAGCCCAGACTAGTCTTGAGCTCACAGAAAAAGTCTTGCCTCCACCTTCTGAGTGCTGGGAATACAGCAGTGTGCCACTACACTTGGAGAGATTTTTAAATGTTACTCTTTTCAGCAATTACATCTCCCCTTTGCTACAACTTTTCAGATGTTTCTTTTTCTTGCAAGACTGAAAAGTCTTAAATATACTTTATTCTTCTCTTTTTCAGTGTAGAACTCACTAAAAGTAGCAAAGTTCTCATGCTACAGCCTAAATATGGGTCTGACTTAAAATTTGTCTTTACCAGATTAGTTGGTCTACTGCCCTTAATTTCAGTCCCCCCACAAAGTCTCAGGACTTGGGCAAGATGTGGACAAATTGCCTACGAAAACATATGAGACTCAAGTATAACTGCCAATAGAGTCCTTGTTCCCAACTGAAACCTCCTGAGCCTTGCCTTTACCATCTGCATTTCTATTAGTAATCTGGTCTTCTGAGCTTCAACAAAAATTTCTACCTTTTCTCTGCTTATAGCATTCTCCAGTTTCTCTAGTTAATATCTTCAAACCTTTCCAAACTCTTCTAACAAACAAGCTCCAAAGGTTTCTGAACCACATGTCACAGTAATGATCCAACTTCTCTAGTATCAAAATCTGTCTTAATCAGTTTCTGTTCATTGGATACAATACCTAACACCCACAATTTAAAAGAGGAGAGGTTTTTTTTTTTTTTTTTAGGTTTGTATTTTTAGTCTAAAGTTCTCTAAAGCAGAAATGGCATGGTGTAAGGGTCCGGAAGAGAAAAGCTGCTTACATCATGTTAGCCAGGAGCAGAATGGGAAGGGAGGAGCCAGGAAGGGAGACATACCCTTCCAGAAAGCCTTCAGTGCCCCACCTCCAACCAAGACACACCTCCTAACTATATATACCTCTGAGCTCATCCATGGATTAATCCACTGTTAAGTACAGCAACCCCATGATCCAGTCATCTTCCGCTTCTCTGTCGCTGAACACTGAGACCTTTGGGGGACGCCCATGATCTAAACCATAACAGCTGAGAAATCAATTCTTCACCATCTGAACCACTCAGATATGGCAGCTCTGCTTTGATTTCCTCAAAGCACATGAGTGAGAATGTAACAGACACCCAAAACTGTCAACAGTTCTTTGGTAAGCTACTGTCAGAAATAATCATATATTGTTGCAGCATGGTAGCACATGCCTGGAATCCCAGTACTTGGAAGGCTGAGGCAGGAGGATTACTGTGAGCTCAAGGCCAGCTTAGACTGCGCAGTGAGTTCAAGGCCAGGTTGAATTATATAATGAGACCCTGTCTCAAAAACAAAACAAAAAAAATCAAAATATAAATAGCAAAACATATTTTTGCTATATTTTATTCATTAGAAGCAAGTCAATAAATCAGTCATACATAAAGTGAGAGAATGACATACGTGTGCAAATATAAAAGAGGTAGGAATTATTATGGACTGCTTCTGAGGCAGGTGATTACAACCATGTTCCAAAAAAAAAAAGTGTGTCTTCATTTTATCTCTTACTTAAATATTGAAAGGGAAAATTAGCCTAAATTGTTGAATGTGTTTATGTCCTATATTTAGGCTCTAGGAAAAATCAGAAGACAACAAAGTAAGTACCATAAAGACAAACATTTCAAAAGTGATAGAATAAAGTGACAATTTGCTGACTGCATGAGGGATTAATCATTTTAAGTTGTCAAAGATTTATTTGAGATCTGAGGAAATACATTTGAGATGAGAACTGAATGGTACAGATTTTTGCATAATTGATCAAAATTAAGACTCAAATATAAGTTTGTAGGAAACCAGTTCAAATAAATAGACGTATATAGATTAAAAATAAAGAGTTGGAGAAAAATGTACTAACACTGATTGAAAGGGTGGAAGTAATTATATAATTTCAAAGACAGTAGAATTCAAGGGAAGGAAATTATTAAGGATGAATAGGACCATTACATAATGACAAAATAATCACTACTTCACAAAGGCATAACAATCTTTAATATGTATGTTCATAAAAAGAAAGCATCAAAATACGATTGAAAAACCTGATAAAAATGCTAATTGCCTGGATTTGATTGGTACATATTGTACACATGTATTGAAATATAAAATTATACCCCATAAATGTGTCTAATATTACATGTTACATAAAATGGGGGGGGGCTTGCTACAACTGCAAGGAAAAGTTGATGAATTCACTATTAAAGCTGTGGAGTTAAACATCCCTCCATCAGAAATAACCAGTAGACAATCACTAATGCTACATTTGAAAACAAATTGCTGAAAATTAAAAGTCAACATCACTATCAATAATGGAGTCTAAAGACTACTTCATTCAATGATGGTAGACAACTACACGTTCTTCTCTTTTTTTTTTTTTTTGGTGCCAGGGATCGAACTCGGGTCCTTGTGGCTTGCAAGGCAGGCACCAGAACCACTGAGCTAAATCCCCAGCCCTACACATTCTTCTTAAGCTCTAATGGAACATACAACAAGATAGACCACATGTGGTGCATAAAATGCACCTTAACAAATTTAAATGTTTGCAAATCGTATGATATCTATCCTCAGCTCCTTTTGGTTATTACTGTAGCTTTTGCAAAGTTAGGTACTATTTCCTTTTCTCCATTCAGTGTCTAGGGCACCTTCTACCTAGTATACCTCCATCCTTCTCTCTTCCATATGTGAGTCCATTCTTATCTACTCTGAGGCTGTTGTGTAAGCCTATTTTTAGTCTTTCTGCCATATACTGGTATGTGAGTATTTGTTCCACCTTTATCACAAGAAAGTTGAACAGAAAAAAAGTGGTCTTGAAAAATAATGTGAAGATGTAAGGAATATGTACAGGAATGATGCAGATTAATATTTAGAGATACAATTGTATTATGTATCTTATATGATTTATGTAACTCAAAGACTGAAAAGAGGAAAAAATAGCCTTTGGTTTATGTTGGCTATGTTCTACACAGCATGGAGACAGTGTTCACATTAAAAAGAACTACAATCCTTCAAGACAGATGTTTATAAATGAGGAAACTAAACTTCAAATTAGTTAAGAGATTTGTCAAGTATTACATAATAAGAAAAATAGAATTAAAGCCAAGATTCTGTTGGCTTCTAAAGTAGCCCCACAGTTTTCTATATTTTATTTATATTTCTATAGAAGTTAAAAAAATCTATTTGTCTAAATTTATTTATTTTCTTATTTTAGATTTTTGTATGTGACTAGAAGAAAGTCATTTTTTACTGGAGTTAATATTTTAAATGAAGAATTTCATGGGCAATGAATTAATCTATATTAAAACTCAATAAATATTAGATTTTACAAGTAAGACAAGATAGAACTCTTTTTTATCTTATGCCATTCCCTCTACTACAGAAGACCAAAAAAAAGTTAATATTTTAATATTATTCATGATCCACTGTAGTTACCATTTCAAATGATTAGATGAATCATAGTTTCCAAGTTAGTATGTAGATGTTACTGAGTTGAGATCATTGGAAAATCAGGAAGAGAAAAGATTGTGGAGAGGAATAGATAATAAAAGGTAATATTCATTGCATTTACTTTTTATAAGCATCTATCATTGGCATGTTACAGAAAGCTTTGCATGTATTATCTAACTCATAATATTATGAGCCATTATGTTTTCAAATTCATTCTGTGAATTAGATATTGTAATGGTCCAGTTTTATAAATGATGAAACAAAACAGAGAATGCTTAATAAAATTTTTTTCTTTTCCTTTCTTTTTTCCTTCCTTCCTTCCTTCCTTCCTTTCTTCCTTCTTTCCTTTCTGTTGGTTGGTTTGTTGGTTTTGCAGTACTGGTGTTCAAACTCAGGAGTGCTGTACCATTGAGCTACATCCCCAGACCTTTTTGTAAAAAAATTCAATTTTGAGATGAAGTCCTGCTAAATTGTCAAGGCTAGGCTCAAACTTGTGGTCTTGCCTCAGCCTCCTGATTAGCTGGAATTACAGGCCTGTGCCACTTTGCCTAGTTCTAATGCACTTTAAATATAGTAACAATTCTAATTTAAAATTTTGATTTGGTTACTTTACTAATGTTTGTTTGTGCTTCAGATCAGGGCATCAAAAATATTAAGCTGCCTATAAAGCAGGTGGGGATCTTATGAAAATGCAGATTCTGACTTAGTAAATATCAGATTGAGTCTGAGATTATACATTCAAACAAGCTCTTACATTTCATGCTTTGAAGAATAAGGCTTCATAACTTTGTAGTTTAGTAGTGGAGCACTTTCTAGATGTGAGACCATTGTTTCAATTTCCAATACTGAAAAGTAAAGAAAGAAAAGGAAAAGAAGACTTTAGATGGAAGGCGTTGACTTTTTCTATCAAGAAGAGTCATACAATTAGTGGGCCTTTCTATTGATTTTATGGGAACTGAAAATAAAATAGATGTTAATGCTTATGTTTATTAAATAATTTTCTTAACCAATAACAGCTAACTGAAGACTGTATAAGAAACAGATCATTGCAATTCCATCAGTAAGTCAGATCCCAGGGAGGGACCCGCTGTGTGGCACAGACCAGTGCAGCTACAGGCAGATCCTAGCCAGGGTGCTGCCTTGACCCAAGAGGCTCGGCACACCCACCCAAGCCAAAGATCTACCCAGAAAAGAGCTACACAGGCACAAAAGCAACAGCCAGGAGCTTGACTAATACCATTGATAAGTGCATGGAGACCCGAGCCAGAAGTCTGCGCAGACAACAGGAACTGGGGGGCACAGGTCCCACTCAAAGGTCCTCCCAGACAACAGCTACATAGGGCCCCCAGTCAGAGGTACACCTACATACCATTCCAAGGGTGCACAGGCCCCAGCCAGAAGCCTGCGAAGACAACAGGTCAACTCAGGGATCCAGAAGGCCACCACTCTGCACCCAGGTATATGTGTACTGGTGAGCAGCAGGCTAATCAGTCACTTGCTGAGAATTGAAGACCACTGGGTGAGCAAAAAGTTGCCTCAACTAAAGCACAGTAGGCTGTATCTGTTGAAATGAGAAGATGGGTAAACAAGTCTCAAAACCAGACCTCGATCACCTAAGTAAACTCCAAAGGGCAACTAGATGGAACAGTCTGATACTCAAAAACGTGGACTCCCTGATCTGGGAATGAAAGAGGACCTGGAAAAAATGAAATCAGAAATAACTTCTCAGATAACAGCAGAGATTGTGCCCATAGTACAAGACATGATTAATAAATGTAGAGTGGGCACAGATAAAAGAAAATAGAGGAGCTGAGGAACATGATGGAATCCCAACACAAGAAACAAATGGAATTGATAAAACAGATACAGATTTCCAGGAGATTAAAAACTCCCTTTAAGGCTAGGACTACAGCTCAGTGGTTCCACCACCTGCCTCACAAGCACAAGGTCTTAAGTTCAATACACAGTACCAAAAACAAAAAATTTCATTGAAAATGTATGCAGCAGAATGAGCCAATGCAAGGATAGAATTTCAGATATAGAAGAGAGGACTGCAATTAGTGACCAGGAAAAGAAAAATTTCTTTAAAATAGGGGAAAAAATATTCAGGGAGCACAAGAAATCAATTCAGCAACTGCTAGACGATGCAAAGAAGAATAACTTAAGACCGAGCTGACTCAATAAAGAAACAAGAGAGAGTGCAGATGACATAAAAAAAAAACTGTTCACAGAAGTAATGGCAGAAAACTTCCCAAATAGGGGTAAAGAACTTGATATAGAGATAAGCAAGGCATATTGGACTCCAACTAGCCATGATCAAGAAAAATCTACACATAGGCATAAAATAGGATTCCAGAAACCCAACAGAACAAAATGCTACAAGAAGTTAAAGAAAAAAATCACATACAAAGGAAAGCCCATCACAATCACAGCAGACTTGTCAACACAAACACTCAAGGCAAGAAGAGCTTGGAGTGACGTATTAAGCCCTAAAGGAAAAGAACCTCCAACCCAGACTGATGTACCCTGCAAAACTGTCTTTAAACATTGATGGAGAAAAAAGATACTTTCATAGCAAAGAGCACCTTAAGAACTTCATGAATACCAAAGCAGCACTCCAAAAAATTTTCAACAATGTCTTGGGAAAACACACCGAATCACAACACAGGAAGTCTAGCAGAATGAATCCATTGGGCATGACAAGAAATTAAACAAAATGGGGGAGAATCCAACAAAAAGAAAAGGGCATGAGAACGATAAGTCAACAAGTATGTTATAACCATCAATGTTAATGGTCTCAATTCATCAATCAAAAGAAACAAGACTGGCAGAATAGGTCAAGAAGCAAGATCCAGCAATATGAGGCATAAAAGAAACACACTTAATTCAAAAAGAAACTCATAGCCTGGAAGGTAAAGGGTGGAAAACAATACTCCATGGGACAGAAATGCCCCCAAAAAGCAGGAGTAGCTACCCTGTTTGCAGATCAAGTGGATTTCAAACCAACACTGATTAAGAGACAAAGAAGGACACTACATCCTGGTAAAGGGAACAATCCAAGAGGATGAGATGACAATCATTAATATATATTCACCAAATACTGGTGTGCCCAACCATATAAAACAATTACTAACAGACATGAAAAATCATACAGGCACTAATACAATAGCAGTGGGGGACCTCAACACCCCACTGTCACAAATATATAGATCAACTAGACAAAATATAAACAATGAAATACTAGAACTCAATCAAACTCTTGAAGAAATGAACATAAAAGATGTTTACAGAGTGTTCCACACCACAAAATCAGGATACACATTCTTCTCATCTGCACATGGGTCATTCTCCAAAAGAGACCACATACTCACTCACATAACATGTTTAAGTAAGTGCAAAGGAATTGAAATTATGGCCTATATATTACCAAACCATTATGTGATGAAATTTGGGATTAAAAGCAAAAGAAACCGCAAGAATTTCATAAACATGTGGAAACTGAACAATACAGTGCTGAATAACCAATGGGTTACAGAGGAAATTAAGGAAGACATCAGACAGTTCCTTCAATTAAATGACGATACAGCATATTGGAATCTATGGGACACAATGAAAGCAGTCTTACAAGGGAAATTCATAGCAGTGAATACACATATGAGGAAAACAGAACGAGTCCAATTAAACAACCTGATGCTGCACCTCAAGCTTCTAGAAAAAGAAGAGCAGAACAAACTCAAACCTCATACAAGGGAGGAAATTATACAGACCAGGGCAGAAATCAATTCAATGGAGACTGAGAGAACAATACAAAAAAAATCAATGAAGGCAAGAGTTGGTTCTTCAAAATAATGAATAAAATTGACAAACCCTTAGTCAAACTTACCAGAAAAAGGAAAGAAAAGGCCTAAATTCATGCCATTAGGAATGAAAAGGGTGCAATTACAATGGACCCAGCATAAATCCAGAGGATCATCAACACCTACTTCAAGAACATATCCATCAGGGCCGAGAATTTAGCTCAGTGGTTTCCCCACCTGCTGTGCAAGGGCAATGACCTGAGTTCATTCCCCAGTAACAAAAAATAAGGTATGCATTACAAAGAACCTATACATCAATAAGATGGAGGGCCGGGGATTTAGCTCAACAGTTTCACCGCCTGCTGCGCAAGAGCAAGGACCCAAGTTCGATGCCCGGTACCAAAAA
>NW_004624730.1:43481262-43491979 GCF_000247695.1 Heterocephalus glaber | reverse complement strand
TTTGTAATAGATAAAACTTGGAACCAGCCCAGTTGCCCCTCAACTGGAAACTGGATCAAAAAATGTGTTTTGTTTTTTTAATGTAAAATGGAATATTACTCAACCATAAAGAATGAGAAACTAGAGACATTTATAGCTAAATGCATGCACATTCAGGTGATACTCTTAAGTGAAATAAATAGGACACACATATGTAAATACCAAGTAGTTTGTCTAGTGTGAAAAACTGAAAGTGTAAATAAGGACCAAAGATATAATGGATAATGTGAAATAGGAAGAAAAGGTGCAAAGGGGAGGGGGAATTGGGAGCGGTAGGGCAAAAGAAAGAAGGAAATGGAATTAATATGAGAAAAAGAAAAAATGGAAACAAAGTCTTTGTCAACAGGGACGGGTAGAGGGGTTGAAGGGAGGACAGGGGAATGGGGAAAAATAAGAACCCAGATGGATTATGTAAAGGTGCAAATTTCCATTATGAATGTCATTATATTGTATACCTTAAATGTACCAATAAAATTAATTTTAAAATAAATAAATAAAAAAGAAACAGATCACTGCAACTTTTCACTTTGTGACAATGAACCTGGCTCTATGTCCTGTCAATGTCTCCCGAAATTGGATCATGATTCCTGGTTTTCTATAAATTCTGGGCAGTATTCTCATTGAGACTTTCTAAATGAACTAGTAAATTTATTCTTGCCTTCATATTTTTTTTGACACTCCAAGTAGAGTGACTTTGGGACTGCCAATGAGCTCTGTGGATGGTTCTGTTTTCTTGCTCATTCAGATTAATGGGAAAATTCAGTTGGTAGAAACAAGGCCTCTCTTTCTTTCATTGTCAGCTGAGCAAGGTTACCAGTTCTGAAGATCATGGTCATTTCTTAGCCCATGGCTCTCTTGTCTATCTTCAAATCTATCAATAGCTGATAAAATCTTTATCATGCTTAAAAACTTCCCTACATCTTCTATCACATCTGTCTGACACTCTCATTGGCCTGTGCCAGAAAAAATTTTCTACTTTTTTTTTCAGAATAAACACACCTGGATAATCCAGAATAACCTCTTCATGTCAGGGTCTGTAATCTCAATCACAACTGCAAAATCTCTTTTTATCATGCATGTTCATATATTAAAATTCTGAGAAGGAAGGTGTGGATAATTTTGAAAGACTATTTTTCTTAAAGAAGCTTGTATGGGATGGGCTTATTTTAGTCATGTTTACTAGGCATAGTGAGAGAAAAACTAAGTGAAACAGAAAAGGAATTTACTGAAGAAAATAACCTAATCCTAAGAAGTTTCAGGAAGACCTGAAAACAGTGTCAAGAGATTATCCAGTCATAAATAACACCCAGGCCACACCACTAAACTTCTCACAGGCTTGATCCCATTGCAGTCATCATAAAATGAATGTGGGATTCAAATGTTAGCCATTTTGTTACAGTTGCTTCTCAGCCTCATTTTCCATGCCTCTGTCATATTTACCAAATATGAATTTCTCAAAAAGCCACTTTCCTCTCCTCTTTCTTGCTAAGTTAAAATATGGAAAAGTGCATTTCACTAGAGGAAATGTAATCAAATATTTGTATTTTAGCAATTAAAAAGAATGGAAAACTTAACCTGGGAATATTCTTTGGTATGCATTTTGCCAAATATAGAGAAAAAAATTTTTAATAAATGTTGAGTTACATGTATGTCTCTACATCCCATATGACCTTCCTTCTCAGATCAATGAGTAAGAAGCTCAGTACTAGCCTGTTTCATCCTCAGCTCCAAACTAGAATGAGAATGGTTACCCAGGCCTCTCAAAATATCCACCGTAGTTCCACCTACACTTGCTGGTTAATATATAATAGCCACAGTTGTATTTTGAAAAGATTATGTTATTTAAAGAAGCAGTAATTCACAAAATCATAAAAGTTAAATCTCAAATATTTCTTAAGGGTTCTTATAATTACATATGTCAAGGAAGTTTAGATGTTTTGAATATTTGTAGAATTTTATATGAACTCAAGAGATTTTTCCCCAGTTGTAGTGTTCTGAACACTTAAATTTTATTCATAGTGGCCTATACTGTACACATTATTTTGAGAATATAAATCACATAAATCACAGTAATTTTTACTCGTGTTTTATATTCAGTGTATATTTTGAAATGCACAATTGTATCTTTATTTCACTGTGGAATGTTTAATTTGGGAATTAAATATTTAATTTGGGAAGACCTATGTTTAATTTTCTCTCCCGTCTTCTTTGCTTTGTTTAACTGTGGAATACTCACTTAGATTAAGTATTTAATTTGGGGAGACCTGGGTTTAAATTTCTTCCCTGTCATATTTGCTTTATCCTTCAAAAGTGTTAATCTATATCCTGAAATTGTTTTCAAAATTAAAAGGGATAAAATGTACAACATTTGAATGTTATTAATGCAATATACATTCAGGACCAAAAGAAAATTTAGGAATACTTAAAATATTTTTTACAGTGTTCAGATTGCTCAACCAATGATTCAGGGATTAAAATATAAAAAGCTGATATCTGTTTATACTTGATCCACAACTTTTCCTTTAGAATACAACAGACATTTTAATGTACAGTTGAGTTTACAAACTTTTGAAAATGTAAATTATGAAATATCAATTTTTTTCCTCTGAGAATTGAATAATTGGCCCATTTCTTGAATTTCCTTAAGATCATTATATACAGTATAAAGTATAAAATATTTCCATATGTAAGATACCATGAAATCACACAACAAAAAAACCAAATGATTTGGAAAAGATACTCACAATGCACATGCTTTATTCAATAATAATAGTAATTGAGTTCACTGTGAAATTTACCCTTGAATTTGATTATTGTACTATATCACTTACAAATTCTAATTAGTTTCTGAGCATTGAGAAAGTACCTTGTCTTGAATTCCCTTCCCTCTCACTCACTAGCTATGGGCCAAAGCATTCATTCAATTAATCAACAAGTTCTTATTGAGCAATTGCCTGTCATATAGGGTCAAAAGTTATGTTCTGAGGCAAATGTTATGTTATGTTATGAAATGTTATGTTCACAAAGCAAATATCATCCCAGTACTCATAGAATTTATAATCTTAGGTGTAGCAGTTGCTTAATAACAGTCATTAAACAACCAAATACACAATTATTTCATTAAATTTTGAATGTGAGTTACCAAAATAAAATAATCTACTATCTACAATATCTATTCCTAACTATAATCCAAATAAAAATTATTTCACCAAAAGCAAATTGTGTCCTATACTACTTATAAAAAGGATAAAGGAGAAACTATATTAAGTTTAAAGGTATTTAAATTATCCTAAATAAAGGTAAGAGAATAATTTCTAACATTTCAGTAGTGAATTTTTTTCTTAAATATCACTTGTACTTTGAATGTTGCTTTGAATTTCATATGATTTGACAGAATTCATTCCAAACTTCACCACCTTGTAATTTTAAACAATAGCTTCATTGACAACGTGCAATAAGGATTGCTATCTGGTTATCAGGGGTGATCCATTATAATAGTTGGGCTGATAGTGCTAATGCTGGTCTTTCATTTAAAATGAGTACATCAACTAATATATTCTAAAAGAGTACAAACCAATTAAACCTTCAGAAAATTCTATTCTATTTTGGTTCCTCTGAATATTATTATATGTTAATTTCTCAATTTTAATAAGTATAACCTTGTCTTGCTTATCTGCCTATCCTCAAACAGCACTGTAATGTGAAATGCTAGAATTTAGTACTTTACATTAATAAGTTTTCAAGATGACCATCTTGATAGTGAATATTAAATGTTTTTGAAAAATTAAAAATGACTGTTTAACTCCGCCTGGAATATTTTCATTAGCACAAAACTTTTATTGCCTATAAAAACACTCACTATACCATAAAATGATTTTTCTATTTAAAACAAATTACTGAAAATGTTTTGGCATGTTTTTTTCTCTACCTCTATTGAGAAATTTTAGTTAAATCACTGAAAAAAGAAAACCTCTTTCAAACTTAAGTTCATCTAAAATTGAATCATTCATGTTATCATTTGTAGTGATTCTAAACATTAAAACTATAGATTTCTGGCACTCACACTAAAAAGCATATTCTTGTCTTTAACAACACATTGTCTCCATTCCATATGACTACAAGTGGCTTAGTTTATATAGTACATTTTCATTAAAACATCTCATTTAGAATAAATCATAATGATTCAGCTTATGTCTGCAAAAGATAGTCAATGAACATTACTATTATCTCAATACACAGTGTTTCCCTCAATGTGTTAATATCACTTTACTGTCAAAAATATTTATGTTAAAGAAAAATGTAATATTGTAACAAGTATTTTACATAAACCACAATATTAATCATATCTTCATTTTAAAAGATATATGTCATTTGGCTTTTCTGATGTTCCTGACAATTCAAGATGAAATGTTCATGACTAGAGAAAGAAATAGTTCTACCACTTCTACTTGACAGCATAGCCATATTTGAAAAATGATTCAGATTCAGCTGGGTACAAGAAAGCAGGATAAGCTTTAAAAGGACATGTGAGGAAAGTATTTTTCCATCATGGTATTGCATAAAACTAATACGTGTACTCATTTAATTACTGCAATTGACATTAGAGAAAAGACAGTTAAAGCAACTGTCACAGTATTTATTGATGATGAAATTATTATCTACTTAGTGATGGGCTTCTGTCCAATTACTTTGTGTGGCTCTCAAGGTCTGCATAAATTTGAAAAATTTTGCTTGTTTCCATTGTGAATTTTTTGTGGCTCTTTTTCCTGGGCAAACCTCCAGATTGGCAAGCTCAAGCAGATTTTAAAATATTCTTTCCATCTATCACCCACATGTATCCTGCTTGGGGATGGATTGACATCTGAGTTCAGACAGTTGTAACTAAGCAGCTTTTCTCTGCAAAAAAGTTCATTTTGATTCCCCTGTTGCAGATATCTCCCTTAACTTCTCAAGTTCTGTGTTTTCCAAGTGTTGCAGACTGCTTGCAGCTATTTAAGCACACCATTCAAGGATCACAGTAAATGAATACCAAGTGAGGGTATCTTTTCCAGAGGGTAGGAACAAAGTCATTCTTCTCTCTTGCACATTATAAAAATTTTCTAGATGGATAAAGTGAGATAATGTGTTTTGTTTGTCTTTCTAGTTCAGGCAGAGCATACTTGATAGACTGGTTTGTTTAGACATTCAATTAATTAAGCATCTTTAATCCTGATAATTTAGCTTTCTAAATAATCTATAAATTCTAAAATTATCTCTATCCAATCCATGCACCTTTGTTCTGTTCTAAAAGAAAAGTTTTCTGAAAGGGCATAGAGAAAGAAAACAATCACAATTCCAACAGTCCCTATCACATATGAAGAGAAATCCAATATGTTTAATTTGGGTGTAATTTTGACCATTAACACGGTAGTAATGAGATTGAGGTCATAGAATTGTGGAATGTTGTAACAGACCTAGAAGGAATCTTCAAGTTGACCTGGATCAAAACTCGAAATTTCTCAATTTAGAGATGAAGAAAATGATTCTCAAAAAGTTACATGTGTGGCTAAAACCCAATGGCTACTTACAAAGCAGAAATTAAGCCCTCAGCCCTCTGACTTTTGTGCCATTTCACTTTCTCATAAGAATGATGATGAAAGTCTATGTAGACCTTCACTTATGCAAAATCAGCTCCACGAATAAGCCTTCTGACAATGGATCAGATCATCATCTTATTAAATAGCAAGCTGTATTTTTCAAAAACTGATCAAGACATGCACTAAAACCCATAGTTTCCATTTGATCACTAGGCTATCCTACTCATTGGCCACTATTTTACATTCATATGCAAAACAAGAAAAGTAATGAAATAGTATTCATTTTTTCTATTTAACTATCATATCATATAAACTGCTGAAAAAAGTATATGAAAAATGTTTAAATGGATACCTAACTGTTCCAAAGAGCAGTTAGTACTTCAAGTGCTTAGAATATGTTTTTTCTTTTCACATTTTTTCACTATGTAGTTCAGATTATCCTTAAACTCACTATGTAGCCCAGACTGGCCTTGAACTCATGGCAATCCTCCTCTCTCAGCCTCCTGAATGCTGGGAACACAGGCATATGCCACTACATCTGGGCAAGTATGTTTGTTCTGCAGCAGAATATAGTGGTTGAGATGGCAATTTCGCAAGTCAGAGTGACTGAGTTCAGATTCCAGTTTTCTCATATATAAGTAGAATATTGAAATACTGACTTTATAGAATTTTTTGTAGATTAATATGCCTATGATTTTTATGTTGCTGCTGTCACTATCATTATTTTTAAGGTTGTGTAATGATAAACTATTTTAAAAATCATATACTTTGTTCACAATAATCTGCTCTCTATAAAGGACACATTTCTTTTAATAAAACATTTACTACAAAATTGCATCTAAGGTATTTTCTGAGTTGAATTTAAAGCCATGAGCAATAAGATTTCAACATTAAAAATGTATGGTATATAAATGATTTTATACTAAGCTCAAACTAAAAATAATTGCTGATCATAGTGTTAAAACTTTAAAATGTAAAGTAAGAAGTTTTATCACATATCCTCTGTTCATCAGCTGGTTTTAAATTCTCCCTCAGTATAAAGTACATTGCATACAATTTCTAGAGGAAACTTTCAGTCCAAGAGCCTTCATGTTAAAAATAAGCCGCTTCACTTTCAGAAATTAGTAACAAAGTGTTCCAAACTTTGTTGTAGCTTCAGGTAATAGATTGATCATTGTTTGCTCTTTTTATATCTTTGTAAATGATTTTTCTTCAAACAGAACACTATAGTAGTTTAACAGAAATATCTTTGCTGAAAATAAAAGTAAGAAATGTGTATAAAAATTTAGTGAATTTAGAATCTTTGAAAATTATCTTAGAGTAAATACTGATGTAAATATGTTTTAAATTAATAGGAAATAGTTTAAGAAGTCTCGAGAGAATCATCATTAGTGTAACTGCAAGGAGACCAAGTGTTGTAGGGGAGAGAGAGGGAGGAAGAGGAAGAAGACACAAAAAGAATTAAGATGTGTTATGTACATTTAACAACACCTCACAATGAATGTAATTATAATGTACTGCAAATATGCAGTAACAAAAATTAAAATTTGAAAAAAAGATTATTGTAAACGTATATTCAGAATTACAACCTAAACAATGATTGGATAGAGACACGGCTGAGGGGAAAATATGGATAAGGTCTGGCTGTTACTTCCTGTAAAATTCAGGTTCTGTTTAGAAAATACTTTCCTACCTATAGCTATGTATGGCTTCAAGTCTTTTATCTATTTTTTATTCCAGTAGGTGTAATGTGTGGGAAATGGTAGAATTCAGCTATCTACTTGTAAGAATAGATCACAAGAAGTTTGTTAACTAAGAAAATTAAGTCGTTTCCGGGAAATTCCACAAGTCTGTTTGTTAAAAGAATGCCAGAAACTTTAAGAGACATTGTAAAAGTCTCACAGGAGAAAAACAGGTTTTCCTAGTTTTCTTATTTACCATTTTCTGGGATCAGAGGACTGCGACCTAATGATTGTATGGGTGGTAAGAGAGATAGGACTCACTTTGCACATCTGTTATGTTTGTGGTGGGCTGGTGGGCTTGATTTTGGCTAAAGTCATCCTGCTCTCTTGATACTATCTGATAAGAAGAGGGCTGTGGTGTGCTCTTTGATGTACGGGATTGGTGAACGGAAACAGGGGACTTGTGAATTCTCCTGTAGCTTTTATGAGTCACTTAAAGTCATTTGTCACCTGAGGTTAAAATCAGAAAGACAATAGCCAGAATAACTAAGGTCCTTTCCTACATGTATAAAAGCCTTCCTTCTTTCTTTTGTGATTGTCAAACAGTGTCAAAGGAGTAAACTGCTGTTCGTTCCCCAGGCTGTCTCCTTTTCTTTCTTTAAGTCAGTGCTTTCCGGGGTTCCAGGTCTCCCTCTAGAGAGACCAACAGTAATGTTTCTTTTTTAATGTTCATAGTTTTGATCCAGTTTTATTTGGTTTTAGTACACTGAGAGATATGGGTCCAGTTTCAGTCTTCTACTGTTGTGCCCAGATTGCGAAGTCCCAAAGACCACCAGGAGGCAGTTTCCGATGTAAGCACATGAGGGTCGTTTATTCAAGCTCAAGCAGGGACTCTCAATTGTCACCGACACAGCGGATCAAGATAGAGAGCCCCGAGTTCCAAATTAGCAGGGTTTTTATTGAGAATACAACAAGCTTTGGTCATTAGCAGCCATATGATTGGTTAACATTTAGCAAGTATGAAGTGTAGAATTTTGATTGGCTAGGCTCATTGGGGGTTGAAGGGGATTACGTATAGATTTTTACAAGAAGAATGGGGACAAGGGTTAGTGGTCTACTGTCACTTACTGATGGTCAGCAGACATCCTGACTAATGGTCACGACCACCCTGTGTGGACAGTCAGCACGTTAACAGATTGTCCTATAGATAGTAGGCCCAGGACATTTGTTTCTAGGGCAAACAGATGGCTGAGTAATAAACTCAGGAATCCCGAGTTGTGGATTATGTCCTTTGCCCCAGTTCGAGCACAAATTTGAGAGAACAAAGGAGACTGCTCCAAAACGGAGTCATTCTGGTCCCACACTACAGATAAACATATAGTTTTTCCCAAAAGCACTTGTTGAATAGGCTATCTTTCCTTCAGTGTATGCTTTTGGCCAAAGATCAAATAGCTGATTATATCTGGGGATGTTGCTGTATCCTCTCTTCTGTTCCACTGATTCATGTATATATCTGTTTTTGTTTTTGTTTTTTTCCAATACCATGCTATTTTTGTCACTATTGCTTTGTAGTATAGCTTGAAGTCAGATAAAGTCTCTTGCCTTCTTCTTTGCTCTTTTTTTTTTTTTTTTTGGTACCAGTGATTGAACTTGGGGCCTTGCACTTGCAAGGTAGGCTGCTGAATGACTGAGCTAAATCCCTGGCCCCTCCTTTGCTGTTATTGCCTAAAACTGCTTTTGCTATTCAGAGTCTCTCCTGGTTCAATACGAAATTTAGGATTGTTTTCTCTACTTTTGTAAAGCATGCTGTTGGTAATTTGATTGAATATGTATAGTAGTTTTGGAAGTATGGCCATTTTGACATTTTTTTTTCCCTATCCAGGAGCATGGGGCATCTTTCTATTTTCTGATATATTCATCAGACTTCTTTACACAACACTGTAATTTTCTTTGTAGAGGTCCTTCACTTCCTTGGTTAGGTTAATTCCTGGGTATTTTATTTCTCTTGAAGCTACTATGAATGGTATTGTTTTTATGACTTCTTTCTCATCAAGTTCATTAATACTCATCAAGTTCACAAATACTAATGATTTTTGTATGTTGATCTTGTATTCTGCTATGTTGCTGAATTTGACTATTAATTATGAGTTTTTTGGTGGCGTTCTTTGGGTGTTCTATGTAGAGCATCATGTCATCTGCAAATAACAATAATTTGAGTTCTTTCTTTTCTGAATGTATCTCTTTTATTTATTTCAATTGCCTGATTTGTCTGGCTCAGGTTTCAAGAACTGTGTTGAAGTCATGATAGTAGTCATTCTCATTTTGTTCCTGAATTTAGGGAGGAATGTCCCCACCCCATTTAATATGATGCTAGTTGTTGGTTTGTCATAAATAGCTTTTATTAAATTCAGGTATGATCCCTCTATATCTTTTTTTTTCAAGGTTTTTATCATTAAGGAGTATTAGATTTTGTTGAAAGTCTTTTCTACATCTATTGAAACAGAACCTCAACTGAACAACAACAACAACAACATAACAAGAATCCACAAATTGGATTATATCAGACTAAAAAGATTTTGTACAGCAAAGTAATCAATTTGTGGCTCGAAGAGATAATCAACATAAAAATTTTTTGCCAACTACTCCTCAGACATAGAACTAATATCTACACTTAATCTTACCCAAAAGGCTGAGAAGCAATAGAACTAATATCTAAAATACATAAAGAACTCAAAAAAATTACAAGTAAAATTAAACACCCAGTCAAAAAATGGGCAGTGAAATGAAAAGACATGTTATAGAGGAAGAAGTATAATGGTCAAAAACTACATGAAAAAATGTTTAAAATTTCTGGCCATTAGAGAAATGAAAATTAAAACAATGCTAGGAGGAGGCTTCCAGATAGGTGTGCCATGGCTCCCAAACCAGAGGAGACTTACAGGTCACTGTCCCATAGCTCCCAGCCAAGAGGAGGGTTCCAGGTAGGTGTGCCATGGCTCCCAGCATGGATGAGGCTTCTGGGTAGGCATGCCACAGCTCCCAGACTGGAGGAGGCTCCTGGGTGGAAATGCCACAGCTCCTGACAAAGAAGAGGTGAGACATGTGGGTGCCAGCAGCACCCCCATCCCCCACTGTAGAAATGAGAAGACATGTAAACAAGCCTCAGAACCAGACTTCCAGATCACCTACAGGAGCCTCAAAGGGAAACAAGATGGAACACTCTGACATTCAACCACCTGGACTCCCTGACCTAGCAACAAAAGAGGATGTGGACAAAATGAAATCAGAAATAATTTCTCAGATAACATCAGAGATTGTGCCCATAGTGCAAGACATGATTAATAAATCTAGCGAGGACACAGATAAAAAAATAGAGGAGCTGAGGAATATGATGGAATCCCAACATAGGAAACAAATGGA
>NW_004624730.1:43388802-43399598 GCF_000247695.1 Heterocephalus glaber | reverse complement strand
AAATTATAAAAACCTGGTAAATTTGTATAAAAAAAGGAAAACAAAATTATGACAAACCTAAAACAATACCAATTATATCTCATAGGAAGTCAGTTTGGACATAGCTTTCAAAATTCTTAGGTAAACTTAAGCTGTGGATTAATATTGGCTTCATAAAAAGATAATCATTGTAATCTTTAAGAGACTAATGATTAAATACTGAAGCAAAGACAACATTTCAAGTTTATGTAGTTTTTCTTATGTTTAGATCATTTATGTTTGGGTTATGTTAATGAATGAGTTCATGTTCACAAATTAAAATGACATCACATTGACTTTTATGGTTTCAGTAACTAAAGTTGCTAGTCTATTAAGTTATTTATAAATCACAAAACTGAATAATCTCCTTTTTTTTTTTTTTTTGAGACAAGGCCTTCCTGTGTAGTTCAGGCTGGCCTTGAACTCACAATGTACCTCAGGCTGGCCTTGAACTCCTGCTATCCTCCTGCCTCAACTTCTCTAGCGCTGGGATTACAGATTACAAGCATACACCACCAAGCCCAGCAGTAATCTACTTCTTAGTTTGCCATTTGAAAAAGAAGTTAGTTACTTTAGTCAAAAGTTATAATTAATACAAGTGTTTGACACTATATGGTGAATGTTTAAATTTTTAAAAAAATTACAGTAAAAGATACATTGTCATTAATCCCCTTCAAAACATCTTCAGGCTTGTGCTTGCTTCAGCAGCACATATACTAAAATATCTTCAGGCTCATATATCTTCAATCATAAATTCTATCAAATGTATTATAAGAAAATAATACTAATGTTTAATAAATTCTTTCTATATTAATAGAAGGACCATTTCCCAATTTATTTAATGTGACCAGAATACACAAGCTCAGATACCAAAACCTGGAAAGGACAATTCCTATTTGGGAAACTGGACTATACTATGCCCAAGTATGCTTTTATGACTTAAGGATTTTTTTCAGCTGAACACAGTTAAGAAGCTGATGAGGAAAGCTTTCTGCCCTCCTTCTTTATGCTTAAAAGTAATTTACAAAGACAAAATGCATTCCTCCTCTCCTGTGTACTAGCTATCAGAAAGGTTAACCACTAAAGACAATTTTAGACTCTTATCAGCCTGGAAGGAGCAGCATGTAGTCTACATTCAATCACCATCAAGTAGCCTTTTACTGCTGTTTAAGTGCTTTCCCACAACTTTCCATACCTAGAACTGCACATTCTCTTTCCTTTGTCTTATCACTTTACTAAAAATGTATTATTCTTTGTAAAGATGCTTTATGAGCTGGCAATCAAGGCCACCTTTGAGGATTGTTTATTCCAGTGATGGCTTCCTTGAATTAGGAAATGTACATTAATATATTTCTATTCATTTTCTGTTCTTAATTTGTCATTTCTTATAGGGGTCTATTCAAACTAAGAATTCATGAGAGTTGAGAAATAAATATTTTTCCTCCTTTACAGCATGATGAGACATTATATAAGAACAGGTTTCATAAACATACAAAACTTCTCAACACAATGCACAATGCAGTATCTGTAAACCAATTCCAATTGTATATATATATTATATATATATGTATATATAATATATATACAATAGTACAACATAAAAATCAAAAGCTTAATGGAAGAGTGGAAGATTGATAAAGAACTTGAAATCAAAAATATGAGAAAAGAAAAAAAATGGAAACAAAGTCTTTGTAAATAGGGAAGGGTCAGTTGAGGGGGTGAAGGGAGGGCAAGGGAATGGGGAAAAAATAAGAACCAAGATACATCATGTAAAGGTACAAGATCCCAATGGTGAATGTAATGGTATTCTATACCTAAAATGCACCAATAAGGTAAATGGAAAAAAAAATAAATAAAAAGCAAATAAGGAATAGAGGGAAACACTATAAAAGAAGAGAAGACGGGTCTGACAAAAAATTACAGCTAATGTTACATTTACTGGTAAAACATTTTGAATTTCCTCTAATAATTAATAACAAGACAAAATACTAATGCTTACCTCTTTTGTTCAACATTCTGCTAGAGTTCCTAGTCAGTGCAATAAGGAAAAAAAGAGGAGGAACATTGTTTAATTTAAAGGTGATACTATATATAGAGAGAATGCCAAGGTATTTAAAACAACTAGGTGAATTAAGAAGTCTCAGAAAACATTCTTAATATGTAAACATAATTTGTATTTTATATATTAACACAAAATGGTATATAAATATTATATTTCTTTTCTTTTTTGGGGGGGTACTGGGGATCAAACTTGGGTCCTTGTGCTTGCGCAGCAGGCAGCGAAACCACTGAGCTACATTCCCGGCCCTATAAATATTATAAAATAACTGTTATTACCATCAATACCATAAAAAGAAACAAATTAATGGAATGAAAATTGAGCAAGGCTTCAACAATAAAAACTGTAAGAGATCGTAAGATCAGTATTGTAAAGGTGCTAATTCTCCTTGAGCCAATTCACAGATTCAATACAATTCCACTCTACTAATTCCCCCCATTAATTTTGTTTAGTTTTATTCTTTGATTTTGTTTTGTTTCTTGATTAAAGCTCTCAAATGTATTCTAAAATTTATATGGAAATGCAAAGTATCTAATTTTGGAAAAGCAGAGAAAATTGGAGTAGTTACACTATCCAACAACTACATTAAATAGCAAAGAAGATACTTTGGTACTGGTGTGAAGAGAAGCACATTGAAAAATCGATCGGAAAAGTAAAATACAGTCACTTATATAACAGTAGGCAATTGACAAATGCACAAAGAGAAATCCTTATTGAAAGAAAAATATTTTCGACAAATGTAGATTTTTTTATAAGCCTTGTTATCTATATAAAAAATGAACATTGACACAAGAGTATTTATAAAAAATAAATGTGAAGACTGGGATGTAGCTCAGTGGTGAAATGCTTGCTGGTTTTAATTTTATAGACAATAATATCCTTGCAACTTTGAACTAGGCCAAACAAGTAAACAAATAAGACAGAAAGCACAAAATAACAAATTGATAAATTAAAAATCAGTAAGTATTTTTAAAATTAATCATGAAAAGGCACCATTAAGCCAAAACTTGCAGAGTGCACAACATTAAAATGATAATCTCAAATAGTAGTACAAATTTCCCAAATAAAATCCAGAAGCACACTATAAATTTTATTATCTCAACTGGTTGCTTAGTCTTATATGTATGAGCTTACTTCTAGAAATATTTTCCTTTTCCCTTGATTAATTTATTTTATCCCCATATCAATTTCAGAATACATTTTCGAGGAAGCAAGCTACCCAGAAATTTGGAGACAAAGGTGAACACAGAGAATCATAGTTGAGGTTAACCTACACGGAGAAGCCAGAACTGGCACTATAAAGTATTAGGATAGTTTAATAATAATATTGGCAAATTGTTAGATGCTGACTACGGATTATCATGAATGTGAGAAATTTCTGAGGGTCACAATTTTAGGAATATTATTTTTCCGTGGTTTTACTTCAAGAATCACACCATCTTCTTAAAGATAAATTAAAAGAATTTCTCTAACATCTCTGGCAAGACATAGGGGAAACTATTTTGTTTTCCACTTTTTTGTGTGTGTGTGTGCTGGGGATTGAACTTGGGAGCTTGCGCTTGTGAGGCAGGCGGCAGCACCACTGAGCTAAATCTCCGGCGGGGAAACCATTTTGAAATACGTCTTGCATGTTCTTCCCAAAAAAGACAGTTCAAGAGTAAAACTTCACTGGAATCTCATCCCAAAGAAAAAACAATACTTGTAACACCTTCAGCTTTTTTATCTCACCCAGAGATGAAAGGAGCTAAACATTTGTGAAGTCACAGCCCAAAGACATAGGCTCAGGGAAAGACAAATTAAATGATTTTAGAATGTTTCCTCTCTTCACTCTTTATACCACTTGAACAATAGATTATGCTTAAAGATCAGCAAGGTATAGATTCCATCTAAGGGAAAGTTCTATGGGAAACCCCAGGCAATATGATAATCAAACACAAGGATATCAGAGCATTTTGAAACATCTGATACCTATCATGCCAAGAAACATGACAATCCAACTCTTAGGCATAGTGACATAAACTCTAATAGTAAAGGTCTATTTACTTCCTCTTACTCAATGTGTCATGTCTGGTTTTCAAGAAAATTTTACAAAAAATGTGAAAATAGAAAGGAAAATAAAAACAACTAAAAAAAACAAAAGAAGTCAGATGTGACTTAGATTTTGAAAATATCAGGGAATTTAAAGTAGTTATGATTAGTATGTTAAGGACACCATAAAAAGTAGTAGACAGCAGATGAGCAGAAATGCAAGGTCTAAGAAAGAATCAAACTTAATTGATCAATTCACTATTATTGAACTTCTGATAATAGTAAATCTAAATATAAGAAGCAAAACAATAAAATTTCTAACAAAATAGGTGCCCTTGGGTTCAGTGATGAGCTTTTAACTATACAAAAAGCATAATCCATACAAATAAAATTAGGTAAGTTGCTCTTCGATGATATTAAAAACTTCTCCTGTGAAAACAGAATAAAAATTAAAAAAAACAGACTTAGAGAAGACATCTACAAGACACATACAAACCAGTATCCAAAATATTCAAAGTATTTTTTGGGGGTGGGGGCAGAGTTGATGTGGGATCTTGCATATATTTCAGGCTGGCCTTAAACTCACTATGCAGCCCATGCTGGCCTGGAGTTTTCAGTGATCCTCCTGCTTCAGCCTTCCAGCTGCTGGGATAATAGGCCTGAGCCACCATGCCAGGCTTAAATATTCAAACAATTCTTAAATAATGAGTACAAACAATGTGAATTTTTAAAAAATGGAGAAAAGCTCATAACAAGATACCTCACCAAAGACATACCAATGGCAAACAAAGAAAGCTGGGTGGGGTGGTACACATTTGTAATTCCACCACTCTAGGAAACTGAAACAGAACTTAAAGTTTCTGTCCTGCCTGAGGCAGGAAACTAGGGCAAGGCAAAGTGGCTGGGGCAATTGGCTGTGACCTGTCAGTTGCAGAGACCTGTTAATCAGGGAAAATGGTCTCTTCCTTTTTTCTGGGATGGGGTCTTCACAAGACCAAGCTGAGCCAGCCCTGTAATTAATACCAATTTTATGGCAGTAGATCAAATGGGTTTTCAATGGGGTGGCTTAGATCTGATGTCAGAAGGAGGATATAAAATATGATGGTCATTAAACTCCTGGCTACTGTGAGTCTTCTCAGCCTGCCCTGATGCACTCTGCAAGGCATACTTCTTTTCCTACTTTAACTGGCCACACTCACTCTGCAGAGCACTTCTTTTCAGAACACTTTTTCTTCTTGAACACTTCATTTACACTTCTTTTTCTTCTTCTTTTGCCTTAAAGTTAATATTTCACTTTTATTGATTGTTCTGCCCAAGTCTTTGAATGGGACATTAAGTGCCTGAAAAAGACCAACTGGTCACTAAAACACCTCGTAATGTGCCTGGAAAACTGAGTAACTTAGTGAGACTGTGAAAATAAAAAAGGACTGGGGATCTAGCTCAATGAAAAGACCCTGAGTTCAATTCTCAGTACATACAGTCACACACAGACACACACACAGACACACACACACACACAAAATAAAGAAAAGAAAAAAGAAAGATATTTATTTTTGTCCTTAATTCTGTTAAGTAATTTACTTTACAATGTTGATTACTGGTCAGAATAAAGTTCTCTCAAGCTTTAGAGCACATCACCATGATAGCCTCCCAACCCCACATTCCTGCCAAAAAAGAAAAAGAAAAAGAAAAGATTTTTAACAACATTGTCTTGCTTAAAAAATAATAGTGAGATTCACTACACATTTAGTAGAACGGGTAAAATCCAAAATATTGAGGGAAGGTTGTAGCTCAGTAAGAACTCCCATTATTGTTGCCAGTTGTTTATAATCGCTTTACTCATAATCACCTAAAACTGGAATCAAGCAAGATAGCTTTCAAAAGTTGCATAATTAGTGGGCGGAGATTTAGTTCAGTGGCCCCGCGCCTGCCTGGCAAGTGCAAGGTCCCGAGTTCAATCCCAGGTTCTGGAGAGAGAGAGAGAGAGAGAGAGAGAGAGAGAGAGAGAGAGAGAGAAATTGTATTTGCCGGGGATTTAGCTCAGTGGTGCCACGCCATGCAAGTGCAAGGTGGTGAGTTTGATCCCCGTAACAAAAAACAAAATGAAACAAAACAAAAAATGCATAATTAAATAAACTATGGTATATTTATGTGAGGGGATATCAGTAAAATTAAAATGAGCTATCAAGTCACAGAAAAACAGACATGGAATCTAAATATATATTTCTAAGTAAAAGTACCTTCTCTGGAAAAGATAATCTGAATCTAATTCCAGTATATATCAGAAACTACAAAACTACAGAGAGTGAAGATCAGTGTTTCCCTGAAATTTGGATGGAGAAAAGTTTGAATATGTCAAGTGAGGAAGTTTTAGGACTTTGAAAATGTCCTATGTACTATTATGTATTCACCAAATCCCATGAAACTTTGAACCTCAGCTATCTTGCTTGATTCCAGTTTTAGGTGATTATGAATAAAGTCATTATAAATGCTTGGCAACAATAATGGGAGTTCTTATTGTGCTACAACCTTCCCTCGATATTTTGGATTTTAGCCATTCTACTAAATATATACAAATTTAAAAAAAAGAAGAAGAAGAAAGTTGGTAAAAAGGAGGTTGGGAGATCCTAGGAAAGTAGATTGTAACAAGAAAATATAATTGCATTAGGAATGTAAGAAACAAACTCACCAGATGAAGTAGGGCTAGGTGAGTTACTGATGTAAATACCCTGGAAATGAGTGGAGCTTTCAAACCTAAACACAAAAGAAGGGGCACATTAGGGTTATACTTCAGCTTTTGTGAAGGTATGAGTTAATGGTTCTCTCCCTGGCATTCATGTTCATTGTACTCATGTTTAATTAGTATGGATACAGATGGTTGCAAATAAAATTATACACTCACACCTACACAAAAGTGGTATACTCCCTTAATATATATCAGCTGAGAGACCTAAAATCTATAAGACTTCAATAGAAACAAGCACACATAACATCCACATTTCACCTCCTAGTGGAGTATCATTCTCCAATAAAACAAAAACAATAAACAAGAATATTTGAGGACCTTCTGCCAGTCTATTTCTTTTGATTGGTGAATTGAGGCCATTGATATTGATGGTTATAATTGATAGATATTCACTCATCCTTGTCATGATGTTTTACTGTTGTTGGCTCTTTTATTTCTTATTTTTTCCCCTTGTCCCTTTAGTTTCTTACCTTGCCTGGTGGCTTCCCTCTGTTGGGCCTCATGGAGTTGTGACTTTCATTGTCTTTTTCTAGGATTATTGCTTAAAATTGTTTGGAGTGCTGGTTTGGTGTTCATGAAATTTCTCAGACGTTCTGTGTTGTGGAAGGTCCAAAGGGGTAGGGGTGGTGAGAGGGGAAGGGGAAAGAAAAGAAGGGAAAGGAAAAATTGTGAGAAAGGAAAAAAAAGGAAACAGAGTCTATGTAAATAGGGAAGGGTGGAGGGGGTGAAGGGTGCACAGGTAATGGGGAAAAAAAAAGAACCAAGATACATCATGTACAGGTGCAAGCACCCAATGACAAATGTAAACATATTGTATACCTAAAATGTACCAATAAAAGAATTTAAGGGAAAAAAAAAAGAATACTTGAGGAAAAGGTGATTCAAGGAAGGGTAGGCTGATTTAATGAAATGCAAAAAATTAGACTGACCCTCTTTTAGGACTACAGAGTTAGAAATTACTCAGACAACAAAGCAAACACAGAGGTTTTGTGAAAGTAGCAGAGAAAGCAAATGAAAGATCTCCTAATGGCCAAACTGGGAACAATTTGAGCCACAAAATAAAGTTTATTGGATTATAACTCAAAGTATTTTTAAAAGACTATGACTAACTTCTGATTTACATTAATGAATAAATATATAACCTCCAGTAATAGATATCCCATGCAGAACAATTCAAATAATTTATGTAGATAGATATCTGTCAAGTGTGAGGGCTATATATAGTGCTTTCTTCCAAAGAATGTAGTCTAGAAAGGAGGGGAGTAACTTCATAGTCAAGAAATCTACAAATACTTCCCTGGACAGGTGATCAAGATCTCCATCCTGTGATGATAATGTTTCCAACATACACCTTTGATATGATCAGATGAAAATAAGTCTCTATTTCTTAGGCCTTCCTCCCAAAGACCCAGAGCCAAAAGTAATCGTGTTTTAAAAAAATCAGTAAATTCCAATAGAGGGACATCCTAAATAATCCCTGAATGGTACTCATGAAAATTGTAAAGGTCATCACAAACAAGGAAAATTTGACAGACTTTCATAACAGAGAGGAACCTAAGGAGACCTGATGACTAAATGTATTCAGTAACTGGAATGGGGACCAGAACAGAAAAAAAGAAATACGTAAAAGGCAAGGAAATCTGTAAATATGGGCTTTACTGAATAATAGTGTCCTAATATTTGTTCATTAATTTTAGCAATATACTAATGTACGATAATAATAAGGGATAATAGTAATACTAACTGGGTACAGAATATACAGAATTATCTGTACTCTCTGCTTGAATTTTCTGCAAATGTAAAACAGTCTACTTTAAAGAAATATAAACCTTAAAAATGTTAATCATATATTTAAAAATACAGAAAACTAATTCCTAAATATTTCAAGAAAAGGCCTACAGACCAATTTCTAAAAATTGGCAAAGATATGAAGAGAAAAACAAATACTATTAGTATATTACTTTGAAAGAATACTCATTCTCATTCATAATAAGAAAAACTGACATGAGAGCTAAATTGTGATAACAGTTTTTTTCCTATTGAGAAACAAATTCTTAATGATAACACATTGTGTTAGAAAGACTATGGGGAAATAAAGACAAAGTCACTGTTTTTGGAAATACAAATTAAAAATCACTAATGATGTAACTTGGTAATATCTATCAAAATTACAAGAGAATCTACATTTTGACTCAGGAATTGAATTCTAAGAATTTATTCAACAGATATATATGCACATAATGTTTTTCTGTTCAAGATTATTTACTTCAGGGCTGATTGCACTGAAATGAAAATTAAGAAATAACCTTGTTTCAGTAGAGTACTGACTAAATAAATTGTTCATCTATAGAATGTGGTATTTTGAAACTGAAATACACTATCTGTTAGATTTAAGAGCAAAAGTTGTAGTGATTCTGACAGACTAAAATGACAACTCATCCCATATAATGTGTGAGATGTGAGACAATACATAGACATAGCTTTGTCATCTTTAAGGGAAATGAAATAAATACAGATTTCCTGGAATGGTTTCAAAAAATATGCTAAAATATGTTTCTAATGTATGTGAAATAGTTAAAATAACATATTGTGCCTGTTGACTACCATAAAATCGCTATTATGATACTGCCATAAAAAATGAAGGATATCATTGTGTGTATTTGATGTTTATGTCACCTGCAATTTTTGTTATAATGTTAAAATAATTTATTAAATTTAATATTATGTAAAAGCAAAAAAAGATATGAAATAGCAATTGACCATCCTTAATGTATGCAGGGGGAAACATATAAATTATATTTGCTAATATTAAAAAAAATCTAGAAGCAAATGCATACACACAATTAAATTTAAGTATTAATAATGGGAGTGAACATATAGGAACTGGGATGGAGGATTTTTAATTGTAATGTTTCATATTTCTTTGATTTTTAAAGTACTTGAAGCATTACTTATTGAAAATAAAGTTAAATTCTAAGAAACATAGCTATAATTTATTGAGTAAACTGGATATATAAAGTCATTAAAACAGGTTTTAGTAAGATAATACAAATCAGTGTATTTGTATGACAATAAAAAAAAAGAGAACTTTGAAATTATACTCATTTGCTTATATGCCCAAAAGTACAGGCCACCATATCTGAGCCACCTTAGATAGTACTCATAATATTACATTATTATGCAATAAATACTTTTTTAATGTGTTCTTTTACTGCTATTCTAATAATAACTGACATAACCAGCATTTGCTGGATGTCAAGAACTCTGTCAGATATTTGATATTTGACATTTCTTTTAATTGTGCTAACCCAATGATGTTTTCTCCTAATATATTGCATAAATGTAACTCAGGGAAGTAGGTAAGTGTTCTAAAGTTAAAAAGATGAATTAATAGCATTGAAGGCCAGATTGCTCTGACTTCAAAGTCCATGCTCTTAACTACTGTCCTTTTTCTGACTGAGAGGCACATGCAGAGCAAGTGAGAACAATTCCTAAAGTGACAGAAAAGGCGTTTGGGAGGGAAGTGTGGGTTCTGGCTCTGCTACATCTGAGCTGATCCTTTTTTATCAATAGAGAGATAGTTTTGGATTCCAAGATTCTTAAACTTTAAAACTGTAATATTTTCTAAGTCCGTATCTTTTTTTTTTTGGTACTAGTGATCAAATTCAAGACCTTGCACTTGTGAGGCAGGCGCAGCGCCACTGGCTAAATCCCCAGCCCTTCAAACTGTAATATTTTCTAAACTATTTTTTTAATAAATAATTTCCTTGCTTCAGATCTTATGTAGATAAGATTAAATTCCAATGCATTTTGGAATAGTGTTATTGTAATGTTAAATATTATTAACTATTAAAATATTATATCAAAATCACACACACTTAACTTTTTAGTTTTTTATTACCATTAAATATACATAATGTGCATTTTAATTAATGTATTATACAA
>NW_004624730.1:43352978-43388702 GCF_000247695.1 Heterocephalus glaber | reverse complement strand
ACAGTATGTACCCTCAAATATTTTTAAAATTTAATATTTCAAATCAATTTAAGTATATAGTTTAGCTTAATATCAATTGTAAATTATCTACTATAAATGAATGCAACATTGATTCTAAATTATAACTATAGGATTAAGGTAAAATTTTGATGGAATGCAGTAGCATTCATTTGGGAGTGATTTTTAAAAATGTGGATTCTGGATCCTAAGTATGGAAGATTTGTGGTTAGTAGGTAAAGGCACAGGATGTAGTTTTGTTTATCGTTTTTGTTTTGTTTGTAACAAGTGATCGATATATCTAGTAATTGGAATAGGCTTTGAGAAACATGATCATGACTTGTCTTGAAGAAAAAAGCAAAATATCACCCTCAAGCCCAGTACATGATGTACTTTCATTTCCATGTATGGTACCAGAGGAAAATTTATCAGTGTATGGTATAAGGCATTTTTATTAATATTAAAGTGTCTAGCTAAAAATAAAATATTAATATTGAACTAGACACTGTCTTCTATCACCTTACAGTGTGGAGTGCGATTTTCCCTTGCCAGCTGACATTTGTCAAAAGAAAAGATTTTCCAATCTTGTGTAAGAGGGAAGACTATAACTGACCCTTTTTTAAACAGTTTTTTAAAAATTAATTTAATTTGTACATTTTAGATATACATTATGATCACATTCATCATTGGGAATTTGTACCTGTACATGATATACCTTGGTTCTTGTTTTTTCCCATTCCCTTTAACGCCTTTCCACCCTCCACCCCTCCCTATTTACAAAGGCTTTCTTTCCATTTTTTTCATCTTTTCTCATATTTTTTCTTTCCCTTCTTTTCTTTCCTTTCCCACACCCCTTGTACTTCCTCTTCCCCCTTGAACCTTTGCTTCCTATTTCACATAAACTATTATACATTTTGGTCCTTATTTACACTTTCAGTTTCTCATACCAGAGAGACAATTCAGTATTTACACATACATGTCCTTTTTATTTCACTTAAGAGTATGACCTCAATATGTATTCATTTAGCTATAAATGTCTCTGATTTTCCATTCTTTATGGCTGAGTTGTACTCCATTTTATAAAAAACCACATCTTCTTTATCCAGTCACCAATTGACGGGCATTTGGGTTGTTTCCAAGATTTAGCTATTAGAAACCATGCCGCTATAAACATGGGTGTGCATATATTGCTGTGGTATGACTCTTTTAATTCTTTTGGGAAGATATCCAGCAGGGGTATAGCTAGGAAAATGGGACTTCTAATCCTAGTTTTTTGAGGTATCTCCATACTGATTTCCACAGTGATTGTACCAGTCTACACTCACACCAACAGTAGAGAAGGGTTCCTTTTTCTCCACAGCCCCACCAGCATTTGTTATTGGTTGATTTCTTGACAGCAGCCATTCTTTGGCAGCAAAGACAAGGCAGGGCTAATCACAATCCTCAACTTGAAACTATACTACAAAGCTACTGTGATAAAAACAGCATGATACTGGCAAAAAAACAACAACAAACAGATCTGAGGACCAATGGAACAGATTAGAAGATGCTGAAACAACTCTAGACACACTCAGCCACCTCATCTTTGACAAAGGAGCCAAACATCCTCACTGGAGAAAAGATAGCCTCTTTAATAAATGGCATTGGAAGAACTGGGTTTCAATTTACCAAAGATTAAAAGTAGACCCATAGTTCTCACCATGCACTAAACCAAAATAAAAATGAATCAAAGATCTAAATATTAAAAAACAAACATTAAACCTGCTAGAAGATAGGTTAGGTAGAACTCTTTACTATTTTTTAACAGACATTGATTTTTCTTTTGTTATTCTAAATCTGAAAGACAGGTAAAGAATCATATTGGACTGTATGCAATTTTTCAACATAACATTGTTATATATAAATTGATAAGATAAGGATTTCTAAGTCACTCCCATAGATGTACAAGACTGGGAATTAAAAAATTATAGTGTATGGTATCAAATATAATCCACAAGGAATAGTAATCTCATTCATATATTTTATATTTTTTTATTTTGATGTAGTGGATAGTAAAATTACTCTAATAATGATATCAACTACTGAGAAATTAAAAAGAAAACTTTGTTAAATTGAAGTATAAGTAAATTTATAACTGGTTTTTTACTTTAAGATCTGAATCTTAGTCTTTTCTGAGACCAAGAGGTTCTTATATTTCATTACAATTGGCAGTGATTGACTTTAATCAGCTAACAAAGGGAACACTTGGGATATTTGAATATAACTAATTTGCTACTCTATTCTGCATATGAAATTCTGGTTTGAATATTTAAAAAGAAAGAAATGAAATATTTTTTCTTTACCGTGTATTTTCCATAAGTGTATCTTACTTCACTGAGTTAATAAAATCGCTCTATCTAGGTTTACTAATATTCTAAGTTTTTTCCATAATCAACTTAAACCTCAAAGGTAGATTAAAGAACAATCCCAGGTATTATAGGGCACTAGAAAAGTTAGCACTATGGGATTTTAGCACGTTTAATTTCTCCTCGCATGTAGTAATTTACAAATTAATAGAGGTCATGGTACTGGTGATGAGCACTACAAAAGCAACAAAAAAATTAGGTAACCGAAATGTAATTGAAAACTTTAGTGCAATTTTCCAAGAAAACCCTAATAAATTTATTTTAAAATGTAAAATAATACTTCAAAGACCTCTTTGTCTTTATTTTTCATACCATCACCACTTCTGATAAGCTGGACAGAGTCTCATCAAAATTTTCTCTTTTCTAAAATTAACTTTAAAATAACACATTCCCAATCCACCTTGTTCAGACTTCTGTCTTTTTAACTCCTTTTTCCTTTCTCAAGCATCCATACCCTAATGTACCTCTTTTCTTTCTCTTTTTGTACAGTTAGGTATGATTCCTTTCTGACAGCCCTGGAAATCATAAACAGTACTCTCCCTGGTCAAATATGTCCTTCAGGAACTCTTCTGAATAATCTAGTCAATTCCCAGAAAACAGGACTGGAAAGCTAGGATTTAATAAGTATAAATTATTAGTGGCCATGCAGAAAGCAAAATGGCTAGAAGGGGAGGCTGGAATAATCTTATTTTATCTTATTGTCCTATGAATTGAACTCAAGATTTCCTGCTTTGTAGGCAACTCTTGACCTCTGAGTTAAATCCCCAACCCATTAAGTCCTGCTCATAATGTGTTAATTCAATCACATCACTACCCTTAGTACAACTGAGTTTACCCCAGAATGATCATGATAACACGAGATTCTCAGTTTGCCCTATTCCTTCTGGTGAGCAGTGTGTATTTGTGTGATTAATCATAAAGCAATCTAATGTAAACAGTAGACTGGTTTCAAACTAGATTCATAAAAAATCAATTAACTGAATTGTGTCCAGCATATTTTTAATATTGTTAAATAAAGGGAACTATCCCTATACTATTATATATTCTTTATTGTCTTTTAAAAATAGACTCTTGAAGGGCCAGAGATTTAGCTCAGTGGTTTTGCCCCCTGTCTCACAAGCACAAGGACCCAAGTTTGATCCCTGGTACAGACACAAAAAAAAAACCTCTCGAAATTATCTTGTGTACACGTTTTAAAAGTATGTTACCTAAAATATTTGTGACAGCAGAAATTGAACAAATTATAAATTCAAAATGTATTATAGACTAAAGAGGCATTTTTTGGTTTGGATTTTAACCTATTTTTGTTTTTACTTGACAATTTTTATTTTTTGATAATTTTTAATTATAGTATCCAATAGTTTTTATTTTGTGAATAAAATAATTATATTCATAATGAATTAACTCTAGTGAAGCTTATCTCAAACTTATTACAATTGTTGCAAGTGACTTAGTCATGTATAATCTGCATTCAATCATATTTTAACATACTAATAAGGCTATTATTTACAAAATATAATTAATGATTCTTTAAGCATATTTGAATAGAACAATACAGCATTTGAAATGACTTCATAAAATGGTAATAGTATGTCAGAATATTAATTCAGTTATGTATTCATATTTAAATGTGATTTTTGTAAATATATTTTAAATGTTAAATTGATGAATGAACAATAGTCACTGAATATTTATGAGCAATCTTTTAAATATGATTTCTATAATCATTAATATAGAGGATATAAATTTAGAGTACATTTTGTTACTGAAATGTGTTTTCTTCCATAGTTGCTTAAGATAATAATAAAAAAGGAACTTTAAGCGATATGTAATGAAATTGTTTTCATTTTCCATGAAACTAGTTTTTTTTAGCAGTGATTGGGGGAAGTAAATCTCAGACTTGAAATATATTATCTTAACTAAACTGCTTCCACATTTTAGCTGGCCCAAGTGTAACTATTTATCTATAGGGAAATAAAAACTCTAATTCATTTTATATATTCTTAAGAAAAAT
The DNA here is from genome assembly GCF_000247695.1 of Heterocephalus glaber. The sequence goes on along the minus strand of NW_004624730.1, from coordinate 43,384,286 downwards.
AAAGTTTACTACTTGCCAGCCCAAAAGAGAGTTTTACCTTACAGTACACAAGAAACACAACAAGAAGTTCTATATATGTAGCATAGTTAAGTGCAGCTTCTGTGAATCATTGAAATGTTAACTCTAGAAGGTCAAACTTAAACTTAGAATGTGGAATATTTTAACGTGTATCTTCTAAGATTTATCTTCTGGATTTCAATTCCTTACCCAGTAATTGATTTTATAACCCAGATAAGAATAGGAGCCATTATAACAGCTAAGAACAAAGGAGAATGAAAAATTTTAAAAATCTAGTTTAAATGTTTGTATAGTGGTTCTTTTGCTTTTTAAAAATAATTTAAAATAATCAGTGTTAACACCCACCTTGAGTATAATTTAGCATTCTTTGTACAATCTCAGAGAGCTAAAAAGTTAAGACCAACTTCAGTATATCAAGAATTACCTAGGATCCTTGCTACTTTTCCCTAATTTGTCAGCTGAACTATATAACATTTTGTTATAACATCTCAGATTTTTAAATTTTCTCTAGAGTGAGTCTTTGTGAATCTATAAAACTGATCATGGAAGGTGTGAATCATGGAAAAAGGAGATTCTATTCTATTTAATAATACAATATGATACAATGAGAATAATTTACTGTAAATGTTAAAAATGATTGAGAAATCAACTAATAATGATCAATAGTGGAAAGTATGTTTGAAAAATGTTAATATGATTTCATGGTAGTTAATGACATGATAATTAAACTAAATATATTTTGTTAAAGAATCTTAAAACAGGTTATGGATGTAGCTCAGTGGTGCAGTATTTGTCTAGCAAGTATGAGGTCCTGGGCTCAACTCCATGTTCCAAAATAGAAAAAAGAAATAAATAAAATAGATAAATGACATATCTTAAATAAGTGAACTGAAATAAGAAAACAATCATAAAACACTAAAAGGAATAAATACAATTTAAAAAGAAGAGGACTTCTTTGTGAATTTCATGTTCTTACACATTTCCCAGGGTTTGAATTTGTACCTCACATTTGATTTATTGCAAACATAATCCTATGTTAATGATATGTGGAGATAGCATCTTTGGGAAGTTGTTAGGATTAGCTATGGTTTTGAGGGTTAGGACTCTATGATGCAAGTAGTGGCTTTGAGAGAGGAGGAAAAGAGACTCCAGCTACAAAGCATGTGAGTGTGTGTGTGTGTGTGTGTGTGTGATATGTGTGTGTGTGTGTGTGTGTGTGTGTGTGAGGGCTTCTACCAGGTCATGACCCAGCACTAATGTTATCACCAGATACTGAGCAGATGACACCACTCTGCTCTTGGACTTCCTAGCTCCCTGAAGCATGAGCTAAATGAACTTTTATTTTCTTTTAAGTTTATTAATGCATGTTAATATTATATGATTTTGGAATTTTGGTACATACATTTAACAAATTTTAACTGTTTTTTTCTTTACAAATTATTCACTCTGTGATATTCATTTATAGCAACAGAAAACAGATTAAAGCAGTGTTTACAAAGCAATTTCAAAAATATGTATTTATGCAAAAAAGTACAATGCCCTGTAAATCAAATTTTATTTCTTTTCTTTTCTTCATTCCTTTCTTCTTTCTTTCCTTGGTTTCTTTTTTCCCTCTTTCTTTCTTTTCTTTCTTTCTTTCTTTCTTTCTTTCTTTCTTTCTTTCTTTCTTTCTTTCCCCCTTTCGTTTTTACCCACCATCTCACCATGCTGCCCAAGCTGGTCTCAAACTCCTAGGGTCAGGTCATCCTCTCAAATTAGCCTTGGGAATAGTTGGGATTAAAGGCATCCACCACTATGCCTGACTCTAGGTTTCTATATTTAGCTTCCATATTGTGTTACAACAGGTAATAAATGTACCAAGTAGTTTTTCTACTTAAAATATTTACTTTGTAGCACATAAGAAAATTACAAACTCTGCTTAGGAATTGTACATTGTTAGTCCAATATTCACAGTTTACAAATAAAGAAACTGAAGTCCTAAAATCAATAATTTTCAGAGAAATAGACTATTGTGTTTAAGAAGGTACAGTCTTTAGTCAAGTAGTCTGGATATAAATCTCAGATCTCATTTTATGACCTGGGAGAATATTGTAAATTTTTTCTAATTTTATAAGTTTATATTCTCATTGGTAAAAATAATATATATTTTCTACACTGAGAATGAAATAAAATTATTAAAACAAAGTGTTTAGCATAATGCTTTCCAGGGTTCAGCAAATATTAGCTAATATATTAGTAGTACCAGTATTACTATTAGTAATTATATAGTAATTAGTATTACTATTATTGTGATTTACCTATATTATTGTTATTAGGGCAAAAGCCAGGTTCTCTTAACAACAAACTCATTATAACTGGTATTTTAGTCTTAACTTTGCAACTAGCTTCAGTGGATATTACCCATATAATATATCTCTCTTCTTATGTTAAAAAAAATCACTAAATATTTGTTCTTGTTTTCTAATTTGGGTAAATTGCTTATTTCCAGGACTTATATTTTAAGTCCTGGTTTCTCAATATTGGCTTCTCAATGAACTGTTGATGGAGTTAGCACTGGCTAAAAAAAAAAAAATCTATTTTTATTTGACAGACTAAATTGTTGTAATTAAATAGTCTATGTAATAATAATTCATAAACTTATCCAGGAGGACCTATGAAGTCCTTGAAACAAGGTGAATATGGTTTTACAGGTATATGTGATTTAAGCAAATACTTTTTTTCCTTAAGAAAAGAATAAACCCAATACAGATAGGTAAAAGGTGGCTAGGTAGGGATAGGTAAATCTACAGGTAGAGGACAGGTATGTAGAAGATAAATATTTATGGAGAGATAGAAATTTATCTATCCCAATTATACTTTATACATGTTTATAATGACAAGCTACAACTCAAATTGATTACTAGTTTTCCTGCCTTCATTATGGCACCTAAGAAAATATAAATCCTAAAGATGATTGTATAGAAGCAACCATTAGTATAAACAATGGAATGGAGGAAAAATTTACTTTTAGGCAAATAATAAAATAAATCAGTTTGAATTTTCACCTTTTTTTTTTTTTTTCAGTACTGTGGATTGAGGCAGGCACAGTGTCACTGAGCTAAATGCCTGGCCTGCACTACTGTGGATTGAACCTAAGACTGTCACACTAAACTACATTCCTGTCCTTTTTATTTTTTTTTAAGTTTTATCTTGAGACATGGTTTCTCCAAGTTGCAAAATTAGACCACCTGGGCTCAAATTTGTGCTCCTCTTACCTCTGTTACCTAGAGTACTAGATTATAGGCAGGCACTACCATGACTCATGTATATTCACTTCTTTACAAACAGAAGAAAATAAGATTTTAGTCAGTCAAAAACTTTTTTAAAGGGCTAGGGATTTAGCTCAGTGGTTTCGCTGCCTGCTGTGCAAGCGCAAGGACCCGAGTTCGATCTCTGGTACTAAAAAAAAAAAAAACATTTTTAAAGTCCAAAATCTATAAGAATTCTAGAATCTTCACTTTATTATTTAATTTTAGATTGATGTATTCTTAACCTTTGAATGTTAATGTTTGCCTTTGTACAAAATTGCTTTGAACATTAAGCCATGCTATTAATTTATTATTTTCAAATAAATTAAGCCATTATTTAAAGTTATGTTAATGTTTTTATTATCCATGATAAATTTCTACAATTAAATAAGAATTGAGAAAATTAACTTCACAAAGTAATAATTAACATATATCCTAGATGACATAATTTTCTATTTCACAGGTTAAAAATTTCTCTTGAGATATTTTATTATCAAAATTTGGCACTTTGAACTCACAAACTGTTAAAATAATATGTTTATGAAATAATTAAAATGTATAATAAAAGTTCTGAAAATATATTTAAGTGTATATGATATTATGTATGTAGCATGCTATTTGCACAATTTAAATAACGAATAATGTTAATTATAAAGCCTCATTTATAATAATCAATAAGGAAATTCATTAATAGAAATGGTAGTTATACTGGATTCTAAATATTCAATGATAAATTTGTATCCAATTTTAATTAATAATTTTAGTTTTTTCCTGAAGCTTTTCCTACACACAGACACACAGATACACACAGACACATAGATACACACACACACACTAATAATTACTGATTGTCATTAGAAAATATGATGCTTTCCATCTCAATGTACAATACTTAAATACATTTTCACAATTATAAAATATACTAATTGAGTGGTAAGAATGCATTTATATAAGTAAACAAACAGTTTGTTTGTAAATACTAGTTTGTACATAAAATAGAATTTACTACAGAAAGAAAAAGTTCTATAGGAGGTAGAGCAGGTGGAAACAAAGATGTAAAGATTCATTTTCAGAAGATGATGGAGAGTTGGATGATCGACCTCCTAGCAGGCATTTAATATCAGAGTCAGATGTGCTTGGTGATAGAACTATGACATTATTAGTTTCTTATACATTTTTGTGAAAAATGTGTTCCGAGTTAAATTTTCAGTTCTAGGCATCCTGCTAATAGACATTACAGAAAACCAATAGAAAATACAATTCTAAATAATCACACAGGCAAACATCTGTCAGGCATCTAAATACTACATTCACAAGCATTATTGTAAATGTGGTTTGACAATATGCCAGTTATACTCTTTGTTTTGTTTCCCCTAATGTGATGGGAAGAGTAGAATAAGCTTGATTGTGAATTCAATGTCATTTTTCCCAAGTTAAGATTATGGGTGTAGGGGTAGTTAGACAAGAACTTTTGAAACAAAACAAAAACATTCATAGCTTCAGGAACTTTTTGATTCAGTACAGATGTCACTTGGGCATTGGTTCATCCACTGTTTTGCAAAAATATTTACCATAGTTTTAAAGTTGATCATTATACAATTCTTAAAACTTCATGTTGTTGTTTTTGTAGTATCAATGCAAAGAAGTAAAAAATTTAAATAAGTAGTAATTTAGTATAAAAGTGAAGGATAAATTTTATGTTTAATTGTGACTAAAGACAAATAGGTTTTAGGTATTTGACATCTTTTCCTTGGTCTTACCAGTGTGCATAATGAGATGGTTATCTATGGTATTATAAAAGGTCTAGAAGAGATAAAGAATCTGCTATAGGAATGAAACTCAGTTTTTTACAAATAATGCCTTCTAATGGCCCACATACAAAAAGTAGATGAACAATGCATAAAAGAAGAACAAAGTTACATATTCAAGGTTATGTAACTTATCAAAGGACATGGTGGATCTGAAGTTAAAATCAAAGTTTCTATCAACAGCTTCCTTCTTCAAAACAAAGTGTACTATATATGAAGTATGATCAAAGTTTATGATGAATATTAAAAAATTTTACAATCAAAAATGCATTCCTATTTATTCCTTGAATTTTGACTGTTTTTGTCTCCATTCCCTGCATCTATGCATCTGCTTCAGGAGGTGGGGTTTTGTTTATTTGTTTTGAGGGATTTGGGTTTTTTGTGTGTATGTTTTAGTTTTAGTTTCTGGAACTGAACCCAGAAGATTGTGCATTCTAAGCATGTGATCTGCCACTGAGCCAAACCTCAGATCTGGAAGTTTTAAATTATAAACTCAACCTACATCCTCTCAGAAAGTTTGACATCTTGACTATACAGAAAACTACTTTACAACAATAAGAAAAGGAATACCAGAGCATGTGTCTGTTTTTCTTTCATCATTATTCTTAAAAACAAGTAAACATACACTATATATTAACTATGGAATAGCATTCATTGGCAATTGTAATCTGCTTAATTATTTCCTATTTGGAGTCTCTAAATCTGTGAGTTTTGCTAAAACTCACACTACTGAAAAAGATTGTCATAAAATTATATCTATATTTTAAATAAAATTATATGTATATATATTTAGTAAGTAATAAGCCAAGCTACATTTTCTTTTGCATTTTTACTGCAGGTAATACAATGAAGTTCAAAGTCAGCAGCTTTGTAAGAGTGAAGACTGTCATGTTTGAGAATTCATATATCCAGCCCTATAGAAAAGCTCATGAAGATAACAAATCCTGTGGACTGAAGGTGGGTGAGTATCCAACATGGCCAGAAAGAAGAAAAGTAACCAGATAAATACATATCCTTTCAAATAAAGCATCTGAACTGTAGATGAGAACAGAGAAGATTATGCCAACATCATTTAGAGCTGAATTGAAAGAAAAGGAATACAGTGGTAAGGAATGAAAGCAAATGCATGACATATGAGTTGGTTTGGCTTAAAGCATAGTTTAAGGAAGACCCTAGAATGCATTATATAAATTGGAAAATTACCATGACTTTTACTTAATGTAATAACCCAATTTTGTAACCTCATTCACCGAACATTTATTGAAAGACAACTATGTGTTATACACAGTAATAAATAATCCATCAATAATTATACTATGTGCTGATGATACAACCATGATATGATTCCATACTATGCCCATCATCTAATAAAACAGCAACACTGTCAAACTGATTTGATTAGGGAAAATTTTACCTTCAAATTAATGACATGGAGTGTGAACAAGATGGACAAATCAAAGGTGATTTCAGGACTGCTATTTTGAGGACTTAAGATAGTTTTGTAATATTATGAGGAGTAAAGTAACTGCACAGGAACTCAATATCTTATAGTAGTAAATAAAAATGAAATACATATCTTAAAATGAAATATAGAAAGTAAATGGCATTCTATGGTTAAACATTTAAAAATGAAACAGTGATCAAATGTGATACATTATACTTTTTTAAAGTCGAATTCTTAGACATTATTAAGAGACAACAAATTGAAAAATATTAGTCACAAGTATTAAATTCTCAAAAATATCTCTCACAGATATATAATTTTAACTCAATAACTAGCTAAAGAATTGCATAATTTTACTAATTTATCAATTAAAATAAGAGTTGAAACTCCTCAAGACAATTCATGGGTAAGAAATAAATGAGGTAAACATCTAAATATTTAATTATTTCATTGAAGACCAATGTTAAGAACAATAATATATTGCTTCTTATTATATTCTCCCAAAATATGAAGAAAGTTAACCACAATTAGAAAAACAGTCAATGAGAAAAGAGAAATTAAAGATAATAGAAGAAAAGTAATGACAATTGTATTTTTAAAAAACAAAAATTTGAAGCATTTAAAGATACTAATTGTTGGGCTGGGGATTTAGCTCAGTAGTGTGGAGCCTGCCTCGCAAGCACAAGGTTCTGAGTTGGATCCCCGGTATGGGGGTGGGGGGAGATATTCATTGTTAAATAGTTTTTGCTCAGAATTCAAAGAACAAAGAAAAGCCTATATTAGAGACCCTGATTCACTGAAATGAAGAGATGAAATGAGAAAGCCTATGCCAAATGTGTTGATTTTAGCTAAATGAATGGCAAGGATATTGAGAAATCAGGATAGGAAAAACACAGATCAATTAATGAAAAGAGGCTTCCAAAAAGCAAAAAATAAAAGTTAAGTTTGAATATTTTGGGGGAGTAAGGGAGTTTTTAAATTTTTCTTTCTCTACTTCCACCCCAATCTCCTACCACCAGCTACTTTATCATTTACTTACAGAATGGAAAGGTAAGTGATTAAAAACTGAGTGTGCCAGGGAAAGTGCACACCAGTTTTTAATCAACAAAATAATCCAGAGCCCAAGATGGAGAAATCCACTGAAGTGAGAGGATGTTAGTGTTCATGGCAGAGATATTGAGCCCTTGAACATACTAGGTGAAAGGAAGAAAAAATTATTTCCAAAGAGAATCACAAACATGGAAAAGTACAGAATTGGGAAATATGAGAGTAAGGTGACATGAAGGTATCATAATTTTACACATAAATGTACTAAAACTTTAACCAAAGTCTTTTCATTATATTCTCATCAGATTAGTGAAAGACTGATTTAAATATATTTATTTTTTTGAGGGGGTCGTACATATGATATTAGAGAACTGGTTAAGTACAAAACCTCGACTATTTACAAGAGTAACCAATATGCCATTTATTCGGAGACCTTTCAGTATGATGGTGTTTCCAGTTTTCAAGAATGGCTTCAAGTTTAAGCATTTCACTAGCCTGTCCCCTTCCTTCTCCCACCCATATCACGTATAGACTCCTGTCATTCAAATTGCCAAAATTTTCTACTTACTTGAATCAAGCTTTAACACTAAAAGGATTTGTAATCATGAATCAATGAATCCTAATTTTGCCTTTGACACCTAATAGTCATATGACCCTCAGCAAATTATTTCACTTATCTGCACCTTATTTTTTTCTGATCTGAAAAAAGAAATATGTTAATAAGCATTCAGATATCTTACATCATACTTGTTACACAGAACAGACTTAAATATTACTGTCCTTTCACTTTTCTCCTTGAGAAGACCTTCACTGCTCAAATTCTTACACATTTTCTTTCCTGGCCACCCCTCCCCACTCAGGCCTATTACAGATCTCTTTGTAATCTCACACCTGCTTTATTGGCAGACTCATCCTTTCCCACAAGTTCCACTCAGATCCTTCCCTATCAGTAACTTTCTCTCTTATTTCTTTGCCATACTCTAACCTTTGTTGAACAAAAATGCCAAACTCCTCCCAATTATGTTATTTCCTGAATTTTAAAAGGTTGTCACTCACCCTGACAGATCGCCTCTGTGAACCACCAGGGCTAAGAGAGCAGTAGCCTGTGGATGCTTATGGTTCTCTATAGCTCTCAAGTCCCTAGAATTAGGACTTAATGGAGACTGAAAAAACACATCTTGGTTAAGAATTCACTGGAAGTCCTGCTGATTTGTTACTGTGAAATGAAGAAAAGCAGCAGTAAGTAGTTTGAATGAATATGGATTATAACAATGCAGTACAGCCATAGAATAAATGTAATTGAGCATTTAATTAACTTGATGTGTGACTTTCAGGAATTTATTTATTTGTAAGACAGTTATTTCTCTGTAAGATGAAAATATTTGAATTCTTCATATTCGTACTTTCCAAGATAAAAAAATTTGCACTCACATATTCTAGGCAAGTGCTATATACAGTAATAGAAATATAATGTGAATATTATATGCAAATTTAATTTTTCTAGTTGCCATATTGAAAAAAGTAACCTCAGTAATATATTTCAGTTAGTACAATATATCCAAAATGTCATTTAAACTTATAATAAATAAAAAGATGAGATATTTTACATTAGTATTTTTCTTCTATCAAGTTTTCTAAATACAATATGGATTTCATAGTAACAGAACATCTCAATTCAGACTAATTATATTTCAACTGCTCCATTACTCCATGTAGCTAGGGGCTACTGCACTGGACAGAACAGTTTTATTAAATTAGATAATTACACCTCTTATATTGCTGTAGATACCTGAATTTCAGAGATGATGATAGAAATAACATGAAAAATCTACATAATGATGTTGATGAGTAAATAAAAAGGTATGATTTTAGGAAAATAAAATGATAAATGTTTGTGGATCATAAAGTTTTGGTAGAGGAGTGAGAAATGCATGAAGCATAAATATTTGAAATTGCCTATGTGCACATTATCATAATATTGGACCAAACAATCTATATTACTAACACTGTATCAAGCTATACTAAATACTAAAGCTTCTATACACACAAAGAGATATATACCTTAAAATAAAGCTGTATACATTTCCTTTCTTTGTGGCCCATGGTCACATAAATTGTAGAAATATTTTAGATTTTATTGAACAGTTTTTTATACCATTGTAATTGTAGACATTACTATTTTTTTCTAACACTTTTGGTTGAAAATCTGATGAAATTGCCAAAAATGTCAACATTGAGATTTTTGAAAAAGTGAAATTGCTAAAATGAAAAATTAGAAATAGAAAGAATAAAATTTTCCTTACACATATAGACTGAAGTTTTGTCTTGCTCCCAAATTTGTAGGTGGAAATCCTAACTCCTAATGGGATGGTACTGACGTGAGGACAGTTAGAAGTGGTTAGATCATGAATGTAGAGCCTTTATGAATACAAGTAGTGACACTTATAAAAGGGAGCATTTTTTCCTTATAAAAGAGAAAAGCATTTTTTCTACCACATGAAGACACAAAGATTTGACATTCTGAAACTACTCAACAACCTACCCTTACAAGCTCTCTGATTCCAGACTTCTAGCTTCCAGAGCTGTCAGCATTATTTCTGTTGTTGTTAAGCACCACAGTCTGTGGGCTTTTGTTCTACCAGACCAAATTAAGACATCCACAAAACAAACTGAAGAGAACATAGAAAATACGATGATAGAGCTCATGTATATAATGAGCTTTTGAAAATCTAGAATCTGCAGACTAAGTTATCTTCTGAGAAAATATTTTGAAGGTGATCCTCTTTTTAAAAATTGACTAAGTTGATATTTTATACCAAAATAGAATAAAATTGAGATGTTTTGTTTTTTGGCAACATCTAAATTTGCCAATGCATGTAAAAGAGTAACAGAATCACCTTAGTTGATTAGTTCAAGTTGAGTAAAAATATTTTTGATGAAGTTTACATGAAAACAAAATTAAAACAGTTCCAATCAAAACGTTAAAATTATAATTTTTGCAAGTTTCAATAAAAAATAGAATGAAGAATCCCACTCATTTACATGAATTATTTCTAAGCTTACAGCTATTTTAGGAAATATACAGAAAACTTTCTCAATTAAAAATATTTTTGGCCTATGGAAAGTTAAAAATAAAAACAGTCAACAATTTCAAGTTTATTAACCATAAAATGCAATCTAGAAGGAAATTGTAAGCATTTTTAAAAAATTTTCATAAATGTGTCTGAACAAATTTAAAAGAGATATTTTTCAGTAACATGGTTTTAGAAGTCATTATGGCTAAGAAACTGAATAAAATACATGAATATGAATCAAAGATTTTCATTGTATTTGTGTAATTTTGGTTTTCTTTTTGTACTGGGAATCAAACTCAGGACCTTGTGCTTGCAAGGCAGGGGGTGGCACCACTGAGCTAAATAACTTGTGTAATTTTTAATACTTTGTTTTACTTTGATATACACAGGTACATAGTTTTACTTGTATAAATATTTTTAATTGTTTTAAATAAATGGATTTCATGTATTACCAGTATTAAAAAACCTCGACACATTTATAACAAAATAAATTTGAACTTTACAAAATTTTGACTTTACAATTTCCTTTCATTTTCAGAAGTTTTCTGATTTGAATTTAAAAATTATACAGTCCTTTCATTCAAACAAGAAGTCACAATCACCTGGGCTTTTTGTCTCTATTTCTCTCTCCTGACCACATGCAACTGATTATTGTATCCTATTAATTTTTAAACAATAGCTTCTTTTTTATCTTTATTTCACTGGCTTAATTTGTTTCCTCAACATATCTTAATAAAATATGTAGTAACTGCTAGTTCATATCCTGCACCTATTCTATGTAATTTATTAGATCTACTGTTGTCATATAAATTTTCAAAAATAAAAATCAGATTTTCTCATTTGAATGCATTAAAAATTTTTATTCAAGGGGAAGAGGAAAGGAAAGAAGGGAAAGGAAAAATTATGAGAAAAGAAAAAAATGGAAACGAAATTGATGTAAACAGGGAAGGGTGGAGGGGGTGAAGGGCGCACAGATAATGGGGAAAAAATAAGAACCAAGATACATCATGTACAGGTACAAGCACCCAATGATAAATGTAAATGTATTGTATACCTAAAAGGTACCAATAAAATAATTTAAGGGAAAAAAATTATTCAAAATGCTTTATTAGCCATTCTCTAAGCACCAAATTCCTTCAGTGAAACTGTGAATTATCCCATGTTTTGGTCTCTGCCTGTATCTTTAACCATATATCTTGTTTTAATTTACTCAACCTTAGTTCATATGATCTTCCTCTTTGCCTTTGCACATAATTTTTTTCTACCTCCTGGATTGCACAACTTTGTTTTAAGTGGAAATTCTATTCTTAGATTTCAAAACCTAATTCAAATGATTTATTTTTTGTACAGGTATCGAACTCAGGACCTTGCACTTGCGAGGCAAGTGCTGCACCACTGAGCCCACTTTTCTTTATCCTATACCATATATGGGGTGTGTGCACATGTATGTGTGTAGTGGTACTTACCATACTAAATTTTAATTGTTACTTTTAAATTCTTCTTAAGACATCAAGAGATGACATTTAGACACCAGCTGAAAACAGATACTGAGAAAATGTTTTTCTTTGGTTACCGGGGATCAAGCTCAGGACCTTGTGTTTGGGAGGCAGGTGGTGGCACCACTGAACTAAATCCCCGACCCAAGAAAGTTTTCATTTCCTCAACATTGGTAGAAAGAATGAATGACTTGTACACAGACTATTGAAACGTATTTGTAAGTTTTTATGATGTCATTTTTATAAACTTATGTTTCATTTATGTTGCCATATTATGTATTTCTTATGGATATAAAAAGACACAAAACCAATGCACCTCACACAATGTAAACAATGCAAAAACTGAACAGTGAACAATTGAGATAACTCACTACCTTTGGACCAGCCACAAAAGCTGAACTGATAGAAAATTTTAAAGAATTTACATTGTTTTATTTGGTAGATGTCGATGCTTTTTTTTGTTTGGCTACTCAGATTTGGAAATTTGCCTTCCATAAAGGTGTTCATTGAAATTACCAAAAATACTTGAATTTGTATACTTAGAACATACCTGAATTATTTAATAATTTCATTTTAGTGTAGATTGTCATTATCTATTACAAATTGCATACACTATACTACATATCAAAGCTATTTTGCATGTTTATTTTATATCAGTATTATAACAACTAACAATTTTATTTCTTATCAGATTCTATAACTGACATAGCTGTATTATTTTTAATGTTTTGGGGAATTAAATTTTAATATAAAATCTTCCTCCAATTTTTTCTGTGCTTTTGATTTGTTATGGAATAGCTTAGAACTCAATACTATAATTTATATTGTCTAATCAAACATGTCATTTTCCTAATCTAGCTTTTTGTATCTTCTATTTGTTCAAGACAGGTCTTTAGAAGTTTTGGCAGGTACAAATAGAAATTTAAAGGCATCAAAATTATATTTGATAATTGCTAGTCTTTTCATTCTGATTTCTGTCTTCTAACTTCACAAATGGTAGGCTTTGTGAGTGCAGAAGTCTTGCAGTCTTCCTTGTCTGCATAAATATTGATGATAATAATAACAATAGTAATGGAAATTGGCAACGATGAAGACAACAATGATGATTCTAGTAATAATTCTTGGCTTTTTTAATCAACAGCACTATCCATTGATAGGTGTTAGATTCACAGTATTGATCAAGGAACGAAATTTAAGAGAAATTATTTGATCAGGCAGTCTTTTCCAAAAAAAAAAACCCAAAACAATAATTATGATATTAGTAGTAGAATGAAAAGTTAAAATTGAAAATTCTTCAGTAATATTAAAACAAGGTCTGTTTTTACCAGAAAGTGAAATATATAAAATAATTCAGAATAGGAACACTTTTGAATAGTAAAAACCTGTAGCCAAAATTATCCCTTACATTTATATTCTTCTATTTCTTTTTCCAAGTGAGTAACAATATAACTTACTGAAAGCTGTTTTCTTTTTCTTTTTCAAAAAATTTGTTTGAGAAACACTGTTCTGTTAAGGTACAATCTCCAACCAGCTACTCGTTACATAAAAGCAGAGCTACTCTGCCTAAATCATGAGTTTCATTTTCATAAGTTTCATGAGTTTAATTTCACTCATTTCTCATTTGTTGACATACACAATAATTTTTCAGTGGAGAAACTAGTAATGATTATACATTTTAATAATATTTACCTACCTTCCATGTTAACATGATTTTTTACATTCTTTGCATACACCAATAGTTTGGCTAAATACTCTATCTACTGCTGCCATGTCATTCCCAGTGGTACTCTTTGGCTTTCTGAACTGATCTGACATTTGCAATGCTTCCAGGAGTGAGATTTAAAAATATAACAGTGATTCAGTGAGTAGGTATATAAAAACCTGCAATTTAAATATACATTTTTTATTTGAGTTATAATAAATTCTTTATGACAAACTCTTTAATATGTACATGCTTGCCTTTCATATTAGTTTTACATTAAATTATAAGTATATGACAAAAGACTATAAAACACTACATTTGCATTTGCAAATTCTTATATAGCTAAAAAATTAGATTTTAAAAAAACTGCTTTTAGGAACTATTCCTTCATTTTGTTGTTAAATATACATCTTTGAATTATTGCTCACAATATAATCTTGTTAATTTCCCCCTTGCTTTAACTTTGAATTTCTAGCTTAGTATCATTTTTAGTAAACTATATCACTAACCATAACCAAGATATTCATGTTTATGTTATTCTTGTCTTTATAGACTTTCTCACAAAAATTTATATAATGATCATTTTTTCTGAATGCATTATTCTCTGTTTATATTTTTCCAATGTTATTTTTCTAAATCTGAAACTACTAGAAAGTATCCATCTTCTCTTTTAAAAGATTTGGTATTTTTATTGTTTTATGGATTTGATTATACTTAGTGATGTATCTGTTAGCACCAAATTTTTTCCATAGAGTATTTTTTGTCAACATAATTATTTCTAATTTCCTGTAATATTCTAAAAAATAAATATATATTCTCTTATTCATTGAGGTTTTGTCTTTAATAATTTTTTTTTTTTTGGACCTGGAATTGAACTCGGGTCCTTGTGCTTGCACGGCAGGCAGCAGAACCACTGTGTCTTTAATAATATTGAAAGAAAATTATGGTCTATGTTTATCTCTTTTTACTTTGTTTTCTAAGTAGGATGTTGTATTGAGACCAATATTTCCATGGGTCAATATATGTTAAAAAGAGAAAATATTTTTCAAGGCAAACTAAGTTTTGCATTCATTTGATTAAATATTATTAAATAGGTAATGTTTACTGCCAAATATTTACTAGAATAATGAACTCTATAAAGTTCTAAAAGAATCTGCCAAACATTTCCCCAAAGACTCTATGCAAAATAAATGCCAGTTGTATCAGTAAATTTTATGTTCACTCTCTCTCCCCTCTTCTCCCCTCCCTCTCCCTCTTAGTCTGTGTGTTTATGTGTGTGTGCTCTCCCCTACATACATACTATCTTCTTTTAGTGGATAAAGATAGGGTGATGAAAGAGCAGAAAAAAATCATTGTTAAAAATAAAGTTGACATTTTAGAGGAACAATGTAGAAATGATATAAATTCAAGGGATTAACACTACGGAGAAAAAAAGGTATAGAAAATAGACGAAATAGAGAAAACCAAATGCAATTTCCAGATTCATTGTCAGGATAGTTCTCTCTGAGAAGATGGCATTTGGTCTGTGACTTAAATGAATAAATGACACCAGACATGTAACAGAGGCCACAGAGTTCTAAGAAAAGCTAATAATAGTTGCAAACCTTGAAGGGTGGCAATAAGATTTTTATTTTTGAGGAACTTAATGTGATTAAACCAAAATGTCTGAAGGAAAAGAGGTGGGTAAGAAAACCAGAGAGTGAGGCAGTGACCATATCATGTAAAGACTTTATAAGCTTAGATTTTATTCTAAGTGCAGTGAGAGGCCACTGGAGGGTTTTGAGCAGAAGGGTATCATGAGTTTTAAAAGATTACACTGTCTGCTGTGGGGAGAATGGCTAATTAGAGAGCAAAAGTAGAAAGTGACAAACCATTAAACAGACTATTTATTTGGCCCAGATGAGTTGAAAATTTCTTAAACCGGGGTAGTAGCAAAGCAAATGAGATGTGTTTTAAAAACAGCATACTTTGCTGGTGAATAAGGTATAGGAGCTGCCTGAAAGATAATGATAATTCCTAGTAAAGATTAAACAGCAGAGGAGATAGGATATTATTTATTGAGGAAAACTGAGATGGAGGATAGGAAGACAACAGGAAGATGAGAGCATAATTGTGTTTTCAAAGCTAACTAGACACATCACATAGATATTTGTATATATATATATATATATACACACACACACATATATATATATTTGAAGCTGAGAAAAGACTTTAAATGATATTAAAGTGTTATAGGACTGCATAGGTCAACTAGAAGGATGGATTTGATGGGAAGAAAGGAATGACCCAGGGTTAAGTCCTGGAAGCTACATACATTTTGAAATTTTCAAAATAATAAGTTAGAAGTTATAAATTACTGAATGACTGGAGCAGTGGGCATATTAAGGAGATTTATTAACCTGCAAGAATTTACAGATCACACTTCTGAGGAAATCAAAGAACAAAGATAACAGATCAGACCAAAACCAGATACTAGACTCATATCCTCAATCAGAAGAGATAACCCTGTGAAGGCAAAACCGGAGCCAAATTATTCAGAAACAGTAAAATTGGTAAAATTTTCTACTCACTTCTTACTTTCTTCAAAAAATTATCATTTAACTTCTGATATATTATAGCATAATACCATTGATAGTCATGAGAAGATAACTGAAACATAATCAATGATGATTCAGATAAGGAAACTTCAAAGTCATTTAAGTTATGCACTAGGCAAGACTTTAACATTAAGAGTTCTAAGAGAATAGAGACTTCAGGGCCACAGAGAATGCAGGGACATCTTTTAAAATGATGTTACTATTGCAAAACATGTAATAGTGGATAAATTCTAACCTGGTAATCCATTTTAGCAGTTAAGACGACTGAATAGAAATCAAGTAGTTTCACAGTAATAAAACTCATTTGCTTAGAAAAATCTGTAAGTCATTCACCCATCACCAAGTATCTATACCCATATATTATGCCTAACTAATTAGCAATTTATATTGTCCCCCAAGTGATTTTTAAATAGCTTAAATATTTAAAAATATTTTATTCTTCATTTTTAGGAGGAAATATCTTTCCAGTGTTACATTTTTTCCACAACAACTGAGGAATAAGCATGATGAAGTGATTTCATTTAGCTATCTGCTAAATTAGGATGGCTTTTGAGAATAAGATTGTGTCAAAAGAAACAAAAACCATAAATATTTAGTGAGTCATTAAGAAATTAGTTAGTAGATACATAATAGTACATATTATGGTTTTTAATGTATTATACCAGCATATTTTCACCAGGAAGTAAATAACGGGTTAAGTTGGGAGTGGTTCCTATTTTATAAAATATGTCTAATCACATTCTGGCTTTAGAACACTACTGATAATGACAGATTGTATATCTGTAGTTGTGCAGACTTACAAAGGAAAGCTGGATTTCTGGAACCAGGGAATACTGTCAAATTTCAGCAGCCTGTAATTTCCAATCTAAGTTTGAATTAGATTAGATCATACCAGTTGTGACTATTGCTTGAAGAATGACCCAATACATTGGTGGTAAAAAGTAGTGTGTATTATCTGTTTTCTTGATGCTGGGGCGCAGTGCCCCACACTCACAAAAGCTGGAAAGTTTTAATTTGGCTCACAGTTCTGGGGATTCATTCACAGGTCATCTGGCTCCAACAGGAAAATATCGTAGGGATAGAGACCCCCTCCCCTGAAGGAGTTTAGATGGGTGGCAGAACAGGCTTAACCACCAGAAAAGATCTGACAGCCAGCAGCTGCACTTCCTCTTCATCCTCTACCCTGCAAAGGTTGGTTTGCCAAAATCAAAAGAAAAAAAAGAAAAAAGGAAATGACCCTAAGGTGTGAAAAGCCCCCAAGGACCTTTCCCTAGTAATGAGCCAAGTCAACCAATTAACCAATCAAGTAGGGGCGCCCTCAGTCCAGTGACAGGACTCCACCACTATAAAATCAATACTTTGAGGCCCCCTTCAATGGTGGCTCCACTTCAGGCACCCCTGCGGGACTCTCAAACTTTGCTTCTATGCTTTTGGTCTCTATCTGATTCTTCCACAACCTTCTGCATCGTCAGGAGAGTCAGGCCCGGGATTGCGGGGACTCTCCACTGTCTCTGCCAGTGACAATATCATGGCAGAAGCAAGTAGAGGGCAAAGTTACTCAATTCATGGCAGCCCAGAAGCAGAGAAGGGAAACAGTGCTAGAAAGGAATTGGCTGGGGACTAAATAGAGTACCAAGTTCATGCTTCTATGACCTACACAGAGGTGTGCTTTAGGAATTTGCTAGACATTTCTTCAGCCAACGAAGTTGACAAAACAGAATTAACATTCATGGTAGGAAATGGAGAAAAATGATAATAAAATTGAGACAGAAAAGAAGAGATTAGAATCATTGCAGTAGTATGATAGCATACAGTTTCACCAACAGTTGGTCGAACTTGACCTGAACACATGGTTCACTTGAAATCCAGGGCTATAATTTTCTACAAAGAGAGTTGTGAAGAAATATAAGATACTTTAAAATTTTTATTTAAATTTTCAAATCAACTCTACATAATTTTAACCTTTCTACTTTTTGTCTTTTTAATGAAATATATAATTATTCATTATTTTAAAATTAATGCTGTGGATATAAAAAGTGCTTAAAACTGTATTCCATTTAAACTAAACAAAATTTTAATTTTTGTACCTATATTTTAAAAACTCTACTTATATATTTTCATGTTCAAAAATAAAATCAGATTAACATATTTTGAAGACTATTAGGCATAGTATCCTCCGACCACTATTTCTGATTGTGAGGAATAATTAAAAAAACAATGACAACAAGCACCTTAAAACTTGGTATAGAAAACAGATTAAAATTATTTAGAAATGTAATTAAAACAGAATACATATATTGTTTTCAAATGACTATTTTAAAAGGTGATCAACAAATACCAATACTACAAATCATAAAAGACACAAATCTTTATGCTTCCCTCATGCAAAAGGATTTATTTAGACAATGAATATATGAAAAAAGCCTGTGGTTGCCTCCTCAGCAGTCAAAAGTTTTAATACTTTTATTACTCATATTTCTAGCCTTGTTTCCTAGTGATACATCACAGTGAAATTGATGGAAAAAAAAAATCCTACCAAGAAAATGATTTCATCAAATCTATCTCCAACTTAATTAATAAAAGCTTCAAATTAATTACATTCAACACTTAACATTTTGAGTCTACTGTGTACAAGGTACAGTGCTAGAAATTTTTTTCATAGTGTTCTGAATACTTTTGCTTCCTTATTAACTTATTGGATCAAGCAAATATAGATTATTGGAACTGTGAAAAATGATAGGCTGCCAGACCAACTTAATCCAGAAAGGTCATGTATTTGTTACTCTCTATGAAAATGTTCAGGCTACTTTGCATATCAAATAGCTTGAATTGAGAAGACTTATTAATTCCATAGCAACAGGGTCAAACTGTGCACATAATACAAATTGAAGCTCAGCATCATTTTTATGAAGTCATATTGTTACTCTATTTTACAAATTAGGTGCTTACTTATTTGAAGGTGTAAGTGTTTTATTAAAAAATAAAAAGTAAAAAAAATAAAATAAAATAAAAAATAAAAAGTATAAAAATATTTATATTTGCACAATATCCATAGTCACATTCTCTTAATCATTTTAATATTTTGAACACTATACCAAAGAAGCATTTTTTTAATAATTAAAATAATGTTTATGCTGAGAATATTCTTATTTCTCATGAATGTTTTCTATAATCTGCCTTCTTCAAACTGGTTGCAGCTTGCCTCACATAGCTATTGAGATCAGAAAAGCAGTTTTTGCAAATTGAACTTTGCTTTAAATATAAAACATGGGTGGTATTCCAAAGACTTAATGCAAATCAAACAATGAGAAATCTCTCACTGATATCTTTTAGAGTTCATTACAAGATAAAAGAGTAATAATCTTGATATGTTGGTAAACACATTGCTAAAATTAATTCTACATTTTTCTTTTCATTTTAAAATTTGACCGATAGAAAATTTATAAACTTTAAAATTATATTTCATTTATAAAAATAATAAATTACATATGTTTCACATTATACTTTATTTCCACAGTGCTAGGCCATATATTATTAATGTTTTACTTTTAATAATGAAATATTATTCCTATATGTTTATTTGTGACAGCATGATTTCTTGAATAATTCTAGTTTTGGTCATCCTGACTACTTTCATTAAATTTTTCCAATTCTAGATAATGTTATAATGAAAGATTAATGCTTACAGTTTTTTATTTCTACTGAATTATTTAATAACAATAAAGTGTTAAATATGTACGGAGATGAAGGTTTTACATATATGCTTATGCATTTCATGAAAGAGTTATATACAATTATAGTGCCTATAGTAAAAAGAATATCCGGTATATATTAGTATATCAGGTCCATCATTCCACAGTGAATTGTTAGGTTTTAAAAATTGCTTTTTTATAGTTATAGATTATTGTAAATTATATTTGTAGTTTCTATAGGTGAATATTAGATCTTTGTATTAATCTATCTTCTGAAAAATTCTCTTCTTATACTTTACCTGTTGATTTGAATTTTTATGTTTTTTAATCTGAAGAAAAAAATGTGTCCACTTCAGTGAAATAAGTGAGGATATGGATTGGATATGATAAATAATTAATGCCTATTCTATCTGAAGTATGGCTAGTAACTTTAAATATATACCCTATTTTTATATTCACCTTTAATAAATTTTATTAATTTCATTCAAATAACTGAAATAAAAAAATTGTAATGTTAATTGAGAATCATAAATCTATTGAGGAAAGGCCTACATTCTACTACATAGCTTTGTCCTACATAGTAGTTATTTTCATCTATTACATTTGTTATACATATTTTCACTTCCATTTAAATATCTATTTATTATTTAAAATGATACATATGGTCAAACAAAAACTTTTTCCTTACTTTTGACAATATTTTCTGAAACTTATTGATGTGATAAATGTTTTCAGAGAAATTGTTGACAAATCAGGGAAATAAAGATTAAAAAACTAAATAAAGATCTAAAAAACTAGATTTGAGAAAACACTGAAATTTACACATAAATCTGGACAAAAGTTTTTAATATAGACTTTTGTAGAAATATTATACCGCATTTTTATTAAATGGTAATGGATACATAAATAATCTAGAGGCATTTATTTATGGTCCCATTTATAAAATGGATATTCTTTACATCAAAGAAAGAAACAGCTAGTTTCAACTCGCACACAACTACTTGTAATTAAATACTTTCATCAGCTGGCAAAGCCAAGTTTGTCTAACTGAAGGGTCACATACTTTATTGTTTTGCTAGGTTTATGAGGGGGACATATTTGGGGTACTAATTTCATTTCATTAAAATTTATTTTAAGAAGAGAAATCTAATTAATGATGCTCCTTATTACTTGAAAATGTGAATAGTTAGGAGCCAGTTAGAAGGCTGCAGGAGCTCTGACAAGAGACATTGGAAATCCTAACCAAGGAAATGAAAAGCATTTGTCAAAATGGAAAGAAAGATTTCAAATCTACATGAAAGGTAGACTAAATAATATTTGGAGATTTCTAACATTTAGGCAATGAAGGAGAAAGAGACTAAGGAATAGTGACTACAATTTTCTAGCTTGGAAAATTGATTACAATTATGCTATTAATAAGAGAAGAGAAATAGAAAAAAAATGAATGAGAAAGAAAGAAAATTCAGCTATTTGTTTTTGAACTTCTGGAGCCTAGGGAATATAAAGTTGGACGAATAGAGGAAATCAGTAAAAAATATAGGTATAACACTAAAATGAGACTTTGGGGTGAATTTGTACCTTTTAGTTATTGGTTTGATGTCATCTGAAAGAGAGAGTTTCAAGCTTCTGAAAGATAGGGGTTCAAGCACTCAAAATGTGACCACAGTAAAGAGATGACAGAAGAGAAGACCATAGAAGTAGCAGCAAAGTCTCCAGTGGACAGGAGTGTGAAGAGGGTCTAGGAGACCAAGAAGCTATAGTAGATGTGGTGGTTGTGCAGGAAGAGAACATGTCAAGGAAAGAAGCAACACCAAAAAGCCATTACAGAAAAGTAAAAAGAACTAAAGAGAAGTCAAATACCACAGAAAAAACAAGCAGACTGATGATGAAGAAAAGCTATGAAATTTAATTATGATGTCACTGATCTTACATCATCATACCTGACTAGTACATGTCTCTTCTGATGAGCACCAATGGTTCAGACAATGAGGGAGATGCTCATCCACAGCAGTGTGAACCTCACATTTAGCCTTTGTGTTTAAATAAATCCTGGACTTGCCATGAACATATAGTGTGAGGCTGTGATCTTTATTCCCTCATCTGATTCAAAAGATAATTATCCCCTTCCTTGAAGGTGGCTATGAGAATTCAGTACGAAAGCAAATGAATATGAGGACCATGATTGCAGGGATCACTATACAAATGTCTCCCCTTAATCTCAGTAAGAGAAATTCTGCATGTTTATATTTAAAATACAACAAGGTGTTAGTAACAGTTATTTTGAATATACTAAACAATAGAAAAAAACCCTGCCAATCACTGGGATTTTTTTGCAATAAATCAAGGGAATGAGGCTGTATTTACAATTTTTTAAAATGTTCTTTGTTCTAGTGTCTTTAATAGTCCTATATGCAACCAGTTACTATTAATTATTTTATAATCTAATTATTTTACAAACTTAAATCTTAGGTTTTATAATTTTTCTCCAAAATCAGTAACTAATGCTACAACAGTATTTAACAATGTTTTTGAAAAACTTGAATTTGGAAAGCTCTTAATATTTTTTGCCCTAAAATAGAAAGTACAAACACATACTTCCAGGAAACTTGTAAACACTTTCCTATGATGAAGATGATAACATTTTCATTTCTAATATCTAATGTATAACTCATCACCCATGAGACAATTACTTTATAGAAATAGTTAACATTTTTAGCAATAAGATTGCCTAATATAAAAGAGGGACTTAAAATTGGGGATTATATGCTCATCTTTGCTGCCAGGTAGCTTTAGTACTTCTGAGAAACCAACAATCTTTTTTTGTGGGGGAGGGTACCAGGGATTGAACTCAGGTCCTTGTGCTTGAGCAGCAGGCGGTGAACCCACTGAGCTAAATCCCCAGCTAACAATCTTTCTTTCAAATGTCATCTCATCTTAAAATAATTGCTAAATGTTATTAAATGTCGTTTTCTAGGCATACTAATTTCTGTGTTTTAAGTAATTTAGTCCTCTCCTGAATCATATGAAAAACTTTTTTGAGTGGGAAAAATGAGGTATATGGAAGATTTGTTTAATTTACACTATAAATAAATGCTGAGCCTTTATTAAAAACCAAGAAGTTTTGACACCAGAGTTTATGTCTTTGACCACTGTTTTCCTTCCCCCTAGAATGACTGAAGTCATAGTATTCTGGAGACAGAAAAGCACCTGGAGAACATATCAGCTGCTCTCATTTTACACACAAGAGTAAGCCATTGAGAGGTTATGCAGTGTGTCAGATTAGATCACAGTTAGTTCTGGACCTGCACCACAACTTCTACAATTTTCTAATACCTTTTTATTACATTGTTTTAATCTTTTCTGAGTATCAAGTCATGATTTTATAAAACCAGTTTAGAAGTTGATAAATAGCATGCCTGCTAAATAGTATGGCTGCTAAATAGCAATGGAAGACTCAATTATTATTGTGTACATTGACATACACAATAAAGTGCTATCAGATGAGTCATATATTTTCTGGCTCAAAATTATTCCACATACTTCAAATTATGAAAGTTTTGTGGGAAACTCCAGAAGATGGGAATTAAGAGTATAATCTCAGAACTCCTGAGAAGTACTCTATAATAGGAAAAAGTCTGGTCAAAAAGCATCTATTATTAGACTATGAATAGTGAATTTAATAATTATTTGCCCCTCAGCCAAACTTCTGATCTTCCCCTAATCTGGACTCCATGACACATGGTTTATACTGGAATGGTTTATTTTGGTTTATACCAAAGTTTATGAAGGGAATTTTTATGTGGGTCTGTGTGAATAGTATTAATTTCTCCTTTTTATCTCAAAATCACATAAATTTATTCATATTTTAAATTGAGAGATAGTTCTAAGGAAAAAGATTACTCTGTTATATTTTAATCATATCAATGCATAATTAATGAGATCTAATCTATAGATGAAAACCATCTTAAACAATCAAAATGAATTGGAAGTTGCAAGATCTGATTCTAACTTGATTGCAAATATTAAAATAGCTAGAGAAAGCATATGTCTTTGAGAAGGAAAATTAGTCAGATGTTAAATGAATTTAGTCATTAGGCACTTACTATATATTCTAGGTAATATCCTAGGGTCTTTGAAGTATCTTTCATTTAATCTTCATACAAATACTGTAATACCAATATGCTTATGAAAAATGAGATAGAACAAAAAGGACTTGCCAAAAGACACATAGTTGACTTGCTGAAACCATGTTATAAAAAGAGTTATAGAGTAAAACCTGTTGAGGTTTCATCCTAGCAAAGTTCAAAGTAAATTTATTCTTATCCAATGCACTTAGAGTATTTTATTCCATAATCAGAAGTATATTTTAGTCTTTCAATCCCTAAACACAATTTTATTATGAGTAAAATCATCAGATAAATTACAGTGGGGAACAGCATATTTTATATGACTGGCCAATACTTCTCAAAGCCTTCAAGATCTTCAGTCAAGAAAAGTCTGAGGCTGGGTATTTAGCTCAGTGGCAGCATGCCTGCCTCGAAAGTGCAAGGTCCTGAGTTTGATAAAAGTCTGAGAAGCTGCCACAGCCCAGGGGGCCTTAAGAGAGAAGATGCCTGCATGGAACCTGGTGCCCTGAGTGGGGTCCTGAAATGAGAAAAAGACATTGTAAACAAAGTAAGGAATTCTAGATAAACTATGGAATTTAGTTAATAAGAAGGCATCACCATTGGTTTATTAATTATAACAAATGTACCATACTGATACTTTACAATAAGAGATACTAGATGTTGGGTTAGGGAAATGGAATTCCCTTTTTAATTTTCCTGTAATTCTGAAACTGTTATTAAAATGAAATCTACTAAAAAAACTATATTGTGGTGATGGTTGAACAGTAATATAAGTACATTATCATTTGATATTCTGTTATTTTAATAAAAAACATTGTGTTAATTATTTTTCTCTCATTGCTGAGACAAAATACCTGACACTCAAAGTTTAAGGGGAAAGGGTTTAATTGGCTTACTGTTTGTAATCAGCCAACTCCAAGGCAGGGATGACAAAAAGGAGTGGCAGAGCAGGAACAACATGGCACACACAAGGCAGCAAAGGTAACAAGAGAGTTTAACAGTGTCTTTCTACCTCTTTTATCCCATCCAGACTACCAGGAGTAGGGCGGTGTTAAACCAGTTACTCACCAAGTGGTTTAGTAATTGCATGCCCTTACTCCCAGCATCACACAATCCAGATTCAGCTACCTCTGACCAAATGAAGCTTTGGGGGAACATCCAGACCCAAACCATAACAAACATATTCATCAAGAAGTTTACATATTAGTTTTCCTATTTACAGAAACATAAAATCAACATGTTGAAATCAACATTCTGATAAATTTGATAGTTAAGGTTCTCCTTATAAATTTACAATGTGCCATTTTTGGATTTACATACCAGTGTTTATACAGGCATGTTTTCATCTAAAAGAAACATAAGAACAAAGACTAGCTTCATCATAAATATTCATTTTTCTATCATATAGTGAAGATAGCCAACTGTTCATGTTGATTTACAGCTTGCAATGGGAGGCCTGAGAGACCTAAATTAGCTTAAGAGACTCCATTTTGTCTGAACTGCCCCAGTCCTGATGGGAAACTGTCCTCTGTGTGAACTCTGAAGGGGAGGGGGTCTTATCTCATGTTTGTACTCCTGTGTGATGTCTCAACACACCAGATGTTCTTATCTCATGCCTATACTCCTGCTTTTGATTGATGTTTAAGGGTTTAGACAAACAACCACAAGAGCACATGTGGAACTCACCCATCATAAGTAACAGGATGTGTGTTTACATTTTATAAGGACTGGTTTTACAATATGTATCTGGTAACCCAGAGGTGCTAACCACACATTCTTTCTCGCTTCTGTAGATAGGCTTACTGCAGGGCTAGGGAGTGGGGAGGAGGAAAGGGTTTTCTTTATACAAACTGACCAAAAGTTCAGTCTGGGGCCAGTCTCCTTGCAGGGGATTTGGTCCCAGCTGGAAATAAAGTTCTCTGTGGACTTCACATTGTGTCATGACTAGGGTGATTATCATTGTCAGGGACTTAGCCCCTACAGGACCATAATATCTGAGATTAATTTAGCACTCAGGGCCACAAAATGGCTACTTTAGTTGTAGATACCATGTCAATATCCCAGGTAAAAACCAAGAGGAAGGGTCTATATTCTTACATCTTGATATTTTATCAGGAAAGAGAAGATTTTCCCATAAATCCTTCAACATTCAGTGGCTAGAATTATGTGACATAGTGACTATACGTAAAAAATTGAAAAAAATATTTGTATTTTCCTACTTATATAGTAGGGAAAAATAAAGAGAAGAAAGTTAGGAAAGTGATTGTGCCAAACATCCTAGAGTGACACCCATGAAAAAGACACCAGCATGTGGGCTATCTACACACAGATTCTGTGCATCTAGGTATACTAGCCAGACTTTGCTCATGATAGATGCACCAAGGTGAAGAAAAATACTCACGATAAACAGCAAAGTTAGCTTCCTCTACCATCACCTTCACAATAACATGTCAGGAGCCATTTTACATAATTTTTGGTGAAAAATTATTTCTTAATTAAATTATGACTATAGCTCTCTAAGGCCCAATGTCACCTAGTGAGCTGGCTATGGTATGTGGAAACATAACTCCATGTACCTGTGGTCACAAGTTCAGGCTTCAATGGTCCTGTGATACTGTGACACTCAATGGCAAGAGTATATCAACTGAAGACATGTTGGTTCTTTAACTGAGTGGTAATAAAAAAATAAAGAGGAATCTTTCACCTGGGGGGAGATTCCTTATTAACCTGATATCTCATCCCACCTACTATTGTAAGAGCTTTGCCCATCTCACCATCATTGTCATCATAAGATTTTTGTCAGCATAAAATCCTCAGTGACCTATGATCCTCATCAACATAGGATTACTACAGTCCTCTAAGTCACCAAATACTCCCTCCAAGTATTGTGTGCACCCAAAAAACAGTGGGTAGATTGGAGTGTCTTTGTCTTTGCCCACTCTGAGTCACTGACCTCCCAGTCCCCCAAGTATTATGAAATTATGCATGTCTCTATTGTCTTTCTTTCTTTAGCCATTGGCAACCCTCTTCCTATGCAAATAAGAGGGTTGATCAGCCTCCAATAATAACATTTGGAATTTGTAAATCTCAAAATTTTAATTGAAAATTCCAAGTGACTAGTTGTTGGCAAAGTAGAAACTTTTGTCTTGTAAATATTATAAAATTTTATTAAATTTCTTTCTCTATATCCAGGTACTATGTTTCTCAGTGAATTCCAAAATGATTGGCAAATCCAAGTCTGGTGTGCACTCACCAGAATTTTATTTATAACCAACCAGAATTTTATTTATATGATCAGCTTATGAGTCCAAGGGAAGGAATCATTTTGACTAATGAAACATATCATCAAAAATTCCAGAAAACCAGTTATTTATAATCACTATAGCACCAAAAGAAATGAATTCACCTAAGGTAGAGTCCAATTTCCTGGTCTGAAGATTCTTTCTAGTGAATACTAGAGAGATGAATTAATTTGGAAAACAGAAGTAGGCAGTCACAAAATTTTTGGTCAGATTCTTCTCAGGAGCCTATACACCAGGGAATTGTGATCCATTTAAAAAATTGATGAGGGCTGGGGATTTAGCTCAGTGGTGTTGCCACCTGCTGTGGAAGCGCAAGGACCAGAGTTCGATCCCTGGTACCAAAAAAAAAAGAAAAAAAAAATTGATGCAATCAGGACCATACTACTCTTCATTCTATCACAAATCCAGGTTTTCAAGTTGCTTGTAAAGAGCAGTTAATGAATATTTGATTGAATAAAAAAAAACAAATGAATATTACTAGAAGCATTGTTGAATTGAAAGTACAAAAATTTAAAATATAGCTCAATTGAAAGGTTTATGAATGAATATGGGGTGATTCTCTTTCTTCTGTCCTAAGGTATGCTCCATAGAGGATATTGAAAAGTCAGATGTAGTACTGCCTGCCAAAAGGAGCAACAGCTAAACTTGGAGGCTTTCAGTTTAATGGATAGGTTTCCAGACCTGCAAAGTAAAGGAAGGGAAAGGATTTGTAGCATAGTGTTCAGGAAAACAGACCTTGTATATGTACCAATTCCCCCAGTTTGGATGAATGTATTTACTGTAAATTTCAAACATATGCTAATAAAGACAATGGAAATGAGCGTAATTAGTTTAAATGTAGGTTCCAGGGCTATGTGATCTTGGTCCAGCCACCTTGTGATAGGCTCTGGCCAGATCCCTCTTCAAGGAATGTCTTGTTTCCTAGCTATTGAAAATACTGTTTGTAGAAAACCTGTAAGGAATTCTTTGAGCTTCAGGCCTTCCTCTCTCAAAACCTTCATAGTAACCACATTCACTTACTGCCTAAGACTGGGGTATAAAAGTTGAATCCTTTCAATTTTAGCCCAATCCAGGACCATTCTGAAGAGTCCATTTTGGCTTTAGAGCACCATCTGGAGCAAGGGTGTGCAGCCCATATCAAAGCTGGAGCTCTCTCTCTTTCTCACCTTCCTTTTCCTGTCATTGAAAGGGTACTTTCTAATAAACATCTTCCTCCCAAGGTATATCTCAGAAATCTGCTTCCTGTTTACACAAACTATAGTAATCTTAGGAAAAGGACTTAGATATTCCTATTTGAAAAATGATTAAAAAATATAATTTTGGATAGAGGAATTTATAGTTTGTTAACAAGACTAAGCATAAAATATTGTGCTGATATCATTTTTTCTCATGTTTTTCTATTGCTTCTCCATGCTGGTTAGGTCTGAGAGCATGTGGATAAATAAGTTACACAAAAGGGACCAGGATTTAGCTCAGTGGTTTTGCCACCTGCTACGCAAGCGCAAAGACCCGAGTTCGATCCCCAGTACCAAAAAAAAATAATAATCAGTTACACAAAAAATTTGTCTAATAGCACATAAATTACTCAGTGTTACATTAGTATCATAGGCATGTTTATTTTGCTTTAATAATTTTAGTGAATATTAGCAACTCTTTTTTTTATTTAGCTTACCATTTGTAACCAAGAATTTTGTCAAGATTACACTATAATGATGTCAGCTAATATTATTTTTCCTGAAATATTATGTATTTTTGTTAAGGCATAACACTGGTTTACAACAACCCACCCCATACTTTTCTATTGTAAATGTATACTTCAGCATAATAACAGCCTGCTGTGTGTCTTAGTAGATGCACCTGGGGGATATAAGAAGAAATCTTTGTGTTTACCCACTTGGTATGATGCAGTGTATGTGCACATGTGCAAAAGTGTCAAACCAGGATTTGTACCCAATAATGGTCCATCTAACAGAATTTATGTAAGTTTACCTGAGCATTACAGAGAGAAAAAAATACTCACATTACTCTTTTCCTATATAAACATGTATTTTTCCATAATAGAATGTGGGTTGACTCAGTAGCTGTACTTGGGGAAAGTAAAAACCCATCTGTGCAGTTATTCTCTTGGCAGATGATCAGTAAGTTGAGTACAGGAGCTCCAAAGCAGCAACAGGTACATTCTACCCATAAAATCCTCATTGTTAAATATCTGTGCATTTAAGATTTATTTTTTTAAAGTTTTCTTTTCATTTTTCTGGTAGAAGTGGCCCAATTCAGTACAATGGCACATGAAAACCCAGATTTGCAAGGTTTGGAGGAGGTCTAAAGTGAATCATCAGATTACTCATGCATGGATGATGAAGATGATAATGATTTTGATATTGACCATGTGAGTCAAAGTTCCTGTGACAAGAAATGGAGCAAGAATCTACCAATAGAAACACAGGGAATGCAGACCCCCTGATTCAGATGATGAAGAAAACAGCAATGTGAGTACATATTTGACTAGTCAAAATGATACAAAATGGTCACACAACCAAGTGGAATGATTCAATGTTAGAAATAGGTCAAAAATATAGTGAGGAACTTGGCAGGGGTAAAACCGATTGGACAGAATGCCAGCCCTGCCATTCAATGCTGGAAATTGTAACAGACAAAATGCTACAAAATGTGAAATACACAAATGCTGAAATACAAGCAAAATGTTCTGTATGTACCACTTACCATATTCAAAATGTATTATTCGGACATCTCACTAGTTGAACTGAAAGTATTCATAGGTCTACTGCACTTAGCAGGGCTTTCTCATGGTAATCACATGAATGTAAATGACTTATGGAAAAGTGATTGGTATGGGTTTGAGGTTTGTAGAATAATAATGACACTGAGGATATTTGATGTCTTCAAAATTGTCTGAGGTTTGATGATAAAATCACCCTCCAAGAAAGAAAACAAACTGATAATCTGGCTGCTATCTGCTCATGGTGTGAGATATTTGTGAGTAATTGTCAAACAATTTACAAACCATCTGAATACATGGCTATTGTGAGCATTTTGCAACATTTCATGGTCTCTATAGCTTCAGGCAGTATATGCCCCCCCAAACAAAACCCATTAAAATATAAAAATTTATGTCCTTGTTGATGTGAAGAGCTATTATGCTTTCAATTTAGAAATTTATCCTGGAATTTGGCCACCAGGTCTTTATTCATATAGTAAAAAACTGAATGATGTTGTGAAAAGACTTCATGCTTCCATCTCCCAAACCAATTGGAATGTGACATTCAACAATTGGTTTATCAGTTTCCATTTGATGTTACATTTGCTAACAGAGCACAAGTTGATTAGCATAGGGACTGCAAGTAAGAACGAAGCAGAAATCCTAAATGAAATATTGCAATTTCAAAACAGAAAACTGTATAGTACAATCCTTAGATTTCAGAAAGATATAACATTGGCCTTGTATATGGCAAAGAAAAACAAACTGGTCCCTCTGATTGTGGGACCGCATAACTCTGTAATCACAAAACCTCCTAGCGCCAACTGTGATTGAATATGAGTTAATGGATAAAGATGCTTGTTAGTTTTGGGACACTAGATAAAATCTGTAAGAGATCTAAAGTCCCAAAGTAAACTACTCAACTCCTGGTTTGCCCGGAACTGATGTTCTGGACACCACAATCTATAGAATAATCTGAAAATGTCTGCTGA
>NW_004624730.1:43290886-43334393 GCF_000247695.1 Heterocephalus glaber | reverse complement strand
CCCCCCCATAATGTAAACTGAACCTGGAAAGTGCTGAGCTACAATTCGTTTTTTTAATGTTGAGATAAGTTATTGCTAAATTGTGCAAGTTGGCCTCAAACATAGGATTCCCCATTCTCAGCCCCTGAGTAGCTGGAATTACAGGTATATGCCACCATGCCTGGCTAAAAGGGCTTCTTTGTTGTAATATTTTCAAGTGATCACTTTAATAGTAAAAACACTATTTGCAATCAACTGTAATTAATGCTTACTTTTAACTTTTTAAATATAATGTTACAGGAAATAATACTGGAGATGAAATATGAAATATCATACTTCCCAACCTGTTAACTATATGACACCCCGAGTTCTTGTTCTCTAGAAATCAAAGAATGAGTCCTAGGAACAATGGTGGTGAAGAGTAGAAAGATGTTTATTGATAGGAAAGCTCCTGAGGGGCAGGCTGGAACCTGAGTGTGTGTAGCCCAGGAACCCCATTTTACAGAAGAATTTTACTGGATGAAACCCATGTGAGCACAACATTTGCCACAGCCATGAACATCCAATAAGGTTACAAGTATAGTCACTTAGGTAATAGTGGTCCAATTGGGAAAGGAGTCATGTAACAAGTGTGGATGGAAAGAACAAAGATTCTACTAGTAAGTGGTGGGTTCAGAGGTTTCTGGTCACCCATTGGGGTGATTGATGTCTATATATACTTTATTAGGCTCAGTGTTTGTTTTTTTGAGGAAGTATGTAAGTCTGGTCATCGTGTCTTTATCTTGAGGCCTGGTTTTCAGACAGTGTGTCTGTAGTGAATGGTGCAGCTGTGGTGTGTTCTGCCTTCATCTTAATCCTCTCTTGAGGACTTAGCCCCATCTGACTGCCTATGATATTTCTACCTAGCTCGTCTATCTATGCTAATATTGTTAAATGAAAGTTCTTTGTCTTAAATTATTTATAAAACACATTCTTCCTTTTTAAACATTCTACACAATAATTTTAGATATTGCACAGTATATATATTCTCATCCTGCTCCCACCTCTTTTCAATATTAATGTCGCTAGTAATAAAAAGGCATGGCTTCTGAAATATATGGATTGCACTGTTACAAAAATCTCTTACTGAGTTTAATTGATTCTATTTTTATTTCTTTTCTATTTATTATTTCCAAATTAATCTTCTGCAAACAATGAAATATTACTTTGGTTACTTCCTTGACAGCATATCATTTTCCAAGTAGTCTGAATTCATTATTCTGACACAAACACTCTTGAATTGACTGATTATATTTTTAAAATTTTACACAATTCCTAAAATGGGCTTTATAGTCCACCCCAAACAGGAGGGTGCATACAATTCTGCAATGAATATTTGGAGTGGTACCTGTTGAGTGCATTTTTTATGTCAGAAGGTATGTCCTATTTTGTGATTCCAGCCTCTAAGTCTGCATCTGCCAGGACACAAGAAATGTAAATTAAGGTTCTGATCAGATACACTCACTTGAAATATCAGGAGAGCAAAGGTAAGAAAAAAAATCACTTGTTGAAATAGATTCAAGTGATGGCATTAAGATAATCACCATTCAAAAGTAAAAATATAAACTTTTTCCTACAAAACTCTCAATTTTGTATTCCATACCAACTAGTTTTATTTTATTATGTCCTATTCCACTTGTTAATCTTTTCAATTTGGCTTATGTATCCACAGTATATGAACATGCATTTTAAGTTTCCAATTACTTTCTATTGGCTGATCAAATGTGCTCTTCTAGGATTTAGTTCTTGCAAATTTTACAATAAAATTTTATCACCATTTCTAATTTTTCACTCTTAAAAATAATCTTCTGGTTTGATAACAGCATGCTCTTAATTTTTTATCCTAACCTGTCATTCCCTCTTTAATCTTCTACTACACATTTTTCTAGTCACAAAACACTCAAATGTGGATATTTTCACAAGTTTAAAGAATTGATAATATTTTTGTATGTTTTTTCTCTTGTTGACTTAATTAGCATTTATAATTATACATTGATGGTGCTAAAATATATTTTCTCTGACTTTTCTTCTAAGTTTTTGCAATATATCTCAAAAATATTTAGATATAATTATTAAGAGTCTCATTGTATTTCTAAATTTTCTCCATGTTGAAAAACACATTTCCATCCCAGCTTTCTTTTTCTATAATATTACTTTTAGCCTTCCTGTAGCCCTGTCCTGAAGTGTCTGTCCTCAGACATTTCTGGCTAAGACAATCATAAGCAAATAAAAATATTAATTTCATGAAAAAGTCACATAATTAGTTTCCAAAGAACTGAATAAGAAGTTAATAAGCACTAAAGATTTTCTCCTAAATTAGGCAGAGAGAATATTTGCTGTTTTAACCATACACGATGTATATGTATATGAAAACATCACATGATACATTTATATATGTATAACTTTTATTTTATGTCAATTAAAAAAGAAACTGCATAAAAGAATCTCTCTTCAATCAAAATTGCAAGGAGCTTAGGATAGAACATCTTAAGTGGAAATGCAATAATTATATCCAGGTTTAAATGAGAGAGAGAGAGAAAAAATGTTTCCATGTTAACTTACAGATTCCATATTTGTATAAAAATAACTTTTTATATTATGAAATGCAAGTAAAGTAAAGCTGCAAATAATAAGATGTATGGCCCTTTTATAAAATTGCTGGACATAGCTAAGGCACATAGTCCTTGTACTTTGACTTCTCTGATGCTCACAGTATAAAATTCATGATTTATTTTAAAATTGCTTTCAGTAAGAGAAAATAGATGAATTCAATGATAGCTTTGTTCATTTTATGCTTGTAAAAACTTTATGAAATACTTTGATTTGGAGTTTCTGCTATTGTATAGGATAAACTGTATTATATAAAAAATATCTACTCCCAGCTTGTGTTGCTGACATTCAAAATTCAACATAAGAGCAGGCAGAGAAGATAAGGAATAAGGGAAGGGCTTCTTTCCTTATTGTTTGGAGAGGACATAAAACCTATTGGGAGCTATCTGGAGGATGTTTGGCATTTAATGAGAAAGACAGAGATTGAGGAATGCTCCGAGGAGTGTTGAAAGTCTAAGTAAAGCACTAGTTTGGAAGGAAGAAGACACAAACAAATGTAGTAATAAAGGATTAAGGATAAATTGCTACTGCCATTATAGAAGAAAATAATTTCAGCATTAAATCTCAAATGATTTTTCATAGACTACATTTTGGAATATATATGAAGATCTTTTATTTAGGAGGAGACGATTGACTCACAATCTTAAAGAGAATCATAAATTATGTTCACAATGGGCCACTTAAAATCAAGGCAATGTAGATGATTACTCATTTTAGATAGATGTCTGTCAAAGTGATCAGCATAAACACATGGTGGCATGTAAATTTCTGATGCTATAACACATGTGGTGTCCAGAGATACAGATATTTCTAAAACAAGGAAAATACAGTGTGCTCTGACAACCTATAGCTAGGGCTCTCGTCCAGGTTGAGAAGTCAAGGAAGAATGTACCACTGAGGGATATTGGTATGTGAAGTAAAATCAAAAGGAAGAGAAAGAATGAACCTGGTACAAAAGCAAGAAAGCAAATTAGCATTAATTCTCAACCCAACTCATTCTGTACATTAATGCTAAGGCAGTAAGAATAAGAGCCATGCTAGAAATCAGAGGGCACTGAGGGGACAAATTAGTTCCCAGGACTTTACTCCAACTAAAATTGGAAACCATTGCAGACAGAAAAGCATAAAGGAGGTATATTTATGCTTTTTTTTTTAAAAAAATGATTAATCTGCCTAAAATAGGAAGATTTCATTAGGCAAGACAAAAGAAGTAGGAGAAAGACCAAATATAAGGCCATCTGGACCACCCCTTAGCTTATGTCATAGCTCTTCAGTGCTTATCTTGGTAAATTTCCCCATATACAAAGCTTTTAGGACTCAGAAGACAGATCCCTGCAGGTGAGCTACCTGTCTGCCAACTTACACATTCAGATATTGCCTATTTCTGGATTTCCCATCCACTTGCCCATTAAACCTTCCTATTTCCAATTTGCTGACATTGTGTGAGTGCTTTGATTACTGTATTTTTTCCTTCTCTTATTCTTCAAGTTTTAAAAGCTACTTGCTAATTTATTTTACGCTGCTTCATTATTTAGATAATAAGGCCAATTTCCAAATACATATCTTGAGTCACTACAAATTAGGACTAAAGAAAAATGTACATTAAGACTTTGTTAAAGTTAGACCAGATATGTGTAGGTCAATTGGTTGGAAAGTTGTTTAACATAAAAAGAGCTGTAATTTTCTATATGCTGTAATATGGTGGCAAAAACAAAAAGTGAAATAAAGTGTGTTGCACAACTCACATTGCCAATGCAAACAAATTATTTGATAAAAGAGATAGATTTGTTCACACTTAGGAATGACACATCTTTTAAAAAGTGAGACTCTAAATAATATAGTGATGCATCCTTGCAACATCTTTGAAATAAATATAATATTGAGTTTTACATAATTGTTTCTTAAGGTGTCTGTTAATACCTAAGTATGGGGAGGTATTACAGAATTATTATAAAAATAATTCTGAATGTCATCCAAGGATATGATTTGATCCTGAAATAAGTCATAGAATATAAAAACTTGCAATATATAAAGATATATATATATATATATATATATATATGTTTCCATGGGAAGAAACTGATATGAGGTAATAAACTTTTAACTATATTTAATATTCACCCCCAGAGAAGCTGAAGTACCCATAAAATGTAGTGTCTACTTAGGTTATGCTACAAAGGAGAAAAAAGTGAGGGCCAGGGATTTAGCTCAGTGATTCTGCTGCCTGCCTCACAAGCATAAGGACCCAAGTTTGATCCCCAGTACCAAAAAGAAAAAGAAAAAAGAAAAAAAAGAAAAAAATGAGAACCATGGCTGTTGAGACAGGAGTATAGGCCATGTTCTTCAAATACCATCCTCTTTCTCCTGCCTCTGCCCCACCACATACACTCGCAGTTTTGATAAAAATTAGGTGACAGTTAAAGGTCATATCATATGCATGAATCAACATTAGTGATGTGATTAACAATAAAGATAATGGACGAAGTTTTTGTAGATTTAAGTTTTGGCAAGTTACCAAATATCCGTATAACCCAAATCCCTAATCATTTCTTACTTAATAGGAAAAACCTTCTGTATTAGTGTCAGGGTTCTCCAGAGAAACAAAATCAGTGGAATGTATGCATGTGCATGCATATATATGTGATAGCCTCACACAATCACAGAGGCTGAGAAGTTCCGAAAGAGGCCATCTGCAAACTGTGAATCTAGAGAAGCCAGTGTTTTGGCTGTCTCTATATAATGAAATATTACTTGGCTATCAAGAATGACAAATTTGAGACATTTGTAGGAAATGGATGCACCTGGAAAATATAATATTGAGTGAAATAAATCAGACACACAAGCTTAAATACCAGATGGTAGCTCTCGTCTGAGGGAGCATAGTAAAAAAAAAGAAAATTATATAGGGCTGATAGAAAGGGACAAGGCAATTGATCTCTAGCAATAGGGAAGTGGTCCAAGAGAACTAGGACAAGGGGTGAGGAGGAGAGGAAGGGGAAATGAGAGAAATAAAGATGTGACATGTACACGAACCTAATAGCCCCAATTAATGTAAACATTATACGCTATAACATGAGGTAAGACAAATAATATCAACAAGTATGAAAAAAAGGATAGGAGGACTCAAGGAGGATGGGATAGAAAGGGGAAGAGGATTTAAAAAATGAGCTGTAATATGTACATGTAAGCACTCCCAAGATGATTGTAAACATCATGGGTTGCAAACTTGCATTACTAAAATTGAAGAAGAAAAAAAATGCCAAAAGGCTCAGAAACAGGCAGGCTGATGGTGTAGCCCCGAGAGGACCTGAGAGGCCCTGCATGGCCTCTGGTCTAAGTCCAGGATCTGAAAGCCTGGACAAGTTTCAGTCTGATGTCCAAGGGCAATGGCAGGAGAAGGCACATGCTATTCTGAAGGAAAAAAACCAATTGGAGTTTCTGTCTTCTACTTTCTTGTTCTGGTAGGGCCCTCATTGAAGGAGGACCTTCCTTACTGAGATTGTCTGTCTTCTCTGGAAACACAGCCACACCCAGAAGAAAGGTGGCAGCAATTCCCTAGACATCAAAATGGACACCAAAAATTATCCATAACATCCTCTATGAGGGTTTGGAGGACCACCTTCTGTATTCTTAGTTTTTTGGCCCAACACATATTTTTACATTATCTACTGAGTCAAATCCCATAGCAGGGTACATTAAGATAATTTGTGAAAATCTGGAGCTATTCAGCTGCCAAAGCTCTCAGATGTGTTGATAATGGAACTATTTAAGCTTTAACTACAAGAACTAATTTTCTTTCTTTCTTTCTGTCCTTCTTTCTTTCTTTCTTTCTTTCTTTCTTTCTTTCTTTCTTTCTTTCTTTTTCTTTCTTTTTCTTTCTTCTTTCTCTCTCTCTTTCTTTCTTTCTTTCTTTCTTTTTCTTTCTTTTCCTTTCCCTTTCTTCTTTTCTATCCTGTATTTATTTTTAAGTATTTTTCTCAAAACTGCTTTAATACTGCACCAAAGACATATTTTAGAAAAGGCTGTCTAGTCATATTTCTTGAGTATACAGGCTTTACAGATTTTTTTTCCAGTACTAGGGACTTGCACTATGTTACATCCCCAGCCCTTAATTTTAACTTTAATTTTTTTAGTTTTCAAACAGGATCTCTTACTAAGTTGTTAAATTGCCCAGACTAGGTTTAAATTTGTGATCTTCCTCTCCAAGCCTCCCAGTGTCCTGAGATTACAGGTGAGTGTCACCATGCCCAGGACTTTATAAATTATTTGAGAGGTCATAATGCCTGACTTTTGTGAGTATAAATTGAGGAGAAAACATCTAAGAGAACATTTTCATTTTACAACAGCATTTTTAAGGGGCTGCAGGCATATATTTAATCCTAGAGTATATCACTATAATTTTTCAGTCTTCAAGAAAGCTTTGCTCTATGCTACAGTCTACCCACCATGGAACAGGATAACATACAACCACTGGTAGCTCCAGAGGATCCAAAGCCTACATATGTTCCTGTTACTTTTCAATGTGACCAAAACTGATGCTCCCTTTCCAGGGACACAATTACATATATTTAAGTATGCAAAGTTAGAAATCAAAGAATGTATGTAAATTTTTTGTACTAACATGAATTTACTTTGGTTTCTTGAATTAAATTATATGTCCTTGGATATACATGTATACTTTATATCCTGAGAGCATACCAGGAAGTTTAACTTTAAATATTTTATTTGCATTTCTTGACAGAAGAGCCATTTGTGATCTAAATTTTCTTCCAAATTATTTGAGACATGGTTTTGTCCACGAAAGAAGTGAAAGTTCAAAGATATTCTAAGAATAAATGATATCATTATGTTTCTTAATGGAAAACATTCATTTTCTTGTCAGCATTAAATTATTAATGCTTTATAGGAAAATACTCTTACATGCTAAACATGAAAAAATTTTGGATAATTATACAATCTTTTTATAGAGTTTGAAGGAAATAATTATTCAGCTTCCCAAAGGCCAGTTTTCAAGAACTTAAAATTGAATTTTTTACATTTGTACTATTTAGATTCATAGTGAGCTTACCATTTACAAGAAAAATAAAAATTCCTAAATGATATATTCTCTGATACAGAACTTAGTAAAAAATGCTTAGAAGGTCACATTACTTCTAATTTGGCTGGTCCTAAAGTATTTACGGAAATATTTTCTTGAATATGTTAAATTTAAGAAAATCTTTTGAAATATGTATTTCAATATTTTAAAGTACTTAAATATATTTGAAGATTTCAATTTTATTTATATCTCTAATACCAATATTAAGGATACATAGTAGCTATGTGTTTAAAGCAGCAGTCATATGATAATAATAGCAAACAGAATTTGTGGATAGATTCAGAAGTTAGAATTTTTAAAGACAAATTTTATATTAGAAACTTATTAATTTGCCAAATGAGGAACCATCTAAGCAGTTAGCATTGAGACAAGGTAGTTGTTACAGGACTCTGTTACCTCAATTTTTAGCCAAGTTGAATAATTTGCACCTGCCTAGACTTAAAAGGCTCAATAGATCTTTTGGTTGGCTGACTAAATAATGAGCAAACTTTTCTAAGACTAAGATTCCTCATTTGCAAAGTATTCAATAAAATAGGTATACATGAATATGCATGCAATGATGATTTTCAACTTATTTAACTATTAACTACTATTGTATTGATATTATTAGGACGATAGCTTCCAATTAATATTTGATACCAGTAACTATTACCAGGTCATCTAGTTGGTTAAGCAACATTGATATTCACTTATCAAAAATATCTCCTTATCATTGCCACAGCAAGGCACTTATAGTACATTTTTAAAGCAAATAAAATAACAAAGATAAAATTACAACTCTTCTTTGAAAGTCAAAATAACTTATTTGTTCAAATTCTTAAAGAATATCTTACCAATGAAATTATATTATTGCTTATATAAAATTAAATAGTGTCCACATTTACAGTATTTCTAGACAAATTTTAATACATCATTTTTTTGTGTGGGGTCTCACATATGCTGTGTGTCCTCTATCACTGAACCACACTACCCTCACCACAATTTATTATTATTATTATTTTTGTTTTGTATTAAATTCTTTTATTGGTACATTGTTTTTAAATAATTACTTTAAATAACAAAAATAATCCTGGATAAATCCATTTTAAAAATAAAATTGACTTTAAAAAATTGAAATTATAAATTTTATTTTTAGCTTTTTATAAGTCTTTTTGGAGACAGAGTCTCACTATGTAGCCCAGGCTGGCCTTAAACTTGCATCAATTCTCCTGCCTGAGCCTCCCCAGTGCTAGGATTACAGGCATGTGCCACATGCTTTTCACCAGAAATTAAGATTTCTAATGCTTTTAATTATGGTGTACATGTGATTTTCCCCAGAATTACATTTTAAAATTAAACTAAATTTACTTATACATTTTATTTATAAAAGTATACTAACAGTCAAATGCCAAAAAAAACTAAAAGTTAATCTAAATGCTTTAATCTAAAGTATTATAGGTAAAAATATGGATAATAGGAAAGATGTTAATCTAATTGTCACACATATAAATGGAACAATAAATGCCATATGCCCAACAGATGAAATGACACAATGACAACTGGTGTTGAAATAATGCATTGATTAAAAAATTATTTCATCTTTAATCTTATGATGCAGATCAGGGAATGACAAACTACCACCTATGAGACAAAGCTGGTTCAGCAGCTCATCTTGTTAAAAAAAATTTATTGGAGCAAATTCACACTTTTCTTTACACACGACTTTGGACTGTGCCACAGTAGCAGAGTTAGGTAGTCATGATAGAAATGATATGGTCTGCAAAACTTAAAATACTAGCTCTTCACAGAAAAAAACTTGCTGTCCTCCTATACAGATAAACATCATAATTAATCTATTGTTATTGACAAGATGGTTTAAAATTTGAAGTATTTTATTATTGTTGTTATTATTTATTCATTTTTTTGAAGTCTGGAGAATTGATCCAAAAGTTTTGCATGCACTGGGAAAATTCTCTACCACTCTGCCACATCTGAGCTCTCAGATCTTTGTTGATTTCAAAGAATATTTGCAGAAAAATATATTAAATTATTATTGTCAAATGTTTTCCAAAGCTTCATATTTCCAGCAAGGAAGAAAAAATTTCTATTTCATAATGTTCATTGATGATTTTAAACTTCTAAACTAAAATTGGTTTTAATATCATTATAATGAAGCATGAAGTTTAATTAATTTACCTGAATTACCCCAAGGGAATTCAAATTCTACAAATGTTATTTGTAAAATGAACTTGGCACAGCCATGAACATATTTAATAATAGTTTATTCTATATTACTACTTAGATTTATGTGTTCTGCTTGTTTAAAATTTTTAAAAATGTATATTAGAAAGTATTCTTTTTGTATGTATGAAATTACCTGTGTTTCTATATTTGTTTAAATAGATGTACACTGATAATGTATTTTTGATCAAATCAAAGAAATATTATGATATGAATAAGTATATGGTT
The DNA here is from genome assembly GCF_000247695.1 of Heterocephalus glaber. The sequence continues at coordinate 43,324,219 of NW_004624730.1, read as the reverse complement.
TTATAAATCCTTTCAGTAAACCTCAAATTGTTTTTCTGATTTTCTAATTTAGCAGTTTACTTTAGAAATCCGTAAACTGTTTTCATTTCTATAATATCACTTTCTGCTCTGCTACCAAGGTATCTCTGCAAAGAGTTTAATTTCTGATGATGTGGAGATTAATGCACGTTTGAGAGTCACTCAAGTAGTTATTCAATTTCAATCTAACTTCTGCATAATTGCATCCTAATGTAGCTTCCATTCAATTGCTTAATATTCTTTATATAAAGTAATCTCAGGGTAATCGCTAACCTAAGAGCAACCTCTGCTGGCAAACAGAGGCCGAGCTGCCAGCATTTTTGCTGTAGTTTCACAATGTCACCTGACCAAGCTGGATTAACAAGTACATTTTGGTAAAGGTTTTAATGTTCCAATGTATGCAACTTCAGTGGGAAAAACCATGCACTTTAATATGAAATGAAGCCAACAATGATAATTTTGTGACTACAAAAATGTCAGAAATTCTAGATTAAATGCTCTTTATTCAGTTCTCAGTTTTGTGGTCTCAGTGACATGTAGAAAGTTCAATTAAATAGGAATAAGGGCTCAGATTTCACAGAATTCTTCAGCATAGTGAAAGAGAATATTAGGTATCCAAAAATTTATTGTAAAATACAAAGAACTATATAAATAAGTTCTTGTTTATATTTTAAAGATGGTTCCAATATAATGAACATAATGGATATGATTACATTAATAAATTTTACTTTCTTGATTGTAAATGAAAAGTCATATATTTTTATTTGGAAACCGTATAAAAGAAACAGTACCTAATTACAACTTTCAAAAAATTGCCTCTATGTAGTACACATTCACTTTTTGGGGGTTTATGTTACTAAAGCATACACAAAGTTTGACTATAAGAGATGACTTACATACTAGTCAATAATTGTTTAGTCCTTTGAGCTAGGAAAGATAGAGAAGATTTAATATGTAAAGGTATACCCACATATTATGATAAAACTGGATACATAAAAGTAACACATTTAAACAATAGTAGGCAGGTCCTGGGATTTAGCTCAGTGGTTCCACCTCCTGCCTTGCAAGTAGAAGGTCCCGAGTTCAATCCCTGGTACCAAAATAAATAAATAAATAAATAATAAACAATAGTAGGCAACTCAACTTCACAAGCACTATGCAAATTTATTTAGCTTTTCAGCTTACAGTCATTTGCTCTGCTTATTTGAGATAGAATTACCACTCTAGTATAAACTCTCGTATTAACACATTTAAACTCAGATCCTTGTCTCAGTCACTTTCTTTATTGCTGCCACAAAATACCCAGCACTCACAATTTAAAGGAGGAGAGGTTAATTTTCACTCATGAGAGGACTCAGTCCATAATCTGCTGGCCCCAAGACGGGATGGGCATGGTAGAAAGATCTCGCAGAGGAAATCTGCTCACTTCCTGGTAGCCAAGAAGGACAGGGAAAAAGGGAGGCGTTTGAGACAAGAATAGTCCTCTGTGACCCAGGTCCACAGGCCCCACAGCCTAAAAGCAAGTCAGCTACAGCACCCTCAGGATCCAATCACGAAAGCCCTACCTGTGAATACATGATACTTGGGGGGGCATTTATATCTAAGCCATAATATTCTTTTTTTTTTTTTTTTTGGTACCAGGGATCAAATTCAGGTCCTTGCGCTTGGAGGCAGGCTGCGGAACCACTGAACTAAATCCCAGCCCCTAGCCGTAACATTCTTGTTTTGTTTACTTGTTTGTTTTGTGGTATTGAGAATTGTAGCCAAAGCCCTCACACTGAGCTATTTCCTCAGCCCTTTTAGAAGAAAAAAAATTTTTTCACTAACTTGTTAAATTGTTTAGGCTAGCCCTGAACTTGCAATTCTCTTGTCTCAGGGTCTCTGAGTGCTGGGATTACAGGCACGGAACACCACACCCAACTATTTTGTTTGTTTTTTCAATACAGAGTGCCTTAAACAACAGAACTTTCTACAATAGGACCTTTACTTTTCTATGTATATTTTCCATATGATTCCACCAGTAATGTTTATCTAGTCTACTAATTCTTTGCACAGACCTTGGTATTTCCTTCTTGATAATAATCACTGCTGACATGAAGCACTAGTTCAAGGGTTCTCAACAGGTGGTAAAGGATTTGATAGATCCCAAGTCACTTTTATGAAGTACATGGGTTGAAACATTTTTACACTAAATACTGTTTGTCTTTTTCACTGTGTTGATATTTTCATTAGAAGCACAAAGACAATAGTAGGGAAAATTGCTGTGCCTGGGCATAAAGAAAGGCAGTGGTACTAAACTTTACTATTAGTCACTACCTTCTTCTTCACCACATAATGAATTTAGTACCCATGATAATCTGATTGTCTCTCTCACTTGTTTATCCATATAGCATCTTGTAAACACTTGCTATTTTGGCTCTATATTCAAGAACCACATAGATCTAAGAAGGCAGCTCACTGGTAGAACATTTGCCCAGCAAATAGGAGACACTGGTTTGACTCCTAGCATCAAAAACAAACAAAAAACACCACTCATTTGTTACACTGTGAAATATTTGAGTGTATGGTTATAATTTTCAGATAATCCTTATGGTTTTCTAGTAATGATGAATTATTTATGATTCTTATTGTTCTCTAGTAATGATGAGTCATTTTCCAAATAGTTAAAAAATTTGTAATGTATTCAACATACTCATTTTTTTCTTCTTCACATATTTTTGTCATGTCTTAACTCCTACCTCTTTCACTGAAACATTTAATTGTCCATCTTTAGTTCACTGATGCAAAGAGGCGCTATTTTTGACAAAATATCAGCTCATTAACTGTATCAAAGTAAAATTATTGTTGAGTAATTTAATGACATAGTTCTTCTCTTTTATGAGCTCTGAGTATATTTCATTAACTGTTTCACAAATTACCATAATAACTTATGGTGTGATGCTCATTAATTCTCATTTATGAATAAATTGTGTTGATAAACCTAATGAAATATTACAGGGAATTCCCAGCCTCTGATATGGGTCATGTAACATTATAAACTATAGAAGGGGGATTATTTGAGACCAAATACATCAATATAAAAGTAGAATATTAGGTAACATCAGATTTTGAGCTAAAAATGTCCTTGTCAGTGTACAGTGTTCAGGTTATAACATGGAGATGCTCTTGCTTCACACACATCAGGATCACAGTGATCTACACCATCTGTCAAATGGTTCAGGAGGATAAGCAATCCTGTAAGGTTGAAATTTCCTACCTTTACAATATCATTTTGTGATTTATTTTTGCTTGTTGTCATAGACCAACCTCAGTGACTATTTCTATAAATTAAAAAAGAACAAAATTATTTTGAGTAGCTTCAAATGAATTTTATAGAAAATAACATTAATGTTGCTACGAAGTGGCAAAAAGTTATACTTCAATCTTTGGGGATTTTCAAGAAGTCATTTTAATAATTTAGGCAAATAAAGCATATTGTATACCTAAAATCTACCAATAAACTTAATGAATAAAAATTAAAAAATAAATATAAATTGGAATATATGTAAATATCTATGCAGGTGATATTAACTAAACATTGTACAAATATTAATGAAAAACTATAGTTTCTATAATTTATGAGATATGGCCTAATACATGTTGGATATATCCAAAAAAAGATTTATATTCATAAATCTCACAATTTTTCAACATCTTTAATGTATCTTTTTCTTTATTAAACCTTTCATTCTCTTTTATAATATTTTTAGAATTGCACTAGTGTACTATGCAGAGCTAGCCTGTCCATAATAATATTCTTTATTTTTTATAGATTCAAACATTTTATATAGTTATGATGTCAAAATCATAGTAGTTCCTGACTCCTTACCTGTGGTGGTTGCGTTCCAAGATTTCTTATTGATGCCAAAATGGCAGATTGTACCAACCCCTAAATATACTATGTTCTTTTCCTATATATACATATCTATGATAAAGTTTAACTCATAAATAGGCACAATAATAGAGAGCAAAATAGAGTAAGAACACCAAGCTATCATCAACTAACAGAAACATCAATTTAAACAACTTATGAACAAAACAATCTTCACAAGAGCCAAGAAAACTAGGTGAGGGATCAGTGTCTGGTTTTACTAGCATCATCCTAAAAGACATATTGAATAAGGCAGGAAGGACTTGCATACAAATCCAAACAGCTTATCAGGAAGAAAGAGAAGGAATAAAGAACCAGTACCAGGACCAGCAGAGTGAAGCTCAGTAGTGGGAAGATGTCCATGTCCTTGGCAGTGCCTATGGAAACAACCTTTAAATCACATGAACCACGCAACCTAGGCACTGCTTCCATCACAGGCAGCACAAAGCAAAGAAAGGCGCCATCCACTAAAGGGCAGATCTTCCAAGTAAACACAGAATTTCCGGACCACTCATGATAAAATGCAATACCAAGAAGAACCCAATGTCTACTGTCCTCAGGCCAATCCCTTTGCACAGAGACTCTGAACCCACCTCGGTGCTAGATGGAGGTGGGCTTGCATTTTAACCAGCATCACCTTGGGCTGAAACATCCATCCTCAAACCACAGCATCAGGAAGGTCACAGAAAAGTGGAACACATTAATGCTCCTGTGCTTCCTTGGTCCTGGCAACCTGTGGGCTCTGGGTGAAGCCCAGCACTATGGTGTAGATGCCCATGGATTTTGCACTCCAACCCAAGGCAGAACAACACAGAGAGCCTTTGCTTGGCCATAGTGGGGAGGGGAGTAGACACAAGTCATTGATTTTGAACCCAGGACTGCACCCTTAATGCCAGGTCAAGTGATGATTAGAAATCTTTAGCATCTCATAGGAGCAGCAATTGTGGATAAGGGATTTGGACTCAATCTCATCCCAAGAAGAGAATTCCAGAGACAGAATATCTTTTTAAGTATTCCTCTAGTGTGTGTTGAGAAACTCCATGGCTACTGATTTGGGCAAACTGTGGGCTTGGGGCACAGTCTAGTGCAGGAACAATGACAAGATACCAGCTGCAGACTTGCATAAAACATGGATATAGGGTGCCAACTTGTGTTGAAACAGCAGCAGTATTCACAGGCCCAGTGAAAATAATTAAGAGTCTGGTTAGAATTTTTGAAAGGTTGGGGGAAAAGATAGCCATTATGTATGATCTGTTTGATGATTCCCTGTTCCCCTGAAAATAGTATCTAGATGGAAAATAATCAGTCCTGAAAACTAGTGATAAAAAATGCCAACCCCAATCAGCCTAACCTTGCTTTACCTGCCATCACTATTCTCATGCTCAGTGGGTGCTCTGTAAAACAAGAAAAGAGGGGTTGTTGCTGTCTGTTTGCCAGTATCTTGTTGAGGAGTTTTGCAACTATATTCATTAAAGGGATTAGCCTATAGTTATTTTTTTTGGTTGGATCCTTGTCTGGTTGTAGAATTCAGGTAATACTCAAATCTTGGAAGCAGTTTATATGTCCATCAACATGCCAATGGATAAAGAAAATATGGTATGCTCTGACATAAAGAAGGATAAACAAGTCATTTGTAGGAAAATTGATGACTCTTGAGACTGTGATGTTAAGTGAAATAAATCAGACACAAAAGCTTAAATATCACATGGTTTCCCTTTATGAGAAACCTAAAATATAAAGAGTAAAATAAAAGATATATAATAAGAAGCAGAGAGATAGATCTTTTTCTTTTTCTTTCTTTTTGTTTTTTGTTTTTTTTGGTACCAGGGATCGAACTTGGGTCTTCACACTTGTGAGGCAAGTGGCAGAACCACTAAGCCAAATCCCCGGCCCCAGATAGATCTTTTTCAAAAGGGAAGGGAACAAGCAAGTAATGGAGGGAGGGGGAAGGGAAAGGAAGAGGATGAAACATAATTAAGATTGTTAATGTACATGTACCAACTCCCCACAAGGAATGTAAACATTATGTATTACAAACATGTCATAACAAACAGCCAAATAATGAAGGCTAGAATAAATAGCTATAGGAATGAGAAAAATCAGAAATCCTTCAGCTAAATATAAGAAAAATTAAAATGAAACAGAATACATTATTAGTACAGATGAAACAAGAAAAAAATAACAACTAACTTGAGGACGTCATTATAAAAACAGAAGAGAACAAAGTAAAAAGAATGACTAGTAATGAAGGCAGTTTATATGAAATATATGACAGCATTATACAATCAATCACTTCTTTTTTTGTTCAATAAGTTTATTGGTACATTTTAGGTATACAATATGATGACATTTATCATTGAGAATTTGTACCTTGACATGATATATCTTGGTTCTTATTTTTAACCAATTCTCCTGCCCTCCCTTCAACCCCTCCATCCCTCCCTACTCACAAAGACTGTGTTTCCATTTTTTCCTTTTCTCATATTTATTTCTTTTCTTTCTTTCTTTTTCCCTACCCCTCTCATTTCCCTTTCCCCTTTGGACCTTTTCTTCCTATTTCACATCATCTAATATACATTTTGATTCTTATTTACACTTCCAGTGTAAATAAGAAATGTTGTATCCAGAAAAAGTCACATAGAAATGAAGGAAAAAGCAATGAATTCCCAGAAAAACAAATGTTGAGATCATTTAATACTACAAAATTTGTTGTATAAGAAATACTCAAAAGACTGTAAACAGAAAAGAGATTGCAATGAGTGAGAAAAAACATTTAAAGGTACAAAACTCACTGGTAAGGATAAAAGAAATACAAATTTAGAATTGCTATTATGAAGAATAAATTAAGCCATTAAGAATTTAGACCAAAATACAAAACTATTAATAATAAGAAGAACATTAATAGATTAAGAAGTAATGTAATGAGATGAAAAATGGGACATCAAAAATTTTGGATGTGGAAAATGAAAAAAGTAATAGCATTATTTTGAATTAGTATATCTTGGGATTATTTTTGTGTCTTTGTGATCCTATTATGTTGTTATTTCAAATGATCTCGTTATAATCAAAAATCTTTTTGTGCAAGTCTCAATGTGATCACAAAGCAAAATCTGTAATGGGCATAACAAAAATAGTAAGCAAGGAATCAAGACACATTACTTGAGAAAATCATTTTATCATAGATAAAAACTGTAAGAAAGACAGAAATGAAGAAAGTAACTACAATTAAACTGGGAAATAAGTAACAAAACTGCAGTAGAAAAACTTTGCATACTGGCAATTGCATGTAAATGGTTTAAAATTCCCAACTTAATGAATGACACAAAATGATTAAGTTGTTTTTTTAAAGTATCCAGCTAAATGTTACGTACAAAAAATCTCATCAAGAGAAACCACCAACAGAGCTAAGAGACACGCTACAATGTGAGAAAAAATTTTTACCAGCTGTTTCTCAGACAAAGGTCTACTATCTAGAATATATAAAGAACTGAAAAAAATCAGAGCTCCCAAATATAAAGACCGAATTCAAAAATGGGCATCTGAAATGAACAGACATTCCTCAGACAAAGAAGTAAAAGCAGCAAATAAACATATGAAAAAATGTTCAACATCACTGGTCATTTGAAAGATGCAGATGAAAACAACACTGAGATTCCACCTCATCCCAGAAAGAATGGCTGCTATCAAGGAATGAACCGATAACAAATGCTGATGGGGTTGTGGGGAGAAAGGAACCCTTCTTCATTGTTGGTGGGAGAGCAGACTGGTGCAACCACTGTGGAAATCAATATGGAGATACCTCAAAGAATTAGGATTAGAAGTCCCGTTTGACCCAGCTATTCCTCTGCTACGTATTTTTCCAAAAGAATTAAAAGAATCATACCACAGTGATATATGCTCACTCATGTTTATAGCAGCACAGTTTATAATAGCTAAAACTTGGAAACAGCCCAAGTATCCATCAACTGGAGACTGGAATGAGATACTAAAGACATTTATAGCTAACTGGATACACATTGAGGCCATAATCTTAAGTGAAATAAATAGAGTACACGTGTAAATACCAAGTCGTTTCTCTGGTGTGAAAAACTAAAAGTGTAAATAAGGATCAAAATATATAATAGATGATTTGAAATAGGAAGAAAAGGTCTGAAGGAGTAGGGGAAGTGGGAGGGGCAGGGGAAAGGAAAGAAGGGAGAAGAAAATATATGAGAAAAGAAAAAAAAATGGAAAAAAAGTCTTTGTAAATAGGGAAGGTTTGAGGGGGTGAAGGAAGGGCAAGGGAACGGGGAAAAATAAGAACCAAGATACTCATGTAAAGGTACAAGATCCCAATGATGAATGTAATTGTATTGTATACCTAAAATGTACCAATAAACTTAATGGAAAAAAATCTCATCTCACCTCTAAGAAGACATATAGACAACAGGAATGAAAAAGATATTTCATGATAATGGAATCCAAAAGAGAGCAAGAGTAGTTGAATTTATAGCAGGTAAAACAGATTTTAAATCAAAAGCAATAAAAAAATACAAGAAAGGGCAATATAATGATGAAGGAATCAGTTCAGCAAGAGGAAATACCAATTCTAAATATATATGTCTCCAATATTGGAGCACCTGAATAAAAAAAAGTGTTGGCAGAACTAAAGTGAGAGATGGACTCCTTTACTACTACTAGGTTACTTTATTATCTCACTTTCAGCAATAGATATATCATCCAAATCAATGAACAAAGAACAAAACTTACACTTTAGACCAAATGGACCTAAGAGATATATAAAAATCATTTTATACATCAGCTGTAAAATAAACATTCTTCTCAACAGTACATGGAATATTCTCCAGAATAAACCATATATAGGCCCAAAAGTAAGACTCAATGAATTTAAAAAAATCATATCAATAATTTTTCTGTTAGTTTCAATGGTAGTTTTCAATAATAACAATTTTTGAAAGTAGAAACATAGAATTAACAATACACTCCTGAACAACCAATGGCTCAATGAAAAAATTCAGTAGAGAATTGAAAAATAATAATATAAAGGGGGACGGGGAAGTAAAACTTGCTGCTGCTGCTCCTGCTGTTTGATGTTTTCTGCCTGCCCTGCCACACAATGGACTGTTTCTCCTCTGTGATGCCCCTTGTCATGCTGCCCTGCCTTGAAGTAAGACAACTATGGACTGAAACCTCTAAAAATTGCGAGCTGAGATAAATCGGTCCTCCTTTAACTTGTGAGTGTGTATATTTTGTCCCAGCAATAAGAAAAGTAACTAAAATATATTTTGCTACTGAGAGTGGGGTCTTAACTGTGATTATATTTGATCAAGTGGTTTAGGTTTAGGATCCTTTGGAACTGGTTTGTGAAAAGAGTTTGGCAAAGTTTAGAGATGCCACTGAAGAAGCAGCCCTGAAATGCTGTAAGCTGAACTTGATGAGGGATTCTGATTAGAGCTCAGAAGACAAGAATGCTGATAGAAATGCATCTGGTAAAGCCCAGGCTCAGAAGATTTTAATTAGGAACAAGAACTGCATTGGCATTAGACTCCATACCATGTATGTTTTGCTTTGACAGGAAATTTGTTTGCATTTTACTCATGTCCAGAGACTTTTCCTGAGATTGAGATTAAAGGCAGTGGACTAATAATCTGGTGGAAGAAATTTGAAGGCAGTCTAACATTTGAGGTGGTAGCATGGCTACTGTTGAAAGGCTTTAGCAAGATCTATGTTAAGAATCAAGAGCAAAACGTCCAGTAGAATGATTTAAAATGTTTTGAATTGGCCAAAAGGAAGTTTAGGTAAAGTTGAAGCCTGCAAAGATGGAACAGAGGAGAACTTGCTTGCTGAAAAGGAATAGGATAATAGAAGAGATGGTCTAAAGACAGACAAGAAGCAGCAGGACTCCACCCTTCACAACCTCAAAATTTCAAAGGAAAAAGATTTTGCTTTGAGAAGATAACCCCAGAGCACCAACTCCAGAATGTTGGCAGCCTGGAGAATTTGTTCCTCCAGATTTGGTTCATAGTGCTCAGCAATCCAGAAACTCAACCTTTGCATCCATGAGAAAAGGAAGCCTGGCTACTGCTTCAGCTTGCTGCAGACCCTGATGTCATCAACATGGTGCTGGTTTTAGTGGATTCAGAATACAAAATTTGAGGGCTCAAGAAGGCTTCTACCCAGATTTCACAAAAAGGTCTCTGAGGCCAGGCAGTGTCCCCTAGATAGGGCAGTGTGTGAAGCTGTGAATGTGAAGCTGAAGGTACAGTGGAGAAGCGTGGAAGATGGACAGTCTGAAAAAAGGTGCAAGGAGTGAGAAAAGGGAACCTAAGACAGAAACTGTTAGAGCTACAACCACCGATAGTGCTACTGGGTCAGAGCCACCCAAGACTTTTGGCCTTCGTATCTTGCCATAAATTTCCCCAGATGCTAGAAATAGAACTGTGGGACTTAATGTTTGCTCTGCTGGATTTTGTACTTACTTGCGGTCCATTCCTTCCTATCTCCCTACTTGCGCCTTTTGGAATACAAATGCATATTTTGTGCCATTGTATGTTGGAAGTGTCTAACTTTCTTTTCATTTTCACAGTGGGCTCACAACTAAGAGTTTTCCTTAAATCTCAGAAGAGACTTTGGATTTGGACTTTTCAGCAGCGCTGAAACTGTTAGGACTTTGACAACTGTTAGAGATGAACTAAATCCCTTTTGCACAAAGGGATGAGTATGAGTCTTTTGGAGGCCATGTGGATGTTCCCTCAGAACCACATGCAGTCATAGGTAGGGAGGTTTGAAGGTGGCTGGATTAGGGTGTGTGAATGTGGATTAATGGTGTGATGTTGGGATTAAAGGTGTGGATACCCCACCTTGAGTGGGAATGTTGCTAATCAACAGGTTTACATCCTGAATATAAATGGAAGGAAGGTAAACTTGCTGCAGTTAATTCTGCCACTGCTGCTGCTGTTGCTACCTTTTCTGCCTTCTGCATTCCACTTCATGTATTGTTGATTCTTCTCTGAGGTCCCCTTCTGCCATGCCACCCTGTCTTGGAGCCAGTGTGAATTGAAACCTCTACAAACTGTGAGCTGAAATAAACCTTTCCTCCTTTATCTTGTGGGTATTGGGTATTTTGTCCCAGCAATGAGAAAAATAACTAAGACACATAGGTAATACAATTCTTGACTACTTTTCTCATCTTATCTCTGCCTGTGTTTTTCCACCTTTGCATATTCTGGAAATACTGTTCCTCTTTATATTTTAGGTTCACTCCTACTGTTTAGGTCTCAGCATATTCTGTGACACAACAGTAGATTTCTATTCTCCTGTATCTTCATAGTTAATGCTTTCTCATCAGACAGTTCCCATTTTAACTGTCACATCTTCAGATATTTTTTCTGAACATTTTCCTTCATGTATACTAAACTTGGAATTGAGTTTTACTACATTATTATATTTTGTTCTCCATCAAACCTGGACTTAGCTTTCTTATTTGTCCATTTATTTTGTTTTTGTTTTCTCCTCCAAAAAGGAAATAAAAAAAGAAAGAATGAAAGCAACATGAAAATATGACCATTCTAATCGATAATGCAAAATAGGAAGAAAAGGTCCAAAGGGGTAAGGGTAGTGGGAGGGGCAGGGGAAAGGAAAGAAGGCAAAGGAAAAATGATGAGAAATGGAACAAATGGAAACAAAGTCTTTGTAAATAGGGAAGGGTGGAGGGGGTGAAGGGAGGGCTAGGAATGGGGAAAAAATAAGAACCAAGATGCATTATGTAAAGGTACAATTCCCTATGAGAAATGTAAATGTGTTGTATACCTAAAATGTACCAATAAAAGAATTTAAGTAATAAAAAATAATAGAAAATATGGCCATTCTTTCACCAAGGTTACATCACACAAAATAGTACTTGTCCTTACATAGGTCTTCATAAAATATTTATTCAATGAATAAAGTGATTGAATAAATGATTACTCTGTCCTTGTATTTCAATGCATGTTTTCTAATATCAAAGGGCAGATTATAGAACTAAAGCGTTAATAATATTAATAAATGTTAAATGTTATAACTTTTTTAAATTGTCGGAGGAATATGGAGAAGGAAGCAACATTCTGCAGATAGGAACAAAGAAGCTTCACAAATGCATTAAATACATAACTTATCTTAACAAGGCTTACTTAAAAGCAGAAGAAGGGCAACAGACATAAGGTATAAAATAATTAGTTTTTGGTGAAGATATGAAGGAGGTCAGAGAAACTGAAAAGGGGGATATTTTGGTGTATTATCAAGTCAAATTATAATTGGTATGCTAAACAATGTAGATATTATCCTAGAGGTAATTAATTCTAATAAAAGCACACAAACTTCAACATGATAGTTGTGTATTAAAGGTGGAATTTAAACGTTTAATATGTTTACAAAATTTCCCTGAGTTCTCATAACCAGGTTTGACAGTAAAAAGAATGTAACTGGGTAGAAAAGTAGGGGAAAAGTTGAGGAAAAAGCTAGAAAGAAATGCTAGTGAGGACAGTCTTCTGTAGAACAAAACTGACTGCATAGTTCCTGTATCTTCTCCTGTTCATGTACACCCATGTCTCCAGAATGTGTGCAAAGACAACAGGGTTAAGGGGAAGACCTAAAATTTCTGCAGGATGTGGATAAGGGGAGAAAAGATTGAAAAAAAGAAAGCTTTGATGTTCAAATAAAAAGAATTACACTAAAGACATTCTTGAAAGAAAAATTAAAAATATATATTCCAATGCAAGAGAGAGAGAGGTTACATAGAATGCCAGATTTCTCTACTTGTTTTAGAACTTCTAATAGCAGATAAACTCATTGCATGCACTACCAACTAAGCACTCAATATATTTTTTACAGAACAATCAATGTACATATTTAATCAATGCACATTTTTAAATTTATATATATTTCATTTATATAGCTGTAAGGCAGGCGGAGAAACCACTGAGCTAAATCCCCGGATAGTTGTATATTTAAGTATAAATACATACATAAAATTTGGTGGCTTTTTCCAATATGGAAAAAAATGCCAAAAACAAAAGTGAATTTTCTACATCTTTAATTGAATCAACAAAACAAGTGCAAATCTGACATCTGACTGTGGCTTGGTGAGTTTTGTAAACTATTTAAACATCTCTTCATTTAGTTGGAATTGGTGAATGAAAAGCAATTAGCAAAGTAGATTTTCATGTGAAGATTAAGGATAACTAAGTCAGATAAAGATACTTTAGAAAGACCAGATAGGAACATTAATTAGCTTGGGAGGCAATACTACTATTTTTCATAAATTTAAAGAATACTAGACTTGGTAGGCTGCATGTAAAGTCTTCCATTTTTCCTCTGTTGAGATGGAAAGCTACTCTGTTCTCAAAGACAGCTTTTTTCAATAATGGCTTTACTAGTGGACATGAAGAATAATTCATCTAATTGAAACTTAAAATATTATAGCTAGATAGAAAGTAATTACCTATTGTTATGGTTTGTCTTTAGATGTCCCCCCAAAGCCTCATGTGGCCATAGGCTTGATCTACAGTGTGTGAAGCTGGAACTGATTCATGATGTATTTCTAGGCTCAAGGGCACTAGGATTAAGGGCTTAAGTGCTACCTGCCCTAAGTAAGTCTGAATAAGATAAAAGGGACAGACACTGTTAACTTCTCTTGTTATCTTTGCTGCCAAGTGTGTTCCATGTTGTTTCTGCTCTGCCATGCCTATTCGTCATCCCTGCCTTGGAGTTGGCTGATTATGGACTGAAACTTCTATGAACTGTAAGCCAAATAAACCCCTTACCCTTTAACTTTGAGTGTCTGGTATTTTGTCTCAGCAATGAGAGAAAAGTAACTAACACACCTATGATACAAACTAGCCAGGTTCCTTAGAATAACATCCATATCATTACAGAAAGTGCTATGAAATTATTAAAGACCATGATCATCAAGACAACTATTTACATTTTATGTGTACTCTCAGAGTTTGATAGGGTGCATAAATAGGAGTAAATAAGAACAGAAAGGTAATACTCCTATTATATACAACATTGGCGAGATCCTACTGTGTCTCTTCTGACACCCCAGAATTTAAGAAGGATAAAGTGAGCTAAAGATAAGGGAAAATACATAACTGAATGGTTAGAAAATGAAAATTCTAAGAAAGGTTAAAAGGACCTATATTAGGCCAGAGACCAACTGGTTAAAGGTTTGCTATTAATAGGCATTTCAATTTAGAGGTATTTCACAGATTGTGGTAGCCAGCTGTTTCCCATTTTTTGTTTAAAGCATAATAGAGAAAAATGAATTTTAATAACAAAACAAGGGGAGAAAGAAAGAAGCTTTTGATAATGGAAAAGACTATTCAACATTAAATGGGCTCCAAAGGGACTTCAGAACATTGGAATTGTGGAAATCTTTTAAAAATAGAATTTCAAATATATAAGGCTGGGAGGTCAAGGAAAGGACAAGATGACCTTTTAAAATTATTTCCATGACTGTAATTCAAAGACAGTGCTACAAAGGAGGACAGTATGTCCATTATGCACTGAAAGGGAGGGTGTATAAAAGGGAAGTTAAAAAATAAGCAGAAAATCCGTACATATGTAGCATCATTTCTTGAAATTATTCACCTAATTTGATTGTACAAATATGTTCTTCATATGAAGGGGACAGAATCCATTTGTTTGTTTTTTATGCTGGGGATTGAACCCAGGTCCTTATATATAGTAAACATAGGCTCTAACATTGAGCTAAAAACCCAGCTGTAGTTAATTTTTTTCTTCCTATTTTACATACATATGTACAGGCATAAACATGTGCATACTCTTCATTTAAAAAGAAGAGAAAATCATTACTTCCAAGAGGGAAAATTATTTCTGATTCACATGAGATGGAATGTCTCAGATTATATAGAAGGAATGAACAAGTGAAAACTTTATACAACTACAGCTACTGACTCAACTCACCTCTGACAATGTGGAAAAGCTTTGGACTGAAAAATATAATTCTCAATCTTAGTTTGCATAAACATTTTGAAAAGATTTGTTAAAAATGCAAATCTATGGGTTGAGCTCTGAGAGATTTTGATTCAGTTGATCTGAGGTGGACCCCAGAATCTGTAATTTCCTGAAGATTTCAAGTGATTATAAAGCAAGTTGTCAGAAACAAAGATCTAGAAACTTTGGCTCAGGCTAATGTATATATTTATTCAATTTTTTTGTAATAAGTATATGTAATTAAATCATCTCCTCTATCAATATTAAGTTGTAAAGTCATTAGAGAAAAATCATATATAATAAAAATAATTATTGATCTGCTTTAAATTACCCACAAAGTACAATTTGATCTTGTGGGGTAGAAAAATTTGTACAATATGATAAATATTGTGTAATTTAACAAATATTTAGATGTACCAAGGCAAATATATCTAAAAGCAGTTTTGTCTTCAAAATATTGGTACTCTAGGATACTTAAAAAAAAAACTAAACAGCTTTTGTACTTCAAAGGAAACAAAACACATGAAAAAGCAACTGTTAGAATGGAAGAAAATATTTGGAAACCATACATCGAATATGGGGTTTGCTATGGGTTCAATATTTGTGTACTCTCAAAATTCATATGCTGAACCTTAATCCCCAATGTGATGATATTAAAAGGTGAGACCTTTGGAAGATGAATCCTTTAAGAGATGAGTAGGCCACATGGACTCTACCTTCATATGGGATATTATTGCCCTTATAAAAGACACTTGAGGGAGCCTGATACCCGCTTTGGCCAACTACCATGTGAAGACACAGCTAGAAGTTGCTATCTATGGAGGCATAAATCCTCATCAGACATTCAATGGGCTAGTGCATTGATCTCAGATTTTCCAGGCTCAAGAAATATTAGAAATAAATTTTTGTTATTGATAAATTTCCCAGACTATGATATTTTGTCATGGAACCTGAAACTGACTAAAATAAGTTTAATATTCAACTTGTATGAGGAATTTAAAAACTTAACAGCAAAAACCAAACAACCTGATTAAAAATGGGAAAGTCTCAAATATACCTTTTTCACAAGAAGACATGCAAATAGCCAACTAGTATAAAATGTTCTATATCACTAGTCATCAGGGATATGGAAATCAAAGCCATACTGAGATTTTACTTCAGTGAAGGAGGAATGTCTGTTATCAAAAATACAAAAATAATAAGTGCTGGTGAGCAAATAGAAAAAAGAAAATCCTTACATACTGTTGATAAGAATGTAAATTAGTGCAGCCATTCTGGAAAACAATGAGGAGTTTCCTCAAAACATTAAAAAGTAGGTCCAGGGATTATCTCAGCGGTTTCGTGGCCTGCTGCGCAAGCGCAAGGACCGGAGTTTGATTCCTGGTAACAAAAAAAACCCCAAAAAAACAAACCATTAAAAAGTACCACTATGATATGAACTAACAATCTTACTAGAAAGGTATATACAAAATCAATATGTCAAAGACTTGTAGTTGTATTCATCAATATGCACTACAAGTTTATTGCAGCACTATTCACAATAGCCAAGACATGGAAACAACCTAGATATCCATTAATTGATGAATCGATAAACAAAATGTAATGCATATACATAGTGGAATGCTATTCAGCTATAAAAATTATCAAATTTTGTCATTTTTGACAATATACATGGAACTAGAGATTATTAATGAAATAAACCAGACACAGACAAATACCACATAATCCCATTCATATATGAAATCTAAAATAGTTGATCTCATAGAATTTGACACAAAATGTGGTTACTTAAGCCTGGAGTCTGTTTTTAGGAAGGGAGAGATGGAGAAAGGTTTATTAAGGGGGGATAGGTTATAATAAGATAGGGGTAACAATTTCTAGAGTGCTATGGTACAGTAGGGTGATTATAGATAGTGATAACGTAGTGTTTATTTCAAAGACTAGAGAAAATGAGTTTAAATTTCTCACCTCAAAGAAATGATGATAAATATTTGAAGAGATAAATATGTTTATTTTGAATTAAATATTACACAATATATACACTTGTCAAAATATCACATGGTTCCTCATAGATATGTACAATTTTTATGTGTCGGTTAAAAAACAAATTTATTGGCAGAAGGCAAATACATTTATCAGATATTTTCTAACTATCTTAAGGTTGGACTCTATAAGGATTCTATTAACTAATGAACCCATTCTGAGCTACTCACTAACACGTCTTTCTGTTTGGAGATGAAGATAACTTCTCAGTCTGAGTATGAAAGAGAAATGGAAGTCAATCACTACATCACTAAGGAGAATAAAGAGCAGGTAGCCAACTCTGCTTTAACAATGCAAGTGGTGAATGGTGCTTTGAGGCGGTGTATATTACTGTAGCTGTTGTTAAGTACTGTGTGCACCAGCTCAAGGAACTGAACAGCAAGAACCTGGTTGAGTTTCCAAGGAAGACCTGGAGCTGCCTGAGGATGAGGAAAACAGGTTGGAGATCAAGTAAAGTATGAGCACCTCTGCAAACAAAGAAAACAAATCTTATGAAAGAAGGTTGAGAAGGTGAAAATCTCACATTGTCTTGTGTCTTTGCTCTGCTGGATTGTAACTGGCCCCTATGATTGGGCAGCCAGTGTAAAGCAGATCCTGAAAGTTCAGCCACTTCCAAACAGTACAGTATCTTCATTGTTGCCCCAAAGAACCTGGAGGTCAATCCCAACCACCTCCTTGAGCAGACATTATGTAGAAGGCCAAATGGAAATGACAAGGCTGACCAGGACCTCGTGCTGTCTGAAATTGTGTTGCTCTCTTCTGGCTTACCTCTTAAGGATCTCCTGACCCACTTCAACTGCATCTGCCACATGATCTAGCTTGTTCTAAGCACTGCTGATGATAAAGTGACAGCAGAGAAGCCAAGTGTTGCTGCTTCTGATGAGATGCCCCCTTTGGAGGGTGATGAGGATAGATCTTGCATGGAATTAGATTAGGAGTTTCTACTTGGAAAATGTGCCTCATTGTATCAGCACCTCACATTGTTCTCACAGCAGCCTTGAGTGGCACTGTCTTTCCTGGCTTCCTCAGCTGATATCTACTATCCTGTGTCAAAGGCAAGAAAGATGGCCCATCTCCTCCCTAATTTGATATCAGGGTTGGTTTTTGTGTATTTTGTTTTCTGTTATTATTGCTTATTTTGTTCTGAAATTAAAATATGCAAAGTAAAGAAGATGAAGTTTTTTTGTTTTTGTTTTTGTTTTCTTTTTGGTACCTGGGATCCAACTCAGGACTTTGAGCTTGCGAGGAAGGCGTGGCATCACTGAGCTAAATCCCCGGCCCAAAGAAAATGAAGTTTTATACCAAAAGTCATTTTAAAAACTGAAAGTGTAATTGAAATATTATCCAGAAATTTCACTGTTAGATATTTAGACCAAAGAAGTTTAATCAGTATATGAAAGAGTTATCTACACTCCCATGTTTATTGCAGTACTATTCACAATAGCCAAGGTATGGAAACATCCATGTTGATGATGGATGAATAAAGAACCCTTTGCATATACAGACAAAATGCACACACACACTGGACTATTACCCTGCAAATTATCCTAAGTGAAATAAGATGCACATAGACAAATACTGTATGCTCTCACTTTATGTGAAATCTAAAAAGTTCAACTGGTTGGCAAGGGCTGGAAGTTGCAACAAAAGGGATGATGATGTTGGTCAAAGAGAACAAAGTTTCAGTTTTATAAGATGAATAAGCTCTGGAGACCTAAAGTACTGCATGGTAAGTGTAGGAAAGAACAATACATTGTATATGTGAAATATACTAAAGTTAAATTAAGTGTTCTCAACAAGAGGTATGAGGTAACAGATATGTTAATTAACTGGATTGTGGTATGCTTTTCTATATATACATATATATATATTTGCATCTTGTCAACATTCACAATTTTTGTCAAATACACATCAATAAAGAGTGGTGAAGAAAGGATTAGCTATACTATACTGACATTAAGCTAATTATTACATTTCTAACTGTGGATATTAAATTGGTGGATAATCCAGAAATGAATATGCTTGACAACAGTGTTCCATATTAATCTTTTGTAACTGTACTTGTTAATAGTCGTAAATGTGTTGTGGATATTAAGTAAGATAATGAATGTGGAAATACCAAAAATAGGTGCTGCTACATTGAGAACACTCAGTAAGTGTTTTTTCTGAACTTAAAATTAAATTCTACCTATTTATAATGTCAACTGGCTTTCTTTTTCTTTGAAAGCCTATGTAAAATGTAATTACTAGTTTCTCAATTCTTCAATATCCTTCTCACAATAATCTTCTGTCTGTAACATCTCTTTAACACAGTGAGAGAGGCATCTTATGACATATGCTCACACCATAAGTTAGATTATAAAACCAATGGATAATTAAATGGTCATCTGATGTCCCTTTTCTATTTGAGTATTTTTTTTTATTTAGAGGTTTTGGGTCATACAAATTTGATTTTTTCTTTCAACTTTAAATTTCCACGTTTCTAAACAATTTTTATATTCTTATTTATGCCATTCATCTCAAGTTACAAATACCAGCTGATCAATTATCATGCCTTTTCAAGTAATTAACTTTCTCATTATGAACCAGACATCAAAAGAGAGTATGGAAAAGTGGTTAAGGTCATAGTATTGAAATAGTTTATACCTAGATTTGAAACTTTGTGACTATATTTAATAACTTAGTTTCTGTGGAGCATTTTATTAAATCTTCTCAAAGTTATATTTCTCAATTTAAATGAGTAAGTTATTACCCTTAACAAGATTTGAAAAAAACAAATACTAAAAATAAATTACTTATGACTGAATATTAGTTTAATTTGATATGCATTCTAAATCACCATTCCTAAATCACCTCTCCTAAATACCTTCCTAAATCACCTTCTCTGCTCCTAAATCACCTTCTTCACACATTTTTATTTACAGAAGAATCAAAAACACATAATGAAAAAATATTTGCAAACTTGGC
Source organism: Heterocephalus glaber (assembly GCF_000247695.1). Next base: position 43,304,286 of record NW_004624730.1, on the reverse strand, counting down.
ATGTCAGCTGTTCATTATTAGGACCCTGTTTACACTTGTTATCATCAAACATTAATAGATTTGGTTATTGACATTAATAATGACAGAAGTATTATTTTTAATCTCAATGTTATTTCTAAAGTAATTTCTAACTAAAGCACAACTTAATCCCATCTCTAGGGGTAGGTTAATATATATTTAAACCTCACTAATAATTTTAAATAGGAACCTCTGCTTAGTGGGCTCCTAGAAAACACTTTCTAACTTTACTTTCTCATTCTTTCCTAGCTCTCATTCTTTCGTGAGTTCTAAACTCAAACTTTTCGCCTTCTTTGGAAAACAAATCTCAAATCCCTGCCATTCCCTCTTCAACATATCCATCAGGTTCTCATCTAGGTATCCTATTGTAAACACATGAAGGAGTTCCTCAATTTTAAACAAATTGAGAGAAAGGAGAAAATATTTTCAATTTTCTCTGTTTTTCACTGTTTCATGATTTTCTTTCAGTGATAAAACCCTTCAGGACATCATGTATTCATTAATTATCTTCCTAATACAAAAAAATTTTATTCTTCTTATCAGCTTAATCTTCCCAAAACAGTGCTATTGCTTCCTGTTAAATGATCTACTGTAGTATCCTGTTACTCACTACATCATGTCCAAATTTTATACTTAGTTTACAAGACTTCCTGATCTGGTTTAATCTATTCCATTCAAGGCAAAATAAGTAGCACATTAGCATTCCACAATTATAGCCAAGTCAGCATTTTCATCATTCCTTCTGCACATGTTTCATTCTTACACAGTCACCTTCTTAACTTTTACTATTTCCAAGCTTGGCCCATGCATCATCATTTTCAAGGTTGTCATCATTTACCTAGTTTCTACTTGCATTTTATTCTCTTTAATGAATTCACCATCCAGTTGCTTTCTAAATTTGTTTAATTTATGACAATAAAATCCTCCTAAATACATTTACACAAGTAAAAAAATGTAGAGATAATGGTGTTTATCCTTCCTTTCATCTTTTAAGCTACAATAACACAAGTGTCATATTGTAGGAGAGACAGTTTTGTAACTTCCACTGATGATATACACTAGAAGCATCATTCATTTGGACAAAAATGTCAATGTAGTCTCCCTATACTTTCGATCATAACAGATTTCTTCAAATTTCTCTCTCCTTTCTCTGTCTTTCTCTCTGTCTCTCTCTCTCTTTCTGTCAGTTTTGTTTTTGTTTTTTGTTTTTTTTTTTGAGATGAGGTCTCACTGTGTAGTTTAGGCTGGCTTTGAATTTGCAGACATCCTTCTGCCTCAGTCTCCTGAGTGCTGGGATTCATGTGCCATCACACCCAGCTATTCAAATACATTTTTCTTGTGAAAACAAAATAATAAGTAACTATATTTGAATCAAAGTCCAATTATTGATAAAAATATGGCTATGAAATTTTAATATTCAAATATTAAAAAGCATTTTATACATAGATCTGTGTTTTGCTCCTGTTCTAATGTCTGTGAATCCACTATTTAGAAATAGAAATCTTAAAAACAATAAATCTCAAAAACTTGTAAAGTTTGAGTTTAAGTCAGCAGCTACTGAGATCTTCTGCCCCCCAACCTAAAATCATTCATACTACTATATACAGAAGGCTTTAAAGAAAGATTATCCTAAAATTCCTTCTCTGATGAATACAATGATTTTCAATAGGAAAGAACATAGAGGATCCTCAACTCACTCTTTCCTCAACTCCTTAGCTCTGATAAAAAATGTCAACATGAGCATTTTTCCATAATCAGTGAATTAGAAGTTATCAAAAATAAGTCACAACTTTGGTAGCCTTTCACTATAAGATGGTCTAGTGGTTGAGGAAGATTGATGGTTTCCTAGGTGTGTAATTTCCTGCCAAGAAACTCAAACATAGAAGTAAATAAATTCCTTTGTTTAGTATAATAAATTATGTACATAATTCAAACACATTTATTTCTTTTTCAAAATATAAATGCTCTTTCTCTATTTGTACCAGCTATTTGGAAATATATACTACAAGTATCCCTGGCTTTAGGTAGATTTCTTAAAACAGATTTTGGTATCTTTCATTCATTTTCAAATAAAATAATGTGAATTTGAATCAGCATTTACAGCTCTAAGAACATGAATACATTTTGATAGCTCTATTAGAATCCAGATATAAAAATAATGCTGTCATAAATTAATCATAAGGATAATTTTCCAACATTTGAGTGCATTTTATTTGATATATAAATTTGAATTCAGTGAAATACATGAGTATGCAAGGATTATATCAGAATCTTTGGTATATGTTTGTTCTAGTGAATAAGTTTTGTCTAAGACTTTATTTGGTGCTTACAGTTCTGATAACATATTAACATTTCAAATAAAGAACATATTGTGACACTGTGGAACTCAGCCTATTTTTTTTCCCAGGGAAAATTAGGAACAAGTAAAATTTTCAATTTTTCCTCAATGCTGAAAATATCAAGTATGAAACAGGGTCCTTACTGTCCTAGGAGAGGAAATTCTAGTCCTGAGAGGGTATTGTTCAGGGATAACAAGGCATTCTTGTCCTAGAAGGCAGGCTGTTCTCTGTCAGAGAGAGAAGAAAATGATTAAAGGGACAAAAAATTGACTGTCATGAGGCTAAAGTAATGCTTCAAACCTCTGGCTGCATTTATGCTCTTGGCTTGAATAGCCTTGACTAGTGTCCCTTAGGAAGTAGGATAGTTAATCTAAGAAAAACATGAATGTGAGAAAGTCTCATAGCAGAAAAGTTAAAAATTGTTCTGCCTTCTGTACATGAAAAAAAGTAAATTACATTATTTAAATTAATATAGTCTACAGTCTTTTCTATAGCAAGTTTTTCTGTTTTCTTTTTTTCCCCATTCATAAGCTTTTATTCATAAGCTTCTATTCATGTATACTTTTCCCTTTTGGCAATTTGTGGCTTCTTCATCATTTTGTAAAGAAGATAAACAATAAAAATAAAAACAAGCTAGGCATTCATGTACCATTTATCCCTTCAAAATAAATAGCATCACCTTAGTACATCCCTTCTTATGAATTCACAATTTAGTCTACATTTCTATTGGAAATTACTGCATGTCAACTGTGAAAAATACCCTTTACTTACAAAGTAAATTGTTTATGTTACAAACAGACTCAGAAAGGGCAGCAATTCCATAACTTCAAATTCAATGAAAGGAGAAATCCCATTATATTTTGGTAGCTTGGAAGCAAATTCTAACCAATTTTGCAGAATATTTATGCTCAAATCTAGTAATAGTAGAGTGGCAGACCCTACCTTTAGGCCAGCTTCAATGTAGCAATTATTAATAATACTAAAAACCTCAATGGTTTGAACAAATAGAATGCATTTTCTTTCTAGGATCTCAAAGTGCTTCTTCTAAATCATCTCATTTGTTCTCATGACATATTTTCATAGCGAAAAGAAAGCAGATATTGTGTGTAATTCTAATCTATACTTTACAAAACAGCCTTGAGAGAGTCTGGTGACATTCAGGCACTGAAACTTGTAGCTTATAGCCAATTGGGTGTGTGCCTGTTAGGCCAGCAGCTGGGCTCTCTAATGAATAAGAGCTGAGAGAAGAGTTGCCTTTATAGTAGGATTGAGTAAGTGAGGGATGCCTGAGGGATGCCACAGTGCATTTGAGGGATGCCTGAAATACATTATACTATATGATACATTAGCATATATTCTGTTTTGCTAAAGTTATTTCATAGTTAGGATTAACATGCAACATCCATAGCAACATTTATATTATTAGAATTAATGTATAAAACCACTCCCTAACAAAGTATTTTAGAAAAAGGTTATTGTTAATATTATTAATGATATTACATGAAACTATTCCCTACTGAAGCATACTATATGCTAATACATAAAATTTTACTATTACTTGTAGTTTAAACAAAACCATCCTGCAAATATAACTAGAGTTATACTGCAAATAGTATGGCTACTGCTCTGACAAACTGTTTCAGCAAAATTTTCATTAATTAGTATATAATGAAAGAGAAACAGTTAAGATTTTGATAAGACTTTCATTACTAAGCTGCCACTTATGATCCTAACATTAGAATAGGCCTGATGGAGAAAAAATAAACAGAGCCAAGGATTGTGGGCATATGTAGGGCTCCAAAATTGTAGAGAAATGGCAGTAGGAATAGGAAGGAGCATGTAAAGAAAAAAAATTATCAAAATGAAAGATGATGAAAATAAACAATGATATTTTTCAGAATTTTGTGTATCATTTAAGCCAGAAAAGAGATGTCTATAATTCTGGGTTTCATTGATTGTTCCATGTTGTATTCTTCACTACTAAATTATGTTGTAGAGTTATTACAAGAATTTGCTGTCTGATGAACATATGAACCAAAAACATAAGTCAATAGTGTCTCCTTCTAGGTAAATGGATGCACCTTGAGAACATACTCTTAAGTGAAATAAATTGAATATGCATGTGTAAATACCACATTTCTCTCTGGTGAGAGAAACTGAAAGTGAAAATAAGAACCAAAAAGAATAATAAATACTGTGAAATGGGAAGAAATTATTCAAAATTATACAGAATGTGAGGCACTTTGACAATACATAACATGTTTTATGCAAAAACAAAAGATATTAGTACTGTTAGGAAATGAGCTGAGAGATATATTAGTAAATGAAAACATATTATTTTAAGATCATAATACAAACTGTATTACCATGATTATTTTCTAATAATTCTTATTTTTTCATATAATGGTTTTTATATTTTCTTTATTAATAGCTACTTGTATTACACTAAAATAAAAAATTAAAAAGTAGTGTCTAAGCAATCTTGGCTGGCTTTCTGTTCTGTAACAATGTCTATATATTTTGGAAGTTTGGCAGAACAGAGTGCTATCCTTGGAAAATATAGTCTATGATAGATACCATCCAATAAGAACTAGTTATGAAAGCTAAGTCTTCTTTCATTGGGGGTATACCAACTATAAAAGATCATGTTAAGTATAACAAAAAGGATATCCAATTGGCTGTTTTAGTTTTATTTAAACTACAGGTCTTCTCATAGTAATTCCATTCCTTTCTTTCCTTTCCCCAATCCCTCCCACTTCCCCTTCCCCTTTGGACATTTTCTTCCTATTTCACAGTATCAGTTATGCCTTTGATCTTTATTTACACTTTCACTTTCTCACACCAGAGAAACTATTTGGTATTTGCACGTGTGTGTACTACTTATTTCACTTAAGAGTCTCACCTCAATGTGCATACATTTAGCTATAAATGTCTCCAGATTCTCATTCTTTATGGCTGATTAGTACTCCATTTTATTAATAACCCCCCCCACACACACACATTTTCTTTATCCAGTCTCCAGTTTATGGGCAATTGGGCTGTTTATAAGTTTTAGCTATTACAAATTGTGCTGTTATGAACAAGGGTGCACATATATCACTTTTAATTCTTTTGGGAAGATATCCAGCAGAGGAATAGCCTGGGTGAAATGGGACCTCTAATCCTAGTTCTTTGAGGTATCTCCACACCATTTTCCACAGTGGTTGCACCAGTCTACACTCCCACCAACAGTAGAGACCAAGGAATCTCATTAGGTTGACTATCCAGAAAAAAATTAGATTTCCACCTCAAGTGTTCAGCAGAATCATAAACTTTTATTCTCAATATAATTTTACTCCTGATCCCAAAATAATATTGTAAATTTTTATTTAGTCCTAGACTTACATTGTAGCTTATTGCTCTACTAGTAATGTCACACAGAGGAAACCATTAAGGTTGTCTAAGTTAATACAGCAACTGAAATGGAGAAATTATGTCTACCGAGGGTTCTGAGAATCAGCTATCAAAAATGAAAATATGTAGCATAGTGAAACACAGTAGGTAAAAGTGGACGGTGGCTCTCTTTTTCTTTGCTTTAGTTGGAAGGAAACCTAGCATACACTAGCTTTGAAAGGTCAAGGTGATACGACAAATAAACTTTAAAATTAAATGAGACCAAACTGAGGTACTAACTCCATCATTTGGGAGTTCTGTCCTCAGCCTAGTTACTTAAAACCTATGAACTTCAGATCACTCCTATGTAAACGTAGATCATGTCTTACATATTTTAATTAGGAGACTTGTAATAAATAGGATAGGCACATCAAATCAAATACATAGTTTCATTATTGTTGGCCTGTCATGAACTACTTAATTTTCTAAGAATTTACAAAGTTACAAATAGAAGAATAGCGAATGGGACTTTATCCTGAAGGCTCTTATCAGGAAGACTACAAAAAAGAAATTTATTTGTGATAAAAAGAGTAAATAATACAATGAAGTTAAATTGAGAATGGTAAAAAATTTATCAACTCTTGATCTCCAGGCAATATTCAGCTAGGATTATCTATAAAACTTATAAAGTACATTAAATCCACAAAATTACAAGTCCCTGTAGTCTTTGAAAATGATTCTCATAGCATACTATATCTGTTATCTATGTATCTATGTATCTATGTGTCTGTCATATATCTATCCTATATAAAAGCTTCATTTCCTAAGCTACATAGAAATCTAGAAAGTATCTTTCTCATTTTGATATCTAGCTATTGTTTTCTGAGACTCAGTTTTTTGTAACACTCTCTGAGACCATCAGTGATTACTACATTTCCAGATCCTTAGCATTTATCATTCTAAATATCTCTCAAGGCCATCACCTGCACATCTTTTCAACTGCATTGTTTAAAATGGCCCAAACATTTATTAGGAGGCAAAGCAGAGATGGTGACATTCTGTAGACATGATGATGTCACCATCCATCTAAGCATCTGAGCTGAAATGTTGCCATAGGGTCTTACATTGATTATTAGCTGGGATAAATCCAAAAATACCACATTCCCCAAAGAAACCAGAAAATGGATTGGATTCCAGAGTAGATGAAATTGCAGAAGTATTAAAAATTATAATTCTTTTGCAGAATGATTGCATTTGTTTCTGTAATGAAGAACATTCTTACTCTTTTTTCTGTTCTTTTTTCTTTTTCACTGTGAATCTTCATCAAAGATAAAGCCTAAGATCATTTGTTTCCATAGCTTAAATAATATTCTAATTTCAACAGAGATATCTCCTGACTTGTATTACTATCATATAGATTATATTACAATGAATAGGTATATAAGTTTTTAATATTTTAATATGCTTACTTTCAGTTGCATGGCAAATTATCTGTTAAGTTTTCTGAAAGGTATTTATCCACTGTAATTACATTACAGAATACTTTAACATTTAAACTTACAACACTTAAAAGATTATCTGGATCATTCAAGTGATAGGAAAGTGAAGTTTATGATGAAGTAAACTATACTTTCAGTTAGTAAAATTTTGCTTTTAAATTTTCTGTCAATATTGCATTTGCTGTAAAATATTGCCTGAGGGCCAGGGACATATTGTTTTTTATCATTTTCAAGGATATTAGCTCTTCTCCCTATTCTTCACTCTCTTATCATTCCAATAAAGAAAATAATATTTTTGTTACATATGAAATATATGCTTGATATATGGTAATTATTAAATATTGATTTTAGTAGAACTCTTCATGGAGTCCCTATTTTCCTATATTTAAAATCTTTGATGAATCTGAGTAAATCCAAAGATAATAGCCAATTATATAACTAGCCTGAAGTAAATACTAAAATAATGAGTGAATAAATTAATTACATGCCAGGATTCGTTATAGTTTGGGTAAACGTAAAAGGACAGCATTGAGATGGCTGATTAGTTTTTCTTCTTACCAAAACTTCTAGTCTAGCTGAGCTTCTATCCTCAAGAATAAATAACTTTCTTTTTCACTTGTGGCTTATCTTTAGCAGGCTTAGAACTATTGATTTACATACATTTCCATGCAAAACATATAAATTATTTTATGATTATTATTTTTCTCTTTCTACTTGCATTTTATCTCACTTCGAAACTGATATAAGTCTGACTATGTTTTATTGAAAGTAACTGCCACCTAACTAACTCAGAGACTAACAGCCTAAAGCAAAAAAAAAAAAATAGAAATAACAAAATTGGGAGGAAATATTTCTAATATATTTCTATATCTTGCTTCCCTTCACAATTCCATAATTTTTCACAAACTTTGGCCTTCTTATACACAAAATTGTATGCACAATTTATTGTCCATGTCTAGGAAAGATTAATTTTTAAACTTTCTTTTTGAAATGCTAAATTAAAAAAGAATATTCTTCATCTGATCATATAAATTTACAGTCATGAGAACTTAGATGAGGCAAAATCTAAGGACTTCAAAGCATCTCTCAGAGCAGATGGAACATGTAGTACTAATGTGACCCAGTAAGTCTAAATAGGTATAAGTCAGGTGGACTAACAAAATGAAAGCTGTTCTATCTGTTTCATATTATTAGCTCTCTTATATAAAGAGTATTTAATTTAACCTGTGTTAGTACAGCTGGATGTAAATATACCTGATAACTTCTAAAGATTTGGATTCAAATTATTTCCTTTGTTGAGGTTCAAAATTATCTTTTCAGATCTCTAATTTAGGTGAATTTGATATATTTCAATACAAAATTCTGCTAATAGACTTGTAAACATCTGAAAAGAAATTGGGAAATCGTGAAGGAATGATTCTCTTTACTAGAGTTAATCAATTAAAGGTACTCCTAATGTTCATCTCCATTTCCTAGCAATTTCAGGTCTATGATTAGCAGAGATATGTCACAGCAAAATTGTACCCCCGAGGCACATAGTAAAAAGAGAAAACCTACCACTTCTTGGTACATTAATATGGTGCTCCTATTTTAAGATAGGGCTACCATCACTTTTATTTCATTAGCAGTGGATTTTCTGCTTTGGAGACCCTGCTGGGGAAGAAATCTAGGTATAATAGTAGTGAAGATAAATGTAAAAAAATTGGAATATTTTCTTTTTCCTAAAACATAATTTTTAATACAAAAATACAAAACATTTCTTTTGATTCCCTAAAAACAACTGTCCCTAAAAAAAAGCAGTACTTGCATTAAATTCATTGAAATAAGTCACATCTTTTTATGGTGCTTCAGTATTGCATATTCTTTTTAAATTTAATTTTTATTAGTATATGTTTGCAATACATAATGGTTACTTCATCATGGGGGAGTTGCTACATGTATATAATATGTCTCATTTGTTTTTTTTATACACTCCCATGCCCTCCATCTCTTGGTCCCATTCCCTTTCACAAAAGATCTCTCTTCCTATTTCCTGTTATCTATCTTTAATTTTGTTTGATATTTTATGCATATATTTTCTTTCTTATATAAGAGAAATTATGCAATAATTAAGCTTGTGTCTCTGATTTATTTCAGTTAACACTGTGGTTTCAAGGTATATCCATTTTCTTACAAATGACTCAAGTTTTTCTTTATATCCAAGTAATACTTCATTGTGGATAAATATCACATTTTCTTTATCCATCAACTGTTGGTTTCCTTAAAATTATATTCAGACATTCTTTTTTTTTTTTTTTTTTGGTACCAGGGCTTAAACTCGGGTCCTTATGCTTAGATATTCTTGTAAAACACACTATAAAAGGCCATTTTATGATATCCCAATATCAGATTCTGTGAGTTAATCAGGCACACATTTAACACAGGAGAAATTTGAGGCTGCTAAACAGAACCTTCATAAATGAACAGCATAGTCTCCCAAATATGATACAAAAATTTCATCTTTTATAATAGGAAATGTGATTTATTAGGAAATATACATGTGAAAGCCATAGTCTTCAATGTGCTCTTAATTTAAAATAGAGAAATATGTGTACAGAAAACAATTTGTTTTCTCAAGTGTTCCAAAGGCACAGAATCCTACAAGTCAACAACCCTACCCTTGCTTTCATCTGCCAACTCCATTCATAACTCAAAGTTCTGATGTAAATTGAAAGCAAATATCAGAGACACATAAACGAATATTCTTTCCTTCATTTTTCTGTCACAACATATTATGGGGTTTTGACCGCCACACAGATTGTACTACGTAGCAAGTATAATAACAAGGTACCTGAGAAGTAAAAGTATAGCAGAGACAAAGACTATTGAAACATTTGTGGTGGTGACAATTGCTTTTAGCAGGACTACCCTAAGATTACATTTTGATGACATAACATAAACAGAATGACTTGTTGTAATTTTTCTTGTCTTTATAGCATCATAATACTGCATGTTACATTCATTTTTATATTCTTATATTGTAGATTATATATAAATTATATATTGTTATATTGTACAGGAAAAGAAAAACTTTCATAAATATTTTCATACTAAATTTATTGAGACTTCATGAGATTAAGACAAGTTAACTCTGGCCTCTACAATTAGAAGTGCTCAAAGTGGTGGCCACTAGTTTCCAGATGTTTATTCATATGGCAAATTGCTGAAGTGTGTATACATTTTTTTGGCAAACTCTGTATACATTTGTATCAAAATCTCCATTATGTTTTCTTGATTATAGTATTCCTTATTTTATGAAGGTTATGTCCAAGCAATATCTAAAAATGTCACTATTACTGAATATTTTAAAGCTTCCGGGATTCTAAAAATGTTCCAACAGTTAAAATATGTCCTATTAATAATGATTGTTACACAATTAAATTGATTTGTGAATTTTGAAACATCCAAATAATCATATACACAACTTAATCATCACCATCATTAAAGCACACATTCTAGTATTTCACTAATTGAAAAGAATAGCTACATATACAAAAGCTTACTTTATTATTTTCCTATTCCTCAAGAGATGAATTCATATCTGTAAATTATACCTACTAACCAAAATTAAAATCCTCTAAAGTAACAAATCCTGTGTGAATGTATATATCAATTTTAGGAAATAAATCTATGAAATCAAACCTAATCAACACCCCCAGAGTATTAGAGTTTAGAATACAATTCTTAATTGAGGAACTACGCATTTTGCAGAATATTTTTTAGAGGACAATCTGAAATAACACCAGGTCCCAATGGACATACAAAATTTTCAGGATTTTTTTTTTTGTCATGCTTTAGATTCAACCAGAAAATTACTTAGGCCGTCAGTGTAAGACTCAAGTAGGGAATAATAGGTACCATATGGGTTCTGTGTAGATCAGTTAAAAGTATGATAATGATAATGATGATGCTTTAATTTAAATAAAATACTGTAATATCATGTACAGACTTGATTCTATAATTCTATTTCTGGTAAATAACAAGATATAATTTTTTTTAAAAGGAACTGATAAGGGTATCTATCCATCAGTCTACTCTAGAAAATCTAAATTTGTATGCAGAATGGCTTTCTTCTGCCTACTCTAAAAATATTGTTTGTATCTATGATTTTCATTTCAGTTCTTTGCTTTCATTGATCTATGTAATCTCATTTGACAACCAATTAATCCACATTTATTTTACATCCATCCACTTAGCTTTTCTTAGATACCAATTCTGGAAGAATCTTTTAGCAGCAGTTACTTCAGCATAAACTAAATTCTTGGTGAACTAATGCCTCTTTGCCAAAATATCCCCTAAACTCTTAAGTGGAATTCAGTGTTTCTACATAAAGTTATGAAAATGCTAAAACCAGTAAATACTAAATTCTTTTATCCTCTTATATCTCTAGAAATTCACTCTCCCCATGTGCTTACTATAAGATTTTTATTTTAACAATTTATTATGTAATTTGGTTTAAATTCCTTCATATTGAAGCCATCATATCCAAAAGAATTCTTTCAATGTATCTAGAAAATTCAGTTTCCTTGTTTTTTGAGGGGATGGCCTTTCAACATAATTTATTCATCTGACAAAAGTTTGATGAGAATAAACAAATAACCAAGGTTTATAAAGATAAAGTAGTTTCCAATGAATATCAGTGAGTTTTCAGACTAGTGGGGGATAATTGGTCCATAGACAGATAAGATATCATATAAGTTAAACTGTGACTGAGATATAAATTTACCTTTTCAAAGTGCTCAACTCTGTATAAGGGTCAGAAGAAGCCTCCCAGGAGATAGAGAATTTAAAACAATACTAGAAAGTTAAATGTGCCAAGTGATGAAGGAGGTGATTCTGAAAAGAAATATACAATTATAAAAAGCACTATGTGAGAGAAACAGATTTACTGTGTTTGTAAATGGCTGAAAAATGTGTTAATAGCATAAAGTTTATATGTGAGAAGGTAAGGGGTATCACAGGAATAAATGAGATGAAGAGAAAGAAAGACCAACCAGAGAGGAAAGGACCTATTTGACTAAGGAATCCTTGAAAGGAAAGGTAATCTAATTGGGAGTCTAGATTATTTCTTTCAGACAGTAAATAAGATGGCAGAAAACCAATGGAGTCAGAGGCATAGGCAGGAAAATGAATTAAACCAATGGGAAAGAAATTGTAAAAGCTATAGTGAAAAACTGTAAGAGATAGCTCTTGCCCATGGCACTGCAGAAGCCAAGCCCAAGAGACTGTTCTGGGGTTCAAGCTTAGTCTAGGCAGGATGAGCACTGTGTTATCTTTAATGCATTCTTACAATTGAAACCTTATGAGATTTACATGGTGTGTCCAAGATAAGTTTACAAAACACTGTTATTCAAACAACACACAATTTTCACTTACCTTTACTGCCCACTACTATTATTTTCATTTCTGCACTTTTTTGCTGGATACTGCACACAACTAGTGTTCATACAGCTGATTTATTTCCCATTTATTATTTTATTCTTTTAATTATTTCATTTTATTTATCAACTTATTAAATTTTATCTTATTATTACATGATGAATGTAATCTCTCATTTTGGAGAATCCAAAGCTAATTGTGAAATTGTCTCTCTTAAGTATGTCATTTAGAGAAACTGTGGGGGTACTCTTCTTCCTCTTCAGTGAGTACTCTGCTAAGTCCTGTTATATAATTTTTTCTGCCAAAAGCCAATGCTGATTAAAAGTAAAAATTCCTAATTTCAGGCATTTTTAAATTAATAGAGTGTTGTTCAACAGGAATTCTAACTTGCATGTAAATATTTAGCAAAGAGCTTTCCACCACACCCAGCCCAGAGGAAGGGGCTTCTGGGCCACCATTTCACAGCTCCCAGCATAGAGGAGGTCAGCAGCGCAGGTGCCAATAGCACTCTGTACCCTGTTGAAATGAGAAGACACATAAACAAGTCTCAAAACCAGATTTCCAGATCACCTACAGCAACCCTAAGGGAAATAAGATGATACTCAACCACCTGGACTTCCTGAACTGGCAACAAAAGAGGATCTGGAAAAAATGAAATCAGAAATAATTTCTCAGATAGCAGCAGAGATTGTGCCCATAGTGCAAGACATGATTAATAAATCTAGAGAGGATGCAGATAAAAAAAAAATAGAGG
>NW_004624730.1:43277719-43288161 GCF_000247695.1 Heterocephalus glaber | reverse complement strand
GGGGAAAGAGGAACCCTGCTCCACTGCTGGTGGGAGTGTAGACTGGTGCAACCACTGTGGAGATCAGTACGGAGATACCTCAAAGAACTAGGACTGGAAGTCGCATTTGACCCAGCTAATCCCCTGCTGGGTATCTTCCCCAAAGAATTAAAAGAATGATACCACAGTGCTATATGTGTACCCATGTTCATAGCAGTACAATTTGTAATAGCTAAAACTTGGAAGCTGTCCAAATGCCCATCAACTGGAGACTGGATTAAAAAAACTGTGGTTTTTTTATAAAATGGAGTACTACTCAGCAATTAAAAATGATAAATCAGAGAAATTTATAGTTAAATGAATGCACATTGAGGTGATACTCTTAAGTGAAATAAACAGGACACACATGTAAATACCAAATAGTTTCTCTAGTGTGAGAAACTGAAAGTGTAAAGAAGGACTAAAACGTATAATAGATACTGTGAAATAGGAAGCAAAGGAGCAAAGAGGAAGGGGAAGTGGGAAAGGGAAGGGAAAGGAAAGAAGGGAATGGAATTAATATGAGTAAATGATAAAATGGAAACAAAGTCTTTGAAAATAGGGAGGGATGAAGGGGTTGAAGGGAGGGCAGGGGAAGGGGGAAAAATAAGAACCAAGAGAGATTGTGCAAAGGTGCAAATTTCCAGTGATGAATGTCACTCTGTTGTATACGGAAAATGTACCAATAAAATAATATTTTTTTTAAAAATCAATTTTTTCCAAAGAAATATCTGTCAAATGATTTTTAGACAACTAGTTTTTTATCAGTTCCAGAATCGCAGTTAAAATTGCCAGTAATATTGCACACTCAATAAAATAATTAATCTAGCAAATGTATATTCTGATTTTGATGAGGTCAGTTGTCACTAAAAATGCACTATGAAGTTGATGATCCATGTGAGTTTATGACAAATTTGGTACACCGACTTGATAGATGTATCAGACTAGGAAATTAATTTCAAATCACTTTCTTTTGTCTAGTAAGTTAGAAATAAATCCATGCAGAAGTGTATCCATTCTATCAGCACATTTTAACTGAGTTCTTATCTTCATACTCCCCAGACTACACATTTGAACAAGGGAGACATGGTTCTTACCTAATCTAGATATTACATTCTATCAGAGGTGACACACAAAAAATAAGCAAATCAACAAATAAAATTCTTACAACTTGTAAAAATGTCTGCATAAGAAAATAGAAAGATCCAATAGTTCACATTGCTTTATAAAGGATACAAGGTAGAGGAGTCAGACCACACAGATTGTACTCTATTGGAAAATCCATCTCTTGTGTGATATTAACCTCAGTCAGAAGAAAGCTAAGCTTATTTATTCATTCTACAAATAATTATTGAATGCTTATTAATTGCTAAGTTCTGAAAAATTGGAAAAACTAACACATATCAATCTTTTATACCAAACAGGCTGTCTAACTTGTGTGCTAATTCTTCCTCTTAATACAATCTCTCTCATCATGAATATGAAACATTAAAACTTTTGGTTTGTCATTTCTTTTCCTTATTGTTGTCAGAAGAAGAAAAACAAAGAAAGAAAGAATATCTCTTATGCTTCTTAATTTCATGTGTTAACTTGACTAGACTAAAAAATGCTCAGATGGTTGGTAAAACATTATTTCTAGGTGCATCTGTGGAGATGCTCCTGGACAGACTAACATTTGAATCATTAGACTGAGTACAAAGGGTTGTCTTCATCAATGTGGGCAGGCATCACTTAATCTGGTATGGGCCCAGTGAGAAAAAAAAAGGTGGAAGAAGGGCAAATTTGCTCTCTCTGCCAGAATTAAGACATCCACATTCTTTTGCTCTTGGACCCTGATGTTTTTGTTTTGGGCCTTCAAATTCAGTCTAGGCCTTGCACCATCACCTCCCCCAGGTCATTGGGCTTTTGGATTCTGAACAGCTCCTGTGGTTCTCAGAGCATCAGACTCAGACTTTGGATTAAAGCACACCACAAGCTTTCCTGGAATTTCAGATTGCAGATCAGCAGGCTTCTCAGGTTTCATAATTATCTGAGGCAATGTTCATAATAAATCTACCCAGCTATCTCTTCTACTCATTCTGTTTCTTTGGAGAATCCTCACTGATACTCTCACTAAAGTGCCATGTCACCAGTGAATATATAATTTGAGAGAAAACTGAACAAGGGAACATCCAAAATAGCTCATTGCTGCTGCCTTAGAAGGAAGTAAATGAATTCATTAGTATAAACATAGCCTAACATACCAAAAATGGGAAAATCTCTTATTTAATATATTAAAATTTTAGTAACACTGAAAATAAAATTTCAATGCAAAACTAAGGCAAGATTTTTTTTAAATATAGTACTAAATAATTTTAAAATATCACAGGTGTAAAACTTTTAGTGTTATATGAAGGGGATGCACGTGGTTAATGTTAAAAATCAAGTTTACACATCACATTATTTCCTTTACACAGGAAACCCAAAATATCAATAAAGAGCAAAATAAAAGACAGCTACAGTAACAAGAATTAGCAAGCTAGATCTATTGCGAATGGGAAGGGAACCGAGAAATGGCAAGAGCAAGGAGGGAGGGAATGATAAAAAAATACTGAGATGTAGTGGAGGAATGTAATAATAATTTATGCACATGTACTAATAAAAATAAAAAGTTGGAAAAAGAATCAAAGGTGAAGAAGAATCTACAAGAAAAAAAAATATTACAGAGGAGCCCATTTATATTGCCACTTTTTGAAATGCAGAATTTTACTAATTCACTGAAACAATAGAGCCAACCTCTTTTTGATACGTATTGTTAATTCAAACTTCTCCTATTTTTTCTAGCAAGTATATATTTTCCTGCAATAAATCACTGCTCTATTTTTTTCTATAAGGTAAGAGCAGTGGAGTGTGAAAATTTTTGTTAAACACTTCATTTTTCAATTTACATAGTTTCCCACCTACTCTGAGTCCTTTAAATTATCGAAGTGATAACTATAAATTTCTACTAAAGTGAAAATTAAAAGGCCAGAGCTTAAATTAAATGTACCAAGATCGAAGTGTTTCATGAATATTTTAAAGATGTAATTATTAAAAACAAAATAACTAATTCTAAGAAAAGTGTGGAATATATATTTTGAGCACATACACAAAAGGCAGGGAAGAGAAAGAATTAACTTGATCTCTCAATCTGTTTAATCAAAAATTAGTTAAGAGAAAAAAAAGCAAGTGCTAAATAACACAAATTTTTAAATGGATTTAGCTTCTGTTACAAGGAACAGTAAATGCCAAAAGAAAGAAGGAAGGAAGGAGAGAGGGAGGGGAGGGAGGGAAGAAGAAAGAAGAGAAATTTAAAAATTGAACACTATATATCAAACTATTATCAATAGTCATTTAATCAAATGAGAATTATGATAATTTTTCACTTATTGACTATATTTTTTGACCTATGACACATGCACTCTATAGACAAGAATAAAAGAAAATTATGTTAGCTATCTGTATATAAAGAGATTCTGAATGAATTTGTGGTGAGTAATTATTTTGTTATTCATAAAAATAAAAAATTGAGAATCTAGAGGTAGTCAAAATGTTGACAAAGGGTGAAATATCTGAAACTGACTAAGGAAGCATAAACCATACTCAGAAAATCACAAGCCAACAGCGTTTTGTTCTTTTTGAAAACAAGGATGACTTTAGACCATAATTTCCACAGTGTAAAAGGCAAATGTAGGGAAATGATACTCTGGTATTTGGATTTACATTTCAAACTATAGTATTTAAAACCTTTATAATTAATTTTTGCCAACCCATTTAAATTCTGTCCATCACTTCATAATCTGTAGGCAAAGCTAACAATACATTTACCGAGTTTTATGAGAATAAATGTGACAATATAAAGTATTAAAACAATGTAATAAATGTTACCACTCAATAAATATTAGCTATATCTTTTTAATGTACAGTGTCAGCTTTGTATAATGAGTACTGAAAAATATCACTTTACTTCTACAGTATATTAATAATTATACTCGGATAAAGAAAGAAACAACAGCTTATGACAAGGATGTGTTGTTTTAAAGTAAAAGGATTGATAAGAAAGCCAAGGGAGGCTCCAGTGACAAGAGCCACACATGCCAATATATTTATCACAAGCTTCAAATTGGGCTGTGAGCTTGCCAAAGAATAACAAGTATCATATTAGCAGCAATACTAACAAATGCCTTGATTACTGCTCTGATAGATAATACTTCATTAATAGTGCTATGGAATAGTGGAATGTTTATAGTAAGCAGAATGATTGTCATGATATATTGTAGAAGGTAGTTGAATTTAGAGTGCTGGTAATGTAAATAAAGAAGTGATCTCAAAATATTGTGTAGGATTTTGCACATGTACATATGTGTGTGTGCAAAAACAAACAGTATTTTTTTAATACTTCAACAACTTACACCTTGATTTCCATGGTAACAATAAAGCTATCACTATGGGGAGATGTGTTACCAAAGTCCAAATACTAGTGTCAAGTTCCACCCGAGTCACAAATTTCCCACAAATCAGGCTTCACAAACTTTCAGATGAATGTCAGATTACCATCTTGACCATCAGTACCTAGGTCTTATGAAAAATAATCTGGTCCTTAGTAATCTTTAGAAGAAATTCCTAGATTTTAGGATATTCAGCTTCCAGTGGGTGACATCAAAGCCCACTATAGACATGTTCTATGAATAATTGGGAGAAATCCCAACTTGGACTGAGTAGATGAAAGAAAGTCACAAATTTATAGGGTAAAATTGCCAGCTATGTAAACTTTAATAAAGTTTAAAATCCTGTGTGTTTCCCATGATAGGAAGGAAAAAAATGAGTCATGTTGGTAAACTTATTTGTCTGAGGGCTTTTTATCTTAAGGATACCAATAAGTTATCTATTGTATGTTTTGCATTTTAATACTGTGCTTTATAATTCTTAACATTTGTAGTGATTGTAGAGTCTTTTGCCAATAAAGTTCAAACTTGATTAACTCAAGTTTATATTCATGATCTTTAAAGTTTTAATATAACTATGCTTTTGAAGTATTCTCTATAAAATTATTTATTTTATAGTTGTTTGAAATTCTTACATTTTTAAGACATCTACCATTGCATTTGTGATATGATTTAAGGAAGCAATGAAAAGTTCTTACCCAAAAGTATAGCCATTTTCCCCAAGCATCTTAATTAAATATCATCTTTTTCACATCAGCTCAAAGTTCAGCAATACACATAGATAAGATTTTGAATTTGTTCATTAATTAGTCTACACTGGTGTTATCTGTTTAGGGTATAATCATTTTCAAGACTTTTATATTTGGTTTCAAGTACTACTCCTATTTTCTAACCCCTGAAAATTTTAAATTAACATAAAAATCATCTAAATAAATAATCATTGAGCCAGGCACTTGGTGTAAGCCTGTAATCCCCACCTTTAGGAGGCTGATATAGGAGGATTGCCACAAGTTCATGGCCAGCATGGGCGACATAGCAAGACCCTTTCTCAGAGAAAGAAAAAAAAGCAAAATGGAGAGAGAGAGAGAAGAGAAAGAAAAAATTCAATGCAAAGAAACTTTGAGACTAACATATAAACTCATCCAAACCAATCCCTTCTGAAATTTTAATAAACAGTATATTATAATTACACAAGAAGTTCAGGTGCTGTAAAGCCACTGATGACTTCAGCTAACTCCTTTGAAAGTTCTAACATTAGAATGGCCAACTGGTGTTGCCAAAGTTGGGATGAAAAGGCCCAAACACTCAACAATCAACACAGCCATGTACGGGCAAATTTCTTTAGGTGAGATAATTTCTAAATGGTGTCAGCTGAAGGTTGGCTGTCCCATACACACCTCAAGTTATAGCACTAATTCTGTCACTGCAGAATTATAGTGGTACATCACAATTTTCTATCACTACAACTTCATAAAATTTATTTTTTTCAAGAGGTTGATCTCCATTTACTCTGCTGTTTGTAAAGATTAACAGTAAGGAATTACAGTTTTTTCAAATAAGTCCCACATATTTGGATATAATTTAAAAATTTTACAGTTTCTATTGCTACGTAAAATTATTTTTTCAAGAAATCCATTGTATTTTTATTAGATATTCTGTTGAATTTTGCATATTAATCTAACAACCTTCTTTAATTTCATTTATTCATCTTATCTCTTTTTGTTTTTTTGTCATTGTTAAATCCTTGGTTAACATACTTCTATTCTCTTCCTTTATATTTACTATTTTAAAACATTACAACTGTTTATATTCTCATAGTGGTTTTTTTTTTTTTTTTTTGGTACCAGGGATCGAACTCAGGTCTTTGTGCTTGCGTAGCAGGCGGCGAAACCCCTGCACTAAATCCCCTGCCCCTCTCATAGTGTTTTTATTACATATTTTCTGTAATTTCAACTATAATTTTGTTTAACCTAGGCTAATTTGTAGGAGATTTAAAATTTCTCAAGTGGTTTAATAATTCTATATTATATATATGAATTGAATTTTGTTGAAGAGTATGTCATATGAATTCTAATTTTGCAAAACTTTTTAAGTAACATCATTTTCTTTCTTATTAACATCTCTTTTATTTCTTTCTTTTGATTACTTGCTTGAGCTAAAACTTCAAGTACTACATTGAACAAGTACTGAGTTGAAGAGTGGACATCCTTGTCCTGTTCTTTATTTTCGAGGATGTTTTCATTTTTCTCCCTATTAAATACCATGTTTGCTGTGGGTACATTACATTGCTTCAAATATAGAAAGGTAAAATCATTCTATGCCTAATTTCTTTGAGGTATTTAATATGAAGGGATGTTATGTGGCAAAGGTTTTTGTGCATTTATGGAGATAATCATATGAGTTTTAGTATTGATTTTATGTAGGTGGGATATTACATTGATTATTGTATGTTGAACCCTTGCATCAGTGAAATTAAACCAACTTAATCTTTTTAATATGTTATTAGATTATATTTGTGAGAAACTTACTGAGGATTTTTTCATGTGTGTTTCTCAAGGATATTGATTTTGTATTTTGTGAGTATACAGTTTCGGTTTCAAGGAGATACTGCTTCACAGAATGAATTTGGAAGCTTTTCTTTCTATTTCATGAAGTAGTTTTAGGAGCATTGGTAAGTCTGGTAAAAGTTTGCAGTAAATCTCTTTTTTTCTTTATTGTTTACTATTGATATCTATGTGGTTTTTGTCCACTGGTTCAATTTTGGTAGGTTGTACATGTCTATGAATATATCCATTTCTTCTATATTTTTCATATTGGAATAAAAGTTTTTCAAGATAGTTCGTAAGAGTCTTCTGAATTTAAATAGTCTTTTGTAAGATCACTTTTTCTGCCTGTAATTTTATCAGTTTTGATATTCTCTGCCTTTCCTTTGGTTAATTTGTCTAGACATTTATCAAATTTATTTGCTCTCAGAGAACCAACTCTTTAATTCCTTGATGCTTCATATTGTTCTCATCTCCATTTAATTAATTTTAGCTATTTTCCTATTGCTACTTTCTTTCTAGTTACATTGGGCTTTATTTTTTCTAAGACCTTGAAATGTGCTACTAGGTTATATATTGAGATTTGTGAGATTTTTTTTAGTGTTGGACTTATGGCTATAATCTTTCTTCTTAGGAACGCCTGCATAGTATCCCACAAATTCTGGCATGTTGTATTTACAATGTCATTTGATTCTAGGAAGTTTTAAATTTCCCTCCAGATTTCTTTAATGACCAACTGATTGCTTAAAGTGCATTACTTGATCTCCATGTATTCATGTATTTCCTGTGGTTTTTGTTGATTTCTACTTTCATTCCATTGTAATTGATAGGGTGCAAGAGACTATTCATCTATTTATTTATTTTGTACTTTCTTTCTGATTTAAAATACATACTATTCTGGAAAAAGTTTAATAAACTATTGAAACAATGAGCATTGCTGTTGGATGGAACACTCTGTGCATGTCTATTAAATTCATTGATTTGCATTGTAGTATAACTCTGATGTTTGTTGATGTGTTGTTGCCTGGATGACATATCAATTTGTCAAAGTGGGGTAATGAAGTCAATCACTATAATCATATTGAGATCTATTTGTCCTTTTATTTTGTGTGTTTGCTTTATGAAATGAAGCACACCAATATTCTGTGTATTTATGTTAGCAATACGTTATAATAATATTGTTATATGTTTTTGGTTGATTATATTGTTTAGAAATGTGAAATGATCAACTTGATCTCTTTCAAACACTTGACTTCAAGTCTGCTTTATTGGATATGAATATGATTATTCCTACTTATTTTCTGATTCTATTTACATGCTGTATTATTTTCAATCCTTCTAATTTCAATCAACGATATCTTTGTATGTAAAGTTGCTTACAGGCAACCTGTAATTACCATTTAAAAATCTCAGTTTTCTTGGTTTTCTTAATCCAGTGTACCATTTTTTTCTTTTATTTGAAGAATCAGGCCTATTTGCACTCAGCATTACTGTTGAAAGGAATGTACTAATTCCTGCCATTTAAAAATTTTTGTAATGTTTGATTCTTTTCTAACTTGTCTTCATTAATCTCTTCCTCTTCTATGGGTAATGTTCTTTTAAGTATCTTCTATAATGCTAGCTTAGTGGTCATGAATTCCTTTAGCTTTCGTTTGTCTTAGAACATCTCTATTTCTCATCCAATTCTAAAGGATAGCTTTGCTGGATGTAGTAATCTAGTTTGGTAGTTATTTTCTTTTCAGAGTTTTAAATACCTTATTTCATGAATTGGCCGTCAGAGTTTCTGCTGAGAATCATGTTGTTATTCATATGGCCATGTACATGATTTGGCATTTATCTCTTGCAATTTTCAATATCATTTTTTGCTCTTTACAGTTGACATTTTAATTATAATATGATGTGGGGAAGTTTTTTTCCAGTCATGTATGTTTGTGTTTCTGGTTCCCTATACTATAATGCTCACATCTTTGTCAAATTTTGGGAAAGTTTCTGCTATAATTTTCACTGAATAGTTTTTCTATATTAGTCTACATCTCAAGCCTATCTTGCATTCCAAAGAGACTTAAATTTGCTTTAAAATCACATTTCAGAAGCCTTTCATATTTTTTCAAATATATTTTCTTTATTTCTCTCTAAATGTAACAATTCATCAACTTTATGTTCAAGCACTAGATTCTGTCTTCTGCTTAAGCCTGCTTGTGAGACTCTCCACTAAAATTTTTATTTGGCTTCTTGAGCTTTCCATTCCTATAATTTCTGATTTTATATTTTTCAAAATCTCGAGTTCTTTATCATAGTAATCTTGCATATCTTACATTGTCTTCTTATTTCATTGTGGTGCTTACTTGCATCCTTTTTTATTTCATTGGTCATTTTTATAATCACTCTTTGGAATTCTTTGATTTGATGTCATTATAATCTGTTTCTATGGAAGTATTAACTATTAAAGGTGTCATATTGCCTTTTTTATTTTTTTTAGTTCTATATTGAGATTCACATATTCATTGGATTAGATTTCCCCACTTTTATGTCAGGCCTTTTAGGGAACAAATTTCATTTCTAGATGTGTCTCGTATATCAGTTTGTTGTGCACTGTTCCTTTTATTTCCAGGTATATTTCACTATATAATTTCCTTGAGACTTCTTTGGTCATGGTTTGTATATTTTGTCATTGTGTACATTTTTCATAGGCTGAGGGTCCCATTTCATAAATTTTACAAAGGTGAATCTTCATTGTCAGGAAATTGTGTTTCAGAACATGGAGTAGAGAGTGTACACTTATTCAGTCTTATTAAAAATGTCTACTCTTAACAAGCATGAGGATGTCCTATACTGAGGTCACTCACAGGTGCACTGTTCATAATCTTAGTGTTATTTCTTTCTACAGTTATTATATGTGTATGTATCCAGAAACAAGTCTTTAGACCTCTTTAGCCATGGGTACCGTGCACCTTGTGCTCTTTTGAAGATTCTATTACTCATATTCTTGAGTTTACCCACTCAATGAAGTTTGAATGGGGTTGAGTTGTGCACGGAGTAAGGCCCACTGTCTCATATCTGTGCTGGGATTGTAACTCAAATCTGATTGAGTGGCTGATTTTATCAGTTATTTTTATTACAAATATGACTTTAAGACATTGAATAGTTAAAAGTTTGTATTCTATTCCCCTTATTTACAATTTTAAAATATGACCTTATTTCTTTATTAACTTTGGAGCATTTCTTGCTTTGAGTCCTTAATCGAGAAAAGACATGAGAAAAAAAAGTGAGAAAGGAGAATAAAACATGAAAGGAAAATATAAAGTACAGAAATGACTATGTTTTTATAAAATACCTTTCCTGGACAAAACAAATGGAGTAATATTCAGAGCAGCATTCTACATGCTTTTATTTTCCCATCATTATTACTATATAAAAC
>NW_004624730.1:43254623-43275583 GCF_000247695.1 Heterocephalus glaber | reverse complement strand
ATTAAAAGTTGTAATTATTACCATATAGATTCAGTTAATTAGGATTGTAGTTGTAATACTGGCTATTTTAGATCAGAACACTTTTATAATATTCTGTGTTTGGGATAGGACAGGTTTCTATCCATTAACTAGGAATATTTGGTATCTGTAAATAATAGGTTCTTCATAACTATATTGCTTATGTTTACTTAAAGCTGGCATCAGAGATCATAAAGACCCAGATATTCTTTATTTAAAAATGTCTAAAGGGGTTTGCTATGACCTCTGGGTTGGTGTTTTCATGTAAACAACTTCATTCTTTTTCCCATACCAAAATCAGAAATGTGGTATATATGATATATGTGCTATGGGAAAATCTGTTATGTTTCAGTGTAAAGGACATGAGTCTTTTCCAAAAAGGAAAAAGTGCCTGATTAGGAAGTCAAAAGTTGAAAGTGTGGTGACATTTTCTGGATATCTCCTAAGAAAAATAAAAATGTATAAATACATATTAAATTCTTAGGCTACCAAGTTGTGTGTGATTTAAAAAAAGGAAGACCAGAGCAAAAATAAAACATCATGATCACTAAAGCAGATACTATTTATATATGAATTACAAGATTCCAACAGTAAAGTACAGTGCTAAACTGTTAATCTTAAGTAATATTTTTAAATTTTATATTTATGAATAGGAAAAATGTGGTGTTTAAAATATAATATGAACTTTAAATTGTTTTGATGGCTAACAGATGTATTTAGCAGTCTTCATCACCACCAGAAAAGGTATAAAAATATAAGCCTTTATTTCATCTCTAAAAGGTTGAATAATTGTGTCTTATTTTGGTATGTTATATTTTGTATTTTAAAATATTTCTGTTTTTAAATGATAATTAATAATTAAAAGCAATTTGAATATACTAGCACTTTAATAAAAGTGTTATGCTATATGCTGGAAAATGAGGAGATAGAGCTGAATAGGATTCTGATAGAATCACAGCCATACATCTTTTATGGGTCCTATATGCTGTCTCCTACTCATATATATTTTTACATCCTCTACTGGACTCTAAACTCTTGCAGCTAGACACCATATTGTTGTGGCTATTACTATTTTTACCATCTTACATTCCATCTAATCTTGTATATAGTGGATATTTGGTAAGCATTTATAAGTGAATACATACATATATAAATGAATGAACATGCAATTAATACATTTAAATAGTTCCACATAATATATACTGTAGAATGTATTTTCTCTGATGAAAAGATGACTAAAAACTTATAAAGTTTGTTATTCATAGGAGAAAAAGAATTATAATTACTATTAAATTATTTAATAATAAATATATATAAATTTATCAAATTTATACAAGAATATATTTAAAGTATTTTGCATATGATTACTTAATACAAGACATATTTACTACCCACAAGATATCCAGGGCAAAGAGCACAAGAACCTGAGAACAATCTAATAAATCAACATTTTTGAAATAGGTGACATTTGCTATACTCTGCATATTGTAACTCAGTTAGGGAGAAATAATTAATGTACAGGGCCTGATCAAACAGGCTATCATAACTGTAAAAGTAAAGGGCTCCAGGATTATTACTCAGGAAAATGGATCATAGTGTAGTGAGAGATCATTATTCAGGATTATCTTATCACAGTGAGCATTAACTTTCAAGAACCAGGTAGGAATGACAATGAATACATCTAGAAAGAATACTGTTTCCACCAAATGAGTTTGGAAATAAGGGAAAGTGTGGTTTATTCATTCTTTAATCACTAGATAGGTACACAATAAATGTCTACTACCTGCCAATCCATGTGCTGTATGGTGCATTTTCCATCATGATCCTTGTTTGTGTAGAACTTACAATTTAGTTATTCAAACAATGATAAATAAGTGAAACAAAATGACTATAAAATCATTTCATTGCTAAGTGATAGAGAAATTGAAATGAAAATGTAAGCTGACCAAAAACTAGCCAATTTATAACTACTATGACTAAATAGCAGTTTATATAAAAGATAAGTCTGGGAGTTAAGATGAAAAATAATATAAATTTATACTTTTTAAAAAATGAAGAGCATAATATTTCTGTATGAAGGGATGTAAGTTTTTAATACAATAGTTTATATAATTAACTCAAAGTGCTTTCACTATTTATTGTACTATGGAATTTGCCAGATAATAAGAAAATGTTAATGGTAAACCATGCTTATATTAGATGTGACCTTATTACAATTACTATTTTATATTTTAATTATGGCATGAGAATCTGCCTCACTTTTTTAATACCCAGGAATTGGTATTTGAAGGCATCATTAGTAGAATTTTTAAACCCTCAGAAAATATTACATTATATAATTAAATTATGTAGGGACATCCTTTTTAGGGGTATTACCAAAAAGTAAACACAGATAAAAATTTAAAAACTAAAATTTCATGATATTATGGTTTGTAAATGAAATGTCCAAAAAACTCAAGTGTTAAAGACAGGTCAACAATGCAAGAGTGTTGAGTGATAAGACCTTCAAGGATTGTATTATGAGGGCTCTAAACTTGTCAATGCATTAATCCATTGTATGTTCATAGTTTAATGAGCTAATGAGAGGCCAAGGAATCTTTAGGAAGTAGGGGCTAGCAGGAGGAAGTAGGTCACCCAGGAACTGCATTTGAAACTTATTTTTGACCCCCTCTCACCACTTCCAATTGTTTCCCTCTTTCCCTACCCTCCTTTTTTTCTCTCTCCTCTTTGTCCCTTCATCCCTCTCCTCCTACTTGACCTCTATAAAATAAGCAAATCTGCTCCATCCAACATTACGCATTATGATTTTCTCATTCACCACAGCCCCATAAACAGTATAGCCAAATGATCATGGACCTAAACTTCTAAAATCATGAGCCTGTTTATCTCAGCTGTTTTGCCACAGTGACATAAAGTTGACTAACAGGTTACTAACAGTAAACTGGTGCTGAGAAATGGTGTCATTGCTATGACTATACCTGACTATATAGTTCAGAAGACTTCAGAACTAGTTTATAAGAGGAGTTTGGAAATTTTGAAGAAGCAGACTAGAGAAAGCCTAGACTGCTATAAGTAGAGCTCAGTGAGTAACCCTGGTGGGAGTTGAAAAGGCCAGAATGATAATAGGAATGTGGGCTGTAAATGCCAGGCTCAGGAGGTTTCAGATAGAAATGAGGATTCTGCTGGAAACTAGACTAGAGGCCATTCATGTTAAATTTTAACAAAGGATTTGTCTACATTTTGTCCATGCCTTAGGAGATTGTGTGAAGTTTAGTTTCAAGATGACAGATCAAATTATCTGGTGGAGCAAATTTCAAGGAAACACAGTTTTCAGGCTGTGGTGTGGGCTGCTTTTAGCTACATTTGACATGAGGATCAGAAAAGAAAAGTAAAGAGATTTTAAAAACTTGGTTTGGCAAGAAATGCATGTAAAGTTGCAATCAAGGTGACTGTGGTTTATACAGAGATTAACATCACCAAAAAGAGGCCGAACACTTTGCACTGGAAAAATAGGACAGATGGCTTTAAAAATCTCAGAAATCAACAAAACTCCACTGCTTGCAGTCTCAAAAATGTAAAACTGTAAACTTTTCATTTGAAAAGAGAGTGCTTGGGCATCCTTTTATCACAGGCTGGCTATGAAACTGTTTCCCACAGGATTTGTTTCATCATGTACAGCTGCACAGGCACTCAGAGGATGCTATAGCCATCCATGGTCCAAGCAGGCCCTGCTAATGCTCCTACTGGTGGAGACCTTGGAATTATCAGTATGGTGCTGGTTTTGCTCGCATGCAGAATGAAAGAGTTTTGAGGTCATGAAACATTCCTCCAAGATTTCAAAAGAAAATCTGAGAGAGCAGGCAAGATGGGCAAGGTCAAAGTCTCTGAGGGCAGACTCTGAGAGGGTGATGCATGAAATTGTGAGAGTGAATTTGAAGTTACACAGGAGAGCCTAATAAACTAGAAATCCCACTTGCCAAAGAAAGCCACAGAAGTGAGCAAAGACACCCTGAGAGTGTCTGTGTGGACTGCAGCCAACAAAATGATAGGGGAGGAGCTGCCCAGGTCCTTTGGAGCTTGAATCACACCACTCTGTACCATGGATGCTGAACGTAGAGCCACATACCTGCTCTGCCAGGCTTCAGTTTTGTTCTGGTCAGGTTTTTCCTTGCCTGTCTCTCATTTCTTTCCTTTGTTTTTGTGTTGTTTTTTTTTTTTTGGTTCCAGGGATCAAAATCAGATCCTTGCACTTGCAAGGCAGGCGGTGGAATTGCTGAGCTAAATCCCCGGCTACTTTCCTTTGTAATGAGAATGTTTACCTTGTCTCTGCCCTGCCGTTACATGTTGGAATTATGTAGCCTGTTTTTCCTTCCTCCTCCCTCCCTCTTTCCTTTCCTCCCTTTATTCCTTCCTTTCTTTTTCTCTTTAATAGAGGCTCACCACAGTTTATTCTGAGTCTCAGTGGAAACAATGGACTTGAATTTTGAGCAACGCTGAAACTTTTCACTTTTGTAACTCATGGAAATGGATGAAATACATTTTGCGTTATGAAAAGGAAATGAGCCATAGAGGCCCAGGGTTGAGATATTATGGTTTGGAAATGAAATGTCCCCCAAAGACTTATGTTGAAACCTTGGTACCCAACGCAGTAGTGTTTGGGGGTAGAGACTTTTAGGAATGATGTGGAGCATGGGAGTTTTAGCCTCATTCATGGATTGATCCATTGATGTATTTATAGCTTCGTAGGATATTGAGAGGTAGTGGAAAAAGTAGGGCACTGAGGCTATGTCCTTCAAAGGTATATTTTTTTCTCCAGATTCTCTCCCCTATTCTTTCGACACAATACAAAGTATAAAAAAGTATAAGAATTACAGTAAATCTTCTTGTAATACATCATGCTTAATTACCCTATTGCCATCACTTTCCCTGTAGCTATCATTTAAGAATTACAAACCTGTAGTGGCTGTGCTCTACCATGGGCCTACAAATACCAAGTTTTTAAAAATGGTTTTTAAATCACAAAACAAACACCATCAAAAGTGATGGTCTTATAATTTAAAAATATTCTACTCACTAAATAATATAAATGCATTATATTGAAACAAGATCTTAACCACCTTTAGCTGTCTTTGTAAATAAATAGATAGTTTTACTTAAGAAGAAAATAGGAAACACACTTCAAAAACACTATAAAGTTTATTTATAATTTGTTACAATAAAATGAGCTGGTTTTATAAAAATTAATTTTTTAGGCAGTTGAAATATATGTAGTTAGGGGCTATGGCTTATAGATAAAACCTAAATCTATGAAAATAGTAGAAGAAAACAGGGTGAAAAATTTATAAAAGTGATCTAGGCAAGGAGTTTTGGGATAACACCTCAAAAACACAGGCAATGAAGACAAAAATAGGCAAAGGAGCTACCTGAAACTAAAAAGCCTTTGGATGTAGATGGAAAAAATCAACAAAGTAAACAATCTATAGAATGAGAGGATATATATGCAAAGGACACATCAGATAATGGGTTAATAGACAAAATATATAAGAACGCTGAAAACTCAAAAGTAACAAAAATAGAAACCTCAAATAACTCAATTTAAAAATGGATAAAGCCAGACCCTAGATATTTATTAAAAGAAGGCACATATAGGGAAGGGAAGGGGCTTGAGGGGGCAATGGGATAAAATAAAATAAAATTTATTTTAAAAATAAATAAATAAAAGAAGACAAGCAAGTGGCCAATAGGTATATGAAAAAAAATTTTGTTTGGTACCAAGGATCAAACTCGGGACCTTCTACTTGTGAGGCAGGCGGAGGCACCACTGAGCTAAATCCCCAGCCCATGAAAAAATATTCAACAGCAAGAATCACTAGGGAAACACAAGCTATAACCACAATGAGATACTACCTCATTACAGTTAGAATAGCTATATCGAAATGACCAAAGACAAGAGGAGCTGTCTACTATGTGAAAAAAGGGAACTCAACATCTGGTGGGAATGTAAATTAGTACAGTCATTGTGGAAAACAGTTATGGAGGTCCTCAAAAAATTAAAAATAAGACTACTATATGCTCCAGAAACTCCACTTCTGGATGCATATTTCAATGGAAATGAAATCATTCTGCCAAAGACGGATCTGCTTTCTTATGTTTGATGAAACACTATTCACAACAGTCAGAAAATGACTGTAACCAAAGTATCCATCAATTGATAAAGAAAATGTGATACATATACACAGTTAAAATTATTTGGCCCCCAAAATGATAAAACTGTGTCATTTGGGAAGCACGGAGGGAATTTGAGATCAATATGTTAAATGAAATAAGCCAAACACACAAAGACCAACACTATGTAATCTCACTCATGTGTGGAATTTTAAAAATTCAGTCTCACAGAAGTTAAGAAGATTGGTAATTACTAAAAGCTGGAGTAGGTGGAGGAGAGGGAGGATGAAGAAAGATTGGTCAATGGTACAGTGTAACAGTTAGGTTGGAAGAATATATTCTGGGATTCTATTGTATGTTGAAGTGACTATTGTTACCAATGCATTGTATAGTTCAAGAGCTAGATAAGAGGATCTTGAATGCTCCACCATAACTTGATTTTATCATAATATATGCATGTATAAAAATATCATACAGTACCTCACAAATATGTAGTTTTTGGAAGGAAAAGTAAAAAAGAAAATAAGACACAGGAAAAAGGTATATCTATCAAAGAGCTAAAACTATTTCTTCATTAATCTTTGTTGAAGCATTTTAGAAAATATTCTAACCTTTACTAGTCTCTTAAATAAACGGGATCTTTGAGAGCTTCAGTTTTCATATGTAGACAACATAAAGATTCTTCTTAGCATTAAGATAGATATTTAAGAATAATTTTCTTTCACTGAATGGCTTCAGGTCACTAACCTTTTAAGTATTGCGTTTGTGCTATATGGTTACCTCCCCTTTCTTTCCTATCAGCCTTTCATTTTTGTTCATATTTTCATCTTTTTTTATTACAAAAGAACTTCCCCTACTTATTTCTCTCCTTCCCCCACAAATTCTTCACTTCTAAATTATAATATGAGACACATTTTGGATTGTAGGTCATTTCGTCAAAGCACATACATATTAAGATTTACATATAATATATATTGTCATGCACATTGTGATAAGGATTTCAAATGGCAATTTATCACATTTGAAGGGAGTGGGGTTAGGTTAGAATTTAGAAAGCTGAATCAGCTAGAAATTGAGCCTTCTGATGTGTAAAATGTGAACTCAATTAACTAGTATATCAAATCCCACCTAATTCATGCAACATGAAACATGGACAAGAAAAAGAATGAAAGAGTTTCATATGCTATGAGATATAAAAATAATAATGAAATAAAATTTTCGATGCTTTTAGTATTGTTTATATTTTAAACCTAATTCCATAAATATAAGCAAAATTTTGTATTCCCTAAATGTGCAATTTAATCTAATGCTAAAGCTGAAATACTGAAAGCTTTGACCACACAATTTGACTCTATTATTTTAGTATCATTATTTGAATTCATATTCAGTTCTACTTTATTTGCTTTTGTTATTCTGAAAAATAAAGTAAGCCATAAGCCAGCTATAGTTTCCCTTGCTCTGCTCATTAATAGAGTTTCTCATATTTTGTATCAACAAATCTCTTTGGCCTGATTCAGTGGAACATTATCCTTCATTAGGGAGTCAGATTTCATGCTATCACAAAACAGTGTGGTAGGAAGAGACATTAGAAACCATTGGTCCATTTCCTTTATTTTAGAGATTAGAAGGGATTTTGAAAGGATACAGCCTTTTGAAAAAATCTCTTGTGTTCTGATTAAAGTTTATCCTTTTTTGGACCATTTAAGTTTCTTATGTCTTCTTTAAACAAACAATTTCACTCTTATATAAAGTAAACTAACTGCTATTGTACTTAAAGCAGGCATTATCATACTGTGGAAAGAAAATAACAAGGTTAATTTGTTTTAAATTTTACACATAGTAAAAAGGTTGGGTCTCTCTGTTCCATTACGTGCTCTCTATTATTGGGACAGCACAGCATATTCTGGGGAAATGCTATTTTAGTCGTATTTCTAAAAAATACAGGGCTTTTACAGCATATTTTTCAAATCGCAAGAGTAATGAAGGGATGGTAGATTTAAAAATATAAATATAATAACTAATTATTTCATTATCCAGAAGTTGAATATTTTAAGATATTTTTACTTTGCTTTTCTCCTGTGCTTTGAGTTTGTAAACATGGATACAGAGATACATATTTTAGTTGCAAGCTTGGTTACTATCTCAAAAAAGAGTTTAAAAGGTTTGTTGTTGTTGTTGTTGTTAGTTCTGAAATAACACCAAGGACAGGCATTTAGATTCTTTCTCAAAATAGTGTCCTTCAATGTCCACCATTAAGATTTAGTGCAATTTGGGAAGAAGAATATGACTTAGAAAAAGTAAAAATTCACCATATTGTAAGCCAGGAATATTGTAGAAAGGATGAAAAATCCTTTGTTGCCAAAGAACATCTGTAGTAAAATAATCTTTCCTAACTACCTACTTCAGACCCTGGCCAAAGACTATTTTGTGTAGTATCTCACGTAGAGAAAAACATAATCAAGAAAGAAGAAACTTTGAAATTTAGGTTTACAAGATGATTTTACGTCTTGTATAAATTTGAAATAAATTGAGAGTTGGAGAACTCCTTGTGTCAGTCAGTTTTTGTGGCTGTGACAAAATACCTGTGATAACAACTCAAAAGGAAGAAAGACTTTTGAGGTTTTAGTCCTTGCTCTCTTGGATCTCTTGTTTCTGGATGCATGACGAGGCAGGACATCATACCAAGCGAGGACACATTTGGGCAAAACAGCTCACCTGATGGCAGACAGAAGGCAGGGGGAGAGAGAGCAGGGTCCAGGGACAAAATACACCCTTCCAGGGCACACCCCAGTGGCCTACTGCCTCAAAGTAGACCACTCTTCTTAATATGCTTACCACCTTCCGATAATGTCAGCAAATTATGACTCTATCAATAGGTTAATTTATTGATTAATCAGAATTTTCATGTTCCAATCACTTCCCCAAAGCCTCACCTTTAAACATTTTCCCACTGGTCACCAATCCTTTGATACATGAGATTTTAGGGGATATTCCCCATCCAAACTTTAACACTGTTCATATGTGATGATAGACCACAGGCTGAGTGGTAGCAGTGGACAGCTGCAGAAAGATGAAGGGAAACTTGTTATCACTAGGAAGATGCTTGAGAGTCCCTCAGTAACCATACCAAAAGAAAAGAAAGTGAATTCAACCATTTTGTGCTATACATAAAATTATTGCTCCAAATACTAGTAGATGCCTACTTTTATACAAACAAAGACCAGCATGTATCTCTTGTTCCCAAATTCACAATGCCAAAAAAAAAGCCCAAACCCCATCCTCTTATGATGATGATTTTAAGGATGAAGGGATTATTTGAGAAATTGAATTTTTACCCCTAAATAAATAATCTTTGATAGAAGAATTAAGGTAATTTCCTCCACTCCAAGAAGTCACATAGTTCAAAGATTGAAATTCAGGAAGAAAAATTCACAAATGTGATAACGCAAAAATTAAAGTAGTCATTTATCTCTCTGTCTCCACCTTATATAATGAGTTGAATTTCAAAATTCACTTAATATTCATTTGCTTTCCTTAAATTTCTCTAGGTAATATTTGCTTTAGGATGCCACACATTAAATTTGTTAGGATATTGTATTACTGTTAATGAAATAAGAGATACTACTCCAATTTTAATGAATTTCCCATTTGTCTACTTAGATCTGAATTGCGCCTAAAGTCTATCAAGCCAAAGTATGTCACTATCCAAAATCCAATAGAAAGTCTGAGAATAGATTACTTTTGTCCTACCTTTGTGAGAAATTAGACAGAGGTTTTTGTGGGGTTTTTTGGGGATAAGAAGTCTAGAAAAAAATGGTGTTTTTATATGAATATTTTAAAATAATAGTGAAGGCACAAAGTTATTGTTATAGCTTATGTTTTATTTTAAAATATGAATTCTTCTGTTGCACTTAAAGAATAGCTATAATAAAGAAGATAAAAAATGGCAATGGATCTTTGTCTCCATCAAAAATAAAATATTTCAATGTTCCATGTTCTTTTTAATAGAGGAATTTTCCTGAATTATATATTTAAAAGTCTTGATTTTGAATACTGCCTATTTTCCAATAATGTAAACTGCAATTAGTTGTTCAGTTTGATAACCTACATTCCCCCTCTCTTTGAAGAGGTTCAGATAAGTTCAAATAATTGAAGCTAATCACAACTGCTTGACCTGTAAAAATATGATGCCTGGAAAAAAAGTAAAAAGAAAATCTTTAAATATATGAAAAACTGTCTTATTCTTTTATTCATCAGACCTGTATATTGTAACTTTGGTCATTTATGAGTTGCCCTATAATTAAGAAGATCATCTGCACTACAAATATTATTTTCTTTAATATATTTTATTTAGACACATAGTTTTATTAGACAAATCATTTTTTCTAACTCTAAATCCAAACCTAGAAAATGAAGATTCATGAAATAAAGCAAAGCCATTATTAGGCACAGAAAAAGTAGAAAATTTAACAGGACAAATATATAGTCATTTACAAAATGCTTTCAAAGTTTGAAAAAAGGAAACACAAATATCTTGAATCTTAATAATAAAGATTATATATATATATTTCATGTTTAATTGGCATCATTATAATACTCTATAAATAGAAGGCTTAGCTTACTTAGTTTACTTACTGTAAGTTATACAGTTGGTAAATGTTAAAGTTAGGATGCAAACTTGGGGCTTAGGGTGGATGATAACGTCTTAAATAGAGCTTGAAACTGAAAAACTATTTTACATGTGTTTGTTAATTCATTTTAAAATAAAAACTCAGTTCATGTTTATATAAAAACTATTAATAAAACCAAAATAAAAGTATACTTTTCTATAACAAAAATACTACTGACAAGCATGGTATTACATTACATTTTCACAACTCTATCTTCAGTTATAAAAGAATGGGACTTTCACATTTTCAGCATTCATTCAGAGAGCCTTTGGAGAACTCCACTGCATCTTCATATGAAAATGAAAGAAAAAAGAAATTTCTTAATATTATTAAGAAAGTAGTTTTGACCTTGCAGTAACTCCAGAAAAATCTCAAGGGTACCCAGATTTTTACATACCCCTGGAGTGGAAGATCACTACAGTTCTGTTTCTTTTTTTGCAAGCCTATAATCCAATAATTGGTGATTTACATATCTGCACTAGGCTTTTCTCTGCGGGTTTTTCAGAGTTTTTCAAGGCATCTTGAATCAGAATCAAAGAAGGGAGCCAGGGGAAGGCAAGCAGAATTCAAAAAACTACCATTATAAAAATATACAACAGAATAACAGGATTGCAGAGTAGAATAGATTCAAAGCCAATCTAAATAGAATCAGATCTATGCTTGAAGCTGAACTGAATACAAATGGCATAAATGTATGATTGGATATTGATTAGCTCAAAGTCACCAACTAGAAGCTGACAGATGATTAAATATTTGCCCAGGTAAGTCCAGTCCTATGACACAGAGCTAACTGAGGATATTTGCCTATGCATTTCTGTTAGAAATCTCTACCTAGTTTTCTTAGAATACATGTTAAACAGTCAGAAATTAAGCAATGCAAATACTCTAAAAATAATACACTTGCCAAACATCCCACAGACAGGATGAGATAATGGGCTTAGTTCACCAGTCCTTGAATGGGAACAAAAGTTCCATATCTCCTAAATACTCATGAAGTTGTGGAAAATAGATTAGTCTTTCTAGACCTCAGTGACACTAATTGATGTCAGGATGATATCTAACATGTTTGAACTTGTAATTCACAATGTAATGATAGTACAAAATGTAGGATATATATAAAATGTGTATTACTAAAAGAAAATAACAAAACGTATTTGCTACCTTCATTTTGTTGGAAGAGATTCTGACTATTTTATCCCAATTTTTGGTGTAGTGTTATGATCTTTTCAAAATAGACATTGAAGAATGATGAAATTATTTAAGAATATTAAATTAATGCTAATAATGATATGAATCTTGATTTTCCTTTGATAAACAGAGAATGAGAGGAAAGTAACTAGTTTAGAAATTCACCATTGAGAATTAAGGCAGTACGAAATGGGACATATGTCTTAGGAAAGGGAACAATTATAAAATTGTCTTACGGAGTCAAAATTAATTTATGTAGTCATGCAGCAGGCATACACAACCAAAGAAAAAAGGGGATTCTATGTGGTATGGAGAAGTTAGATCACAGAAAAACTGTCATTCTCTGTGACTAGAGAACAACTCATTTCCATATGTCCATCATTTATATGCAATAAATGGGAAGGTTCTATTTTACACAAAACTATCAGTGTCAGCTGTCATTTAAAAACTCCCTATCTTTAGGGCTGGGGATTTAGCTCAGTAGTTCTGCCACCTGCCCTGCAAGTGCAAGGATCGGAGTTCAATGCCTAGTACCAAAAAACAAAAAAACAAAAAAACTCTATCTTGGGCATTTTAAATACAAGCTGTAAATGTTAAATAAAATCCTATCCTGCATATTGATATTTTTGCCTTATACTTCAATGAATATATGAGAATCATTCTCAAGCTTAGTTTTATTAGATAGTGCTATTTTCCATTAGGATCAATCCCATACTTATTAATTATACCTTACTTCAATTACTTAATTGAAAACAAGACACGTTATGACCAGTTATAGAGAAAATATGTCAGAGAAATAAAACCAGAAGTCTGAAAGTATTTAGAACAGTAGATTAACAGTGTTTGTTACTTTTGAATTCTGCTTTTACATGCCCTTTTCTCTTTAACTGAAATGTGAATTTCATTCCATTTAACTAACAGATTCCTATGTGTTCTTTAAAACAATTCTCAGATATTTTACAAAGCTTTCATTTGGAGTGAATGAGTTCTGTAATATAAAAAGAATGGACAGTTCAACATTTCTATTACATTTGAGAATTCTCATAATGAATATCAAATAAATGCTGATGGTATGAATCTTTGTGGATTGTTGTAAAAATTTCATAGGAGAGCAAACACAAAGTCCTTGGCACAAAACAAGCATCAAAGTAAGTTAATTTTCTTTCATTAATCCCCACTCACAAGACAAAACCCAATCCTTTCTCACCATTTTATTCTTTCAGTAAATATTCACTGACCATACACACACACACACACACACACACACACACACACACACACACACATATATATATACATGATGAAAAAAGAATAGACATAAAAGACTGAAAAAAGACGAAAAGATTAAAAAACAATTAAAAAAAACCCTGCCCTCGTAAATGAACATTTTAGTGGGAAAGAGCAGATAAGTAAAACATGTAAAAATAGAGCAAGAAATAGAAAGCATGGAAGTGAGAAAAGATGTTAAGATTTGAGACAGGTAGTCCAGGGAAGACCTCATTTGAGTAGATGAGATCTGAATTGAGATCTGGAGAGAGCTATAGAAAGAGCTGAAGGCTGGCAGCATTCCTGCCACAGACAGAACAAGTACTCTTCCCCAGTGTACCACCGCAGTGCTACTGTAATTATTTTTAAGTGTTTCTGCCTCCTTTCTGAGATTATTCAATTCCTAGTGGTAGAAAATGTATCTTATTCATCTTTTCCTACTACCAAGAGAAAGTAAGGAGGATTACCACTGATGTCAACTAAGCAATAGGTAGAAAATTTCAGTTTAGTTCTTTTAAGCATGTGAAAGCCGTTGTAAATATTGTGACATTTAATTAGAAACTATATACTCCGATTCAATTTTTCAATCTATATTTCTAGAAATAAATCTTTATTTCCTAAAACATTTATTGGGTAAATAACTTCTCTACTTTGTATTTAGAATGACACTAATTGCGAGCCATTTCTTTCACTCTTGGGAAAATACAAAAAAAATCATTCAAATGATTGTGTTCTGTGGCTCAAAAAGTACTAGATTCAGAAAGGATAACATCTGGACAAGCCAAGGACTTAGCACACTTTTTAGAGAAGAGGGCAAGGTTATCAGCCCTGTTAGTAGAGGTAATTCAGATAGGGAAAGTCTCATTTGAGGGTAATTAAATAGACAACCAAAGAAACACCCAAAACAACAGTTTATATTACAAGAATACATATATATATATATATATATATATATATATAATTGTAATATAGTTCTGTCTGGGCAAAAGCAGAAAATGTGTTTGAAAATGTTTTCCTCTAGACATTAGAAGAATATTAAAAGTATTGCGGTGCAAATAGATTTTTTAAGAGGGATGAAAGGAGGGAAGAATAACATAGAAAATTAAGAGAAAAATTGAGGTGAAAAATCAATCAAAGAAAAGAGAAAGGAATATGAATGATAAAACCTAAAAGTATAGAATTGGGTCTGCTCTTGGAAAAATACAGGAAAAAATTGGAAAAGATAAAACCTAGATGAGAGAGGTGGTAGCTCTTCCTATATACTGAAGAGAAAAGCAAATATAAAAAGAAAGTAAAGAAGCTAATAATAAATATTAATAAAATAATGGAAAATAATATAATTATAGAGGTTTCCAAATATTTTTAGATTACAGAAAACAGATACACATTATTACTACATTTAAAGAAAAAAATGAAAGGAGACTGATACTATGTAGTCTAACAAATTTTGATATATAAAGTTAAATTTAAAAATCCAAAAGGCAGAAGATAGAAAAAGAAATAGTTTTGTTTCAGACTGGTGCTATGAGAAAGTCAATGGTTTTATGTGACAAAATTTTACAAGAAAATGTTAACAATTATGAATTCTATACCATCAGTTTCTTCTTCATTCATTGACAGAATTGAAATACATCCTAATGTATGCATGGAATCAGAAATAATGGTCCTCATGAATCTTAAATTAAAATTAATATATTTTGACTATATAGCCCAAAGCAATAATGAATAATTTTAAAATATTGTTATAAGAATGGATTAATAACTTTTCATTCCATAAGAATAAATAATCAATTCTATAGAAAAATCATTCTCTGATCAATTCTACAGCTTAAAACGTGAAGTTTAAATCTTGTCATGTTACCTTTAGCTGTTTCTTTTCAAGGAAATAACAAGGAAATAACTCTTGAGTACATATTCTTCATCAAGATTGCACATGGAATCTTTTTCCTAATTTGGTAGAAGCTTAAAGCATGAAATAGTACTTTTAACTTCAAACACTTTCAAATAATAACTAAACTATGTAGTTATGCTATTAGGTTCAATGGATTATTAAACTACAGTTTTGTTTTATTTGCCTCTTGAAAAGTTATTCCTAGCTACAAACAATATGAACAACTTTTAATAGTGAACAAATTTAACTCATGCTTTTCTCAATAATCAAAATTTACTTGACCCATTGCACTGCCTTGATCTTAACTGTGAAATAACAATAAATCACTTAAATGTGAAATTACATCTTTTCATCTCTTCTTGAATATCAAGATATGACATTCAATAAATGACTATGACATTAAATATGCAGATGTATAAGCATACAGAAGTCCAGTATGTTTTAAAAGCATACCAAAAATATTGAGTTTATATATATAGTATATAAAATTATAGATGATTTTAATATGCACATTTTTTGAAGTTAAAATTTGGTCTCATAAATAGAAAAAAAAGACTAGGAGGTCAATATATTAAAAGTGTGCACAGAGAATATAATCACATCTAAAAAAGATTGAAAACCTGCACATAAAATAATAGGAGTAATTTTCTCAAGGTATTAGGCTTATGGGTATTTTCTATTTTAAAAGTTTATACATTCTTATATTTGTCAAACTTTCCACGAGGAATACTGTATTCATTTTTATAATGTAACAGAAACAGAAAAAGTATACTGTTTTATAATTTTAGTCTACTTTTTCACTGGAGACCAGGCCCAGTGGCATTTTGGAAGTTACCATTAGAGCAATCCACAGAAATTTGATTGCATCAGTTCTGCACATCTTTCTGCTCAACTGAATTGCAATCCTCTAAAATAGTAAATCTGGCCAGGCCTTGCCATTGGCAAGACTCAGCACATGAGCACAAATGCAGGTCCAAGATTTATATGACTTAGTAGTTAAAAACTATATAAACACTATATAACTATAGTAGTTAAAACTATTTAAAGAACCAAAATAATATATGTTGCATCCTATTACCTTAGCAAATATACCTTCCCATTGATGATGCTTTAAAAATACATGTCAGAACATCATTTCCATAAGATTGAAATAAGGATATATTCAAAACAGATGTAGTAAATCATTGCATATGCCCAATTGCTGTGTGGATTAGATACTAATGTTAGAATTCAGAAATATACATATACACACATGGACACTAAAGATATACAACAAATTATTACATATTTATTTTGAAAGAGCATTTTTCTTGCATTCATTTCAGTTAAATTACTATGTGGAATAATACAATCAAGATTTTCATATAATCCAAAGAAACAAGTGTAATTGTAATAAAAGTATATGAAAACAATACATTTGTATAAAAACTATAAGTGAAAATAACTGTAGAAAGTTTTAACTTCAAAATGTTTTCATATGCATTTACATTGTTCTAAAATGTTAAAAACTCTCACTAAAGTGCAAAGAAAATACAGAACATCAAATTTTTGAAATTTGTATAAAGATTATTTTTTAAATTTATGGCATTTTTGTTTAAAATCACTATTTTTATAAAAACTGGACTATTCACAAGTTTATCACTCAATGTCTACCCAGTTACCTATCTAATAACTGGTATCATGCTTTATGTACTAAACTTTCTTACATTCAAATTTAAGAGTAATATGAATGGTTGAATATTGAAAAGTCTTCCCCAGGCAGTATGTGCAACATTTGCAAAAAAGGCTCTTATTTCTGAATACTTTAGGTTCACATATGTGAACACAGAAAGCCTGTCTTAGTTACTTTTCCCATTGCTGAGACAAAATACCTGACACCTAAAGTTAAAAGAGGAAAGGGTTGTTTAGGTCACAGTGTATAGAGGTTTTTGTCCATAATCAACTGGCTTCAAGGCAAGGTGGCATGGCAGAGGGATATCACAGAAGAGATACTGCTATTGGCAGGCAGAAGGCAGCAAGCAGCAAGTGATGACCCTCTTTCTGTCCATTATATTATATCCAGGCTACCTGCCTTTATGGTGGGTAGCACTCAAACCCAGAGTGAGGCAGTCTAAATCCTACCCAGAACTATGCCAAGCCAATCAGTGGACTAATTTAGTAATCGCACACCTTTGATCTCAGCGTCCCATACTCCCGATCTACCCTCCTATGAAAAAAGCACCACCTGTGACTGCATGAGGCTTTGGGGAGACATCTAGATATAAACTGTAAGAAAGACACAAGTAATGGATGTTCAATATTCCTGGGAAACAGTACTTTATGTAGCATCTAATAATGCACTCCTGTTAACTAAGAAAAAGGATTTTAAAAATTAACTCATTTTATTTCCAGGTGTTTCTTCCTTTCAAATTTTCTTTCTGCTCTGAAGCATTGTATTAGTCCCTGTCAATGATAATGTTGCAACCTACATATTTTCAAATGATTTGTCTGTTTCTCTTCTGTTTCAGTAATATATGCCAAAATATGTAATGAAGTTTTCTTTATAGTATCTGAATTTTGTTAGTCATGAAAGCAAATGTTTAAAATGATTTGCTATGTTGAGAAGCATCTGTGTGTTATTGATAAAATTTATTATTTGTAATCAAGTCTGCAGCATTCACCTATGCATAGTGTCAGAAGAAACCATGCCTTTCCACCTTGCCGCATAATTTCTAATAAACATTTTATAGAACACTAAATGGTTAATAACTGTAAGATTTGTTGTATTAATTTGAAACCCATGAATATAGTAATAAAGAAATTGTTGGAGAAAATAACAAATGGGAAAGTTTCTTGAATATATAGCATATACCTTTGGAAACCACCAGATAATTGAATATTCTGAGTTAAGAATTATAACTAAGGTTTTAAGATTGAGTAAAACAGGGCCAGGGATTTAGCTTAGTGGTTCTGCTGCCTGCCTCTCAAGCGCAAGGTCCTGAGTTCAATCTCTGGTACAAAAAAAAAAAAAAATGATTGAGTAAAACACTAAAGCAGATGAGGAGCAGAGCTGATAACTTCCTGCAATATTTTCTCTATTGTTTAGATTATATACCAGCTATCTAATATTCCTAGTATTAAAAATGATAAAAATATGCCATTATATCTTGCATCACAACTGGGCATTGTGGCACAACCTGTAATTCCAGCATTCTGGAGGCTGAGGCAAAAGCATCTCTCTGAGGTCAAAGCCAGCCTGGGATATATAGTGAGTTCAAGTACGGCCTGAACTGCATAGCAAGACCCTGTCTCAAAACAAAACAGAACAACAACAACAAAAACCTTATACCACAAAAACGACAAATTCAAGGGCCGGGGATTTAGCTCAGTGGTGCCGCCCCCTGACTCTCAAGCACAAGATCCTGAGTTCGATTGCCAATACCAAAAAAAAAGGACAAATTAAATACCAGTAGCCCTTCTTTAAAAGCAAGTCTAATTTTACTTCTGAAAGGAAATCAGTTTACACTAATGTGGAAAGCAGGTATCCTTTTGTGACTCTGAAACTTGAATCATTCTTACACTAGAAATATCTTGATTTTTATGTTTGTACCATTGCTCAACATAATTGTATTTCTAAGAGCATTCTGAAATTTAGTAGAGTAGCTTCTGAGTAAGAGAATGGATTGTCAATCTGTTGAAAAAGAGTATCAGGTAATGTTACTGTACTGTGGTCATAGCTCAGCATGTCACTATTTTTACTCCAAAATGAGACACGATCTGTAAACTATATGTGCATCTCAAAATGATTTCCCTGAAGCTAGTGTAGGGTTTCAATAAGGTAATTAAATTCCTCAGAGAATCTTCCAAATATAATTCTGAAACTGGACAGTATTTTATATTCTCTTTAAAACAATACCTGACAGAAATAAAATGAGAAAGGATTTCCTCCTCCATCCGCAATGACATGCAAGGAACTGATTCTATCTCTGCCTGAGTCAACAAAAGATATTAATGGAAATAACTCAGTTTAGGATACTCTATTTTGCTAAAGTGATAAAAATAGTCTTAGGGTAGAAAAAGGAAACAAGTTAGAAAAGTTTAAATTTTAGGAGCTCATTGTAAACCTTAAGAATTATAGTCATTCTGTATTTAGATAATACTTTGAGATATATATATTACATGAGGCAGTCTCAGCATCCTTGTTTTATCATTCTATTTTAAATGATTCTAGAACAACTTTCTTTACAAAAATGTTTTATTTTTACTCAAACTTTTAGTGCCACCTGATAAAAAACTTTTTTCCTTAAGTGAAATTCCAATCAATTGATTTCTAAAATTCAATCCTTTGGATTTTTATACCTTGTAATGAAACAGTCATTACAATGACTTCCACAATGAGTATTTTCTACAAAGTAGATTAGTCATATATCACTGTTAAATAGATGAATGATGTCAATATGATATTAAAATTTCATTGGTTCATATACAATATTCTCTTATGGGTTGGTCCCCTCAAGTGGGGACCATAAGTAAGTGGTGGATAATAACATGGTATTATTTATGGTGCATATTGACTCCACAATGTACCTGTTGGTACAAGTTGGATAGCCCATCTGACTTGGAGGTGATTATTATATAGTTTGTTGCCATCTTTCTATCCTGGGTATAATGGTGGCTCCAAAAACATGTGTCTACATCTACATTCCCAGAAACCGAATATTGTCTTATTAGAAATAGTGGTATTGATAGATTAAGTTAAGTATCATGAAGGACTGAAGGAGATCTAAGACAGATAGAAGAGGAAAAGATACCCAGAAAAGTCCTTGTGAAAGTGACCTGGGAGATCAGAGTGATTCACCCAGCAATCAAGTAATCCTGCTAGCTACTAGAAGCTGAGAGGCTAAGAATAGCTTTTCCTCGGACCTCTTAGGGAAACATTACCTGGATGACCTGAAATATTTATTTTAGACATATTGCTAAACTAAGATCTAAGTGGATTAAAGATCTAAATATTAAGACAGAAACACTAAACTTGCTGGAAGATGTTAGGTAGAACTCTTGAAGACATTAGCATAGGAAAAGACTTTATGAACTAAACGTCAGTAGCACGGGAACTAGCACAAAGAATCAACAACTGGGATCTCATCCTATTAAAAAGCTTCTGCACCACAAGAGAAACCACCAACAGAGCGAAGAGACAACCTACAATTTGGGAAACATTTTTCAGCAGCTGTACCTTAGACAAAGGACTACTATCTAGAATATATAAAGAACTGAAAAAAATCAGATCCCCAAATTCAAAGACCCAATTCAAAAATGGGCATCTGAAATGAGCAGACATTTCTCAGACAAAGAAGTAAAAGCAGCAAATAAACATATGAAAAAATGTTCAACATCGCTGGTTATTCGAGAGATGCAGATGAAAACAACACTGAGATTCCACCTCACCCCACAAAGAATGGCTGTTTTCAAGAAATCATCCAATAACAAATGCTGGCAGGGGGGTGGGGAGAAAGGAACCCTTCTCCATTGTTGGTGGGAGTGCAGACTGGTACAACCATTATGGAAATCAGTATGGAGATACCTCAAAGAACTAGGGTTAGAAGTTCCATTTGACCCAGCTATTCTCCTGCTGGTATCGTCCCAAAAGAATTAAAA
The DNA here is from genome assembly GCF_000247695.1 of Heterocephalus glaber. The sequence goes on along the minus strand of NW_004624730.1, from coordinate 43,254,748 downwards.
GAATCACACCACAGAAATATATGTGCACCCATGTTTAGGGTGGCACAGTTTGTAATAGCTAAAGCTTGGAAACAGCCCAAGTGCCCATCAACTGGAAACTGGATAAAGAAGATGTGTTTTGTTTT
>NW_004624730.1:43233732-43254219 GCF_000247695.1 Heterocephalus glaber | reverse complement strand
ACAAGCACCCAATGATAAATGTAAACATATTGTATACCTAAAATGTACCAGTAAAAGAATTTAAGCAAAAAAAAAAAAAGTGTTCATCCTGGCATTTACTTTTTTATTTCTAAATTATATGCAAATTTTACCAGCTCTGAATGTATCAGTTAATAGATTATCTATTGTATGCTCGTTTTAGCCCTTATGTCCACTTGCCTTAGAATACCAATACAGTTATGTCTCATTAATGTTAAAAATCCGTACCTAGGGCTGGGAATTTAGCTCAGTGGTTTTGCCACCTGCTGTGCAAGCGCAAGGACCCAAGTTTGGTTCCTGGTACCAAAAATAAAATCAGTACCTAGTGCTTTCATTAGTAATAGTAGTTAAATTTCATTAGACTTGGATCAGTTAGTGTCTTCTAATTAAGTTTTTGTTTTGTTTTGTTTTTTATGCAGTTACTTTGTTTTTTGTTGAATTTGTAATTACTACATTTTTCACATTTTTGAGTTTATTTTGTCCTTTCTAGTGTGTGTTTTCGCATCATCCAAAAGCCCGTAACTTAAATTTTTCTCTTTTTAGAAATTGATTTCACAAAAGCAGAATAGTGCTTTCAATTACCCATAGGGTCAAACATCATATATCCTCTCACTTTCTCCCTCTGTCTGCAAAGGACTTGGAGAGTATATGGACTTCACAGACTCCTGCTTTGCTGTGACCTGAAACATCTCATAATAAAAACTCTGAGAATTTCCTTCCTGTTGCTGCATAAGAAAATGTTGCACATTGTAGGACTTCCAACTATAGATTTTGAAGCCAGTTCTAACTCAGTTAAATCCTATATTCACAGGTATTATAATATATAAATGAGTTACTATGCGCATGTGTTTAGAGAAGTTGACTTAAAAGTTAAATGACATACAGCTTTTTTTAAATAAAGCTTTTCTCCCTGGATTGGATTTGTGTTGACCTTCTTCTTGGATTATTGTTCTGGAAGAAGAGAATGTTTATGATAGTTTATGATGGTTCAGAAGCTTCTTGAAGGGTGGGAGATAAATTGTTAAGACGTTGTATATTCAAAATATACTTCTTCTACCCTTATACTTGTTCAAAAATAAAATTCAATTACATGATTAAATTTTTTACTTTGCAACCAATAATGTGATTAATAAATTAATTGAGCAATCAATCAACAAGCTTTAAAAATCACAGAGAAACACAGCAAGGATTCCTCACATCACAAAGTAGCAAATTCTGCTGGAGAAGATTGTCAGGAATTAATGATACCAGAGCAGTAAGACAGCAGCCCCAAGAAATAAACTGCACTACAGCAGGGCATGTGAAACTTACCATGTAGAAAATCAGTTATTTGTGCTCTTCAAACAAGCCTGCCTGGGACTTAACCATTCTTCAATTCCTAAATCATGTCTGCAGGAATGGTGATTGGGGATTCTTCCTCATCATGAGTTTGTAGACTATACACATGAAAGGCAGCTACATTGTAAATAAAGTCTTTGACTCTCAATTTGCTTAGAAAATACATATCAGCTACCAGCTACTCATATGGATCAAATTAAAGCATTATCCTTATACAAGAGAAGAAAAATCTTGAGATATGAAACATTTCAGGAAAAACTAAAACTTCAAACAGTGAAAACAATCACCCCAAATAATAGGCAGAACTTAGCCAGAGTCCAAGGAAATAAAGCTAATAGATGATATTAAGCCAGTGGAAGTAAAATATTAAAATAAGTAAATAAAGAATAAATTCAAAGTAAATAAAATAAATGTTAAAATATTAAAATAAGTAATTTATATTTAATTTGTATGATAAAATACTAAAATAAAAAAGTAAACTTTAAAGTAAAGAAAATAAATAAGTAAAAATACTAAATAATTAAAACTTTATTATAAAGAGAAATGACACAATACCCCCACCACAAAGTAACAAAGAATGGCTTACTTTTTAAAATTTTATTTTCTGGACACAGAATCACACTGCACCCTCCCACACACAAAACAAAACTAAACAATAATAAAAACAAAAGATTTCTTAAATACACAATCAAGGGCAATTCGAATAGAATTATGCATAAGATTAACAGACTGGAAGAGTAACCAAAATTATTATTCAAAAATAGCAATGAAATACTATAACGTATGGCATATATATCCGTGTCTCTAGAGCATCCTTTGATTAGGGTATTGTAGTACATAAGAATGGATATGATGGAGGAGGGAAATGAAATAACAGTGAAAAAAATCTATCAACTAAAAAAAGATTAGTCACTAGACTGAAAAGTATGACCAAATAAAAAAGAAAATTTAAAAATTACCTATAAAAACACATATTCCCATGAAAATGTTGAATGCTGAATAAAAAAGGAAAATTGCAAATTTTCAGAAAAATATACACAGAGATGATGATCATACTAATGTTCAATTCTTTCTTTTCAATCTTGACCCAAAATGAGCTAGTCTAGACTTTGCCTCATGCTTTTAACATCAATCTTTGCAAGCTGTCTCTTTACTTTTTGCTTCACTTGAAAGGACATTCCCAGTAACCTGACTTTTCTTTCTGCCTTCCATTCCCAATCCATACCTGTTCATTCCCCACTCCATAAATTTTCACTTTCTGAAAGCACTGTGGCTTCCTAATCTCATTACTTGCTTTTTATCACTTTTATCCCATCAGAAAGAAAATAAAGACAGAGAATGTATTTTTGTTAATATTATTTGAAGGTAGAGACTATAAAAATGTATGAGATAATAATCATGAAGTTTAATATATTACCAAATATGTTTTATATGTTTATGATTACAAAATGAAAAGTATATACACAAATCAATTTTTATAAATAAATTAAATGAGTCAGATATTATATGGTGTCTTCGGGGCAAAAGCATAATTTTTAAAATTGAATGCTAAAATAAACAATCCCTTTTTCTTGGTATCAGGGATCAAACTCAGGACCTTGCACTTGCCAGACAGGCACAGTGCTGCTGAGCTACATCCGTGGCCCTAAAATAAACAATCTTGCTATATGAAAACACAAATTTTTATACAGATACATTTTTTTAAGTAGTCATACTAATTTTACAAAAAAGTTATAATATTTTAAATTTCAATGATAATTTCATAGTATTCTTCATAGAAAAAAACTAGAAATTGCATGAGGAATATTATTAGACCAAAAGTAAAATGCAACTCAAATTTAATAAAATTAATTTAATAGAAATTAACAAAAAGTATCCCAAAACAACAAATTTGGAAAATTTTAGAATAGTATACTCTTAATGGCTTAAAAGTAAATTAAAACAAATTATAGAAAATCTAAAAATAAAAGACATTAAAACACAACTGAAAATTTTGTTTCAGAAGAAAGATACTCAAATGATAAATATTAGTCTTAAATATTTGTCATAAAAGTAGAAATTGAAAATAAATGAAATAATATCTCAAGAAATCATGGGGAAATAAAAAACTAAAGAACCAAAATAAATGAAATATTATAGATGGGAGAAATAATAGTAGTCATAATTAGGGAACAATAATAGACTCAAAACAAAATCAAATGTAAATTTTATAACGTATCAACAAAATAGAGAAAAAATTTTAAGATTGTTTTAAAAAACGCCAATAAGCTACACTAGAAATACAGAAAATTATATAGCTATAAGGATACTTTAAAAAGTTATAAAAAGTAGATTAAAGTGCAGCCTATTAATATGGAAATTTTACTTTAATGGATAATTTCTTATAATGTCTTAATTACCAAATTTTAAGTATTGTTTTCCACCCTTTCACTTTGTCTATGAGTTTCTTTTTGAATTAAATGCATTTTTTGCATGCAGCATATTGTTAGATCTTGCTTCTTGACCCATTCTGCCAGTCTATTTCTTTTGATTGGTGAATTGAGACCATTAACATTGATGGTTATACCAGACATGTATTGACCTTTTCTTTTTGTTGGAGTCTCCCCCTTTGCATTTAATTTCTTGTCATGCCTGATGGATTCATTCTACTGGGATTCCTGGGGTTGTGATCCCCATTGTCTTTTTCTAGGATATTGTTTAAAATTTTTTGGAGTGCTGATTTGGTATTCATGAAGTTCCTAAGGTGCTCTTTCTCTTGGAAGTATTTTATTACTCCATCAATATTGAAAGATAGCTTTGCAGGGTACATATATCTGTGTTGGAGATTGTTTTCCTTTAGGGCCTGAAATACAAGCTCTTCTTGCCTTGACAGTTTGTGTTGATAAGTCTGCTGTGATTCTGATGGGCTTTCCTTTGTATGTGATTTGTTTCTTTTCTCAAACTGCTGGTAGAATTTTGTTCTTCTGTTGAGTTTCTGGAATCTTAACAATTATATGCGTATGTGTAGATTTCTTTTTTTGATCAAGGCTATTTGGAGTCCTATATGCCTCACTTATCTGTATGTCAAGTTCTTTTCCCCTACTTAAGAAGTTTTCTGTCATTACTTCCATGAACATCTTTTTTTATGTTGTCTGCACTCTCTTCTGTTTAAATACCAAATTTGCTAAGATAAAAATAATAGGGCAAAGTTTAAATCAAATTAAAAGAATAGTTAGAAACCTTCAACTTCTAATTAAATACTTGTTTAAATTCAACACCTATTCCTAATATAATATATTACATTTTCCTATTATATTACCAAAAATAATCACCTAGAAATAATGTGAGAGTCTAGAATAATGATTATATTTAAACATACATCATCCAGCATATTGACAATATTTTTTGAAAGTTGAGATTCTAGAGAAATGGTATTATCCCATAGCATAAATTTTAGTATATACTTTATTAAGGACAATTGTAAATGCACATCATCTTGGTCTTAGAAAATTCTAGTATTATTCATAAAAATGAAAAACTGAAAAATATTAAATGTCTATAAATGATTAATACTAAATAAAGTATGGTAGTTTATTTTAGAAAATACTTTGAAGATTCCAAAAAGTATGATTCAATTTAAATAAAATTTAAGAATTGAATATTTATTAATTTATAAATTTATGATGTTTATTTGAATTCTAATTCTTTGAATCATGGTACCTTACTTTTCTTTCATTAATACAAATAAGTCTGATATGAAACATCTAGAAAAAAAGTAGAGAACACAAACCAGACTATTAATGCCAGGAATGGTTAGAGAGGCACAAAAGAAGTATAATTGGTCTTTATCCAGGGTTGCTAGTGCAGAGCTTTAAAAATCTTGGGATTTCCTCATATGAATGTCTGTATGTCTTTTGTTATTCCTGATGTGCCCCTTATTAAAAAATAAAAACAAAACCCTGGACTTCACGCTAGTGAGATGAATTATATTAGGATACCTAGACAGCCACAGGATTGGGCTGATCACTGAGAAGACCAAGTCATCAGAGTTTTACTATTAATCCCTACTCATTGACCAACTGGAGATTGAGCTCTATAAAATTCTCCAGCCATTGGATTTGATGAGCTTACAGAGATGAAGACATCAAGGCACTGGGAGGCTGTTATACCCAGGAGATTGCTGCTGGTCTAAGCACATTAGCATCCCCACACTAAGCTGCAATACCCCTTGTCTTTAGCTGTTTATGAGTTGTGTCTTTTTGTAGGAAGCTAATAAATGTAAGTAAACTCTCTTCATGAATTTTGTGAGGCTTCCTGTCAAATTATAAAAATTTAAGAGAAGGTTGTAGGAATCAAATTATAGTCTAAGGAGTCAGTTTGAAGTATGGGTAGCCCAAGACAAGTGATTGGGGTTTGAAGTTAGGGCAGTCTTGTGGGACTGAATCTCTTAAATTGCCTACACTAATTCCTATTTCTGTCAGAAATGAATTGGACTGTTGAAAACTCAGTTCAAGTCTGGAGTGTCAGATAAATGGTTATTTGTTTTGGAAAACACCTCAAATAAAGATATAAAAAACTGACATACATTTTACTCTAGGATCCTTGTGTGTATATTTTCATTTATTTATTTTTCAATATCCAAGTTGTATTTGATTTCTATTTTATTCTTAAATATTTTTATTGTGTTAAGAAATATGGTGAATGTAGTTTCTAAATTCTTATCATCTTTGATGTGTTTCCTTTTAGTAGTATTATTATCCTGTTTTAGTGCCTATTAGTGGCTGTAGTGCCAATTACTAGATAAAATGAAATGAAATAAAATTCAGTAGTGGTTAATAAAATGATGCAAAAAGTTTAGGAGAAGTGATGAAATGAGCAAATATCTCTAAGCATGTCAACATTCACTAAGTGCTCCACAAAAGAAAGCGAACAAACAAGACTTCATTACACAGTTGACTAATCACTCATCTGATGGGCAATCCTCATTGCCTTATGACATTCAGCTCTCATTAGTGATTTCAGGCCAGCTGAGGAGACAATAAAATTGAACGCATGCTGCCTGTGTGAAATATGAGGAACTATGATTCTGAAATTATTATTAAGAATCCATAAGATTAATACATACTAAACAAGTTTTAAAATGCATATACACCAGAAGTTAGGAGACTGTAGTCTTAAATTCAGAAATCTTAATATATTATTTTAAAGTTCTCAAGTATATCTAGCACATTTTTAGAGATTCCTTAGTATTAAAGTTAATGATAATGAATGAATAGTGCTTATACCCATAATTATTCTTTTTTTGTAGATATAATTTTAAGGAAATCACATTAAGGCTTCCTAGAGATGAGATATGTAAGCAAGAACACTTTTACCTTACATAAAATAAAAATTTTGGTAATATTTCTGATTGCTTGAAATGCAAATCAAAATTCAAATTTGTATACAATAATCTTTCCGTGGGCATGAAACGCAAATCATGTCTGGTACCTGATATTTTAGTAGGAAGACAGAGTCTTGAAAAACTAACTAGTCTGCCCTCCAATGGCTTCCAAACTTAACTTTATTTTTCATCATCACAGAGAACTGCCAGACATCAGTAGAAAATCCTAACCAAAGTATTCGTAGAGCTTAATCTACTTAATTAAAATGCAAAGCAGCTCATAGGCTCTCTTAGTCTAAATAAGAGTAGTATAGTAATATTCTACGGACAGTAGGATTTCTAAAATCTGGTTGTCAGCTTTCTGAGTCAGTATATTTACAACTTTCTGAAAGATAACATTTATCAGTAAAGAATATATAATATAGTTCTTTAACATTGCCTTCTTATATGAAGTTGACTGAGTTTTCCCTGTTCCTTTTTTTTTTTTTGAAACAGGGTCTCACTGTATAGTTCCAGTTGGTCTTGAACTCATTATGTAGCACAGGCTAGCCTTGAACTCACAGTGATCCTCCTGCCTCAGCCTTCTTTGAACCTTTCTTAAGATTTCAACCAAGACACCTTTTTTTCTTAGCATTATTATAGTTTTGAATATTTAAGAATTATAAGTGTACATTATGTGATAATAATAATAATAGTAGTAGTTTAACAGCTAAACAAAATAAATTGGTAAACATTACATGACTATTCTCAAATAATTAATGGTCAAAACTTCTAAGAAAAAATATATGAATTTCTTAATCACATAACATGAAACTTGGAATCTTTTTCACATATAAATCTGGTAACTATGACAAAAATTCACATGGCTGGAAAATTAGAAACAAATTATTGAATATCTTGACATTAAGTTTTGATTATTATTGTTATTCATATAAATGTTCAGTGAATATAACATTTATGCATTATAAATTTACCAGATATTCTGAATTATCATGAGCCATATCTAGTACAGAAGAACCTAAATATGGTTGACACACAGGAGAACTTTAAAATTTCTTATCCTAAAAGGTAAATTTTATTCTATGTAAGCTTTACCTTCCAAATTTTTATGAACCATCATTAAATACTCTTTTCTACTCTCACACCTGAGATTTTCAGATTAGTGGCATTATTCATTAGTCCTAAAATTTGACACTCTATATTTAATCTACCTAAATCCACCCATTTTATTAAAATAAATAATCATTAATTCTGGAACTCCAAAGAAAATATGACTTGAAAGATAAATATACACTGAAGCAGAAGTACTTTTTATGTCTTTTTATTTTTTTAGCTATGACATGTTTATTTAATTTTTTATTTTAATGTAATATAAGTAGATATTAATAAAGAAAATATAAAAACAGTTCTATAAAAATAACACTTCTATAAAATTTCTTTACAAAATAGAAAGTAACAATGGTAAATACACTGTGTATCATGATCTTAAAAGAACTTATTTTCAATTAGTAATATATATCTCAACTTATCTCCTAAGAAAACTATACCTTTTTTCATGAAACATTTTTATTATTAACAAGATATCTGACATTTAGCATTATTTTGAACAATTTCTTCCTATTTCACAGCATCTATTATATATTTTGGTCTTTATTTAGACTTTCAGTTTCTCAAACCAGAAAGACAATGCCATATTTACATATGTGGGCTCGATTTATTTCACTTAAAGATATGGTCTCGAGGTGCATCCATTTACCTAGAAACGTCTCAAGTTTATCCTTCTTTGTGGCTGAGTAACACTCAATTATACACACACACACACACACACACACACACACACACATATATACCACATCTCTTTTATCCATTTCTTGGTTGATGAGCATTAGGGCTGTTTCCAAATTTTAGCTATTAACAAACTGTGCTGCTACGAACATGGGTGTGCATATATTGCTGTGGTATGATTCTTTTAATTCTTTTGGGAAGATATCCAGAAGAAGAATAGCTGGGTCAAATGGGACTTCCAATTCTAGTTTTTTGAGGAATCTCCACAATGATTTCCACAGTGGTTGCATCGGTCTAAAGTCCCACCAACAGTGGAGAAGTGTTCCTTTTTCTCCACAGCCCTGCCAGCATTTGTTGTTGGTTGAGTTTTTGATAATAGCCATTCTTTCTAGAGTGAGATGGAATCTCAGAGTTGTTTTAATTTGCATCTCTTGATTGACCAGTGATGTTGAACATTTTTTCATATATTTATTTGCTATTTGTACTTCTTCATTTGAGAAGTGTGTATTCATTTCAGATACCCATTTTTGGATTGGGTCTTTAAATTTGGGGAGTCCAATTTTTTTCAGTTCTTTATATGTTCTCAATATTTGTCTGAGTCCTTTGTCTAAGTCCTCTAGTCCTTTATTTAAGGAACAACTGGCTAAAATTTTTCCCACTCTGTAGGTTGCCTTTTCACTCTATTGATGGTTTCTTTTGCTGTGCAAAAGCTTTTCAATAGGATGAGATTTCAGTTGTTGATTCTTTGTATATTTCCCATGCAATCAAAATTGAGGTTTTCGTTCATGAAGAATTTGCCTTCACTTATGTCCTCTAGAGTTCTCCCTATTCTCTCTTCCAGTGGATTTAGTGTCTCTGTTTCAGTATTTAGATCTTTGATCCATTTTGATTTTCTTAGTGCTCGGTGAGAGACAACCCCCCCCCCCCGCCCCGAGTTTGAGAGTAATCAGTGGTGTGGAACAGAGGAGGCCATGCAAGTTCTGGGAGGGGTCAACTGTACACCAACCTTGGAGCAGCATCCAGCTGTCTCCATGTGAAGGTGCCACAGCAGCTGAGAGAGAGGTGTGGAGACAGTGGGCAAGCAGCCCAAGGGACATATGGAAAGTTTCTGGCTAAAGAATGGCCACAGCCCACGCATCCAGAGGCCAAAAACAGCCCCATGGCCAGCAGTAATCTGACTGAAGACTTGGACCTACACAGCAGCCAGCTCTGTCTCAGATGCTAACACTAACACAGAACTGTGGACACCAGAGAAATTTTATTATTTTTCTTTTTCTTTATTTGCTTGATTCATTTTCCTTTTTCTGTCTGGTTCGTTTTTGTTGTTGTTGTTCTTTAGGTTTTTTGCCTTCGTTTTTGTTCTGTTCTATTGGTCTTCTTCCTCTCTTTCTTCAACTATCTCTCTTGACTTTATGATATTTCTACATAAATGAATAGTGTCTGTTGTCTTTCTAGTTCACTGCAATATTCTTTTGCTTTCTCCTTCATTCTTTCTCCAGTTTCCCAAAGCCTGGGTATTCATCCTTTGCCCTCTAGCCTCCTACTATATTTCTTTTCATTTATCTCTCTTTTGTGTCCTCTATCCCTCTTAAATTCCTCCCCTCTCATACAAACACACACAGTAAGAATCACTCTATTAATGCAAAACTCATTGCATTCAAGTTTCTGGTTTATGTTGGATTTTATTATGTAACTGTAGAACTTGCTTATTATGATTAAGAATACCAAACTAATAGTCACCACAGCTTGTCAATTGCTAGGTTTTGCTTGATGCTACTGTTACTGCCAATTATACTACTGCAGCCAGGGTGTCATACCTGTTGTAATTATTTGTTCTCCCTTGTATGACGACACAGTGATTGTCTGGGGTCACAACCATCACCGTAGTCCAGTACCAAAAGACTGAGTCCTGAGCTAAAAACTTAGCAACCTCTCATCCTTAATAAATTGGGAAGGTAGGATCTTGGGATAGACACAAAAGCCAAGAACCACCTACACCTAGAAGACATTGGTGAGGAATAAACATTTCCTAGAGAAGCCTCAATACTAGTGATAAAGCTATCTACCATAAGAAATCTACAAGCAACAACTCAGAAAACAAAATCAAATTTAAAAATAGAAAATGACAAGACATAGAAGCAAAATGCAACCCAAGACCTCCAGTCCATCCAGGACAAGTCCAGGGGACAATGAGATAGAGGAAATTGAAAGCCACCCATTTGTACTTTTCTTATAAAAGATAATTTATTTCTTATGTGTTAAGACTTGTATTATTTACTAATAAAAACATATCATTCAGTCTTCGTCCTATCCTTGCTTCTAACTCCCATTTCTTACCAACCTTACACTTAGTACCAAAAAGCCTTTGTAGGTTCTTTGAAGCTGTTCTTTGAGGTAATTTTATAAGGCAAATTTCTTTCCAAGTTCAAAGCAAAATAAGCATTTCAGCTCAATGAAAATGCTGACTCACAGCAGTAAATGCTTTATCATTAGATTCTTCACCAGCAATGAAAAGTATGCTCCTGTTACCAAAAAGGTCAGTGATTCCCAGGTAAACAGCTCCCTCCACTGGTTCAACCACCATTATACTGTATGTTCTAACATCTAAATTTTGCTAAATCGGAATGTAGAAACCTCTCAGAATTTTAAACTATGAGTCATCTGTCAGCTAAGAGGGATTAACCTCTGTAGATTACTAAAACCTCAATGAAAATGAAATGAGACAAAGAAGTACATATTAATCCATATAAATACTCAAATTCCTTTCAGGGAGTACAAGATCAGAGGTTGGGAAACACTTTGAAAATTGTCTTGCAGATCTCAGGGAATATGATAAGATTCCAAAGGGAGAAACAAGATCTCTAAACTGCCATCAAAGTAGTTACTGTAATTACTACACTTTTCTTTTGCTGTTTAGTTAGTAAAATGTAGAGATTGAATTGTTTAGTCATACTAGATAACCAAATACTTCTTTGCCCCCTTTTTAAATAAAACTCTCATCCATTCCTAAAATATGAGTATTTTCAATTTGAAAGAATACTCATTGTTAGTGTAAGATGCCTATATTTCTTTGTCATAGCCATTATCCAGTCTTCTATGCTTTAAAGGTGTCTCTCTGCAAAGTTCATATGTTGAAAATTTACTCTCTACAGATGGAATGTTGCTGCTTTTTGCAGATGGGCTTCCTGGTTGGTGGTTAGGGTTAGAGGAGATTATAAGAGTAGTTTCTTCATGATAGTAAGGGAGGTGGGAGAGAGAGGCGGGACAGGGGCTGAAAAAAGGGATTAAGATGTCTTAGTACATGTACCAACTCCACACAAGGAATGAAAACAGTATGTACTGCAAACGTGAACCAAAAAGGGGGGTGGTATAAAGAAATGGATCAAGAGACAGATAAGAGAGGAAGGGGCAGGGGATGAAAAAAGGAGTTAGGATGAGTTATGTACCTGTACCAACTCCACACAAGGAATGGAAACAGTATGTACTGTAAACATGTACTAATAAAGAAATGATCTGCAAAAAATAAGAGGAAGAGAAACCTGAGCTCTGCACATTTGCTCTTTCTGTGTGCTGTCTCCTTTCATTCATGTCACCACACAGTAGGAAGGTCCACGTCAGAACCCAGCACCTTGTGACTGGACCTCCCAGCCTTCAGAGCTATGAGAAATTAATCTCTTCTTTTTGTAATTTTTTCAGCCTGTGGTGTTTTGTTTTAACTACAGAAAATGAGCTAAGGTAAATCCAACCTCTATTTACTGGTGAGGTGGTTCACAAAGATAAAATAGTTTACTAAAAAATTCCTCACATCAGCACAGATCAGATCAACTGACAACTATTCTGGTATTCTTAGTGTTCCCTATAAATTTGATGTCTGTATCAGAGGCATCAACAGCACCAGGCATTTGCTGCAAAAGCAAATTCTTGGCCCTTACCCTAGACACATCAATTCAGAAACTGGAGAATGGGGCGGGAGGCAATCTGGTTTTAACTCCCAAGATGATAGTTACATACTCTAAAACTTGAGAACTTCATTCTGACAAATGTAATTAAAATTCTAATGGCAAATTATTTAATAGAATTCATGACAAAAATACTTTTTTGTGTGTGATACCGGGGATTGAGCCAAGGAAATTCATTCTGAGCTACATCCAAACCTCTTTTTTATTTCGAGACAGGTTTGCCCAGGCTGGGCTGGAACTTGTGATCCTCCTGCCTCACCCTCCCAAAGTGCTGAGATTACAGTCATGTGCCATCACACCTGGCTACAAGTAAAGTTTTATACTTCTATATGTACTAAATTTGGTGAGTATAATCAACTTGTGAGCCCTCTTCCATCTTCAAGCAATCAAAGAGGACAAATTGTTCTCACCAATGTTAACTGTATCTCTCATAGAGCTCCATCTTACCTTAACCAAATTGCCTATTCATTTTTAAATTTCCTTCAAGGAAACTTTCTGTGTGAATTTTTTCTCCTACACTTGAGTTAAAATCCACAGCAGCTTACCATTTCTTTATTATTACAGACATATTTCTACAAAGCAATCTTAACATTTTGTTTATTCCTTCAAAATAACTGACTATAATGAATAGATTTCCAAATATTTGAGGCTCCAAACATAAAAAAGCATTTTATTCATTTTTGCATCTTGGCTCTCAAAGCAAAGCACCCAGCACAAGTAAACATTTAATATATATTTGTGAAAGAAATGACCATGGGAATGAAATATATTTCACCCTTATGTTTTGTGTTTGTTTGCTTGTTGTTTGTGTTTCATACTGGGAATTGAACTCAGGGCCTGACACATACTAAGTACATACTCTACCACTGGCCTGTACCATGAGGATTTAAATTTCTATAACTTTCATCCTAAATGGAGAATTCTAGTCAGCATCATTTAAAAATATTTCTCTGCCTTAGCACACTGAAGAAAACCAACCAAAGAGCTTAAAAAATGATAATGAAGCCCTACCATATGTCACTAAAATACTCTGATTTTGTTATGAAATCTAGCTAGGGCATTAGAAATTTTTTTAATTACTCCGGTAATTCTAGTATCAAATCAAACTAGAGATCAACTAACCAAGAACTATCTCCAAATTCACATCAAGAAGTATATTTTTTAAAAAGAATAACTCATATGACCAAGTCTACAAGAAACTTGCTTTATAAATATATCTGGATTGGGTCTACTAAATTGTCTTATTGGGTTATAATCTTCATGTGAAAAGAAAAAAAGATATTGAAAAGATTAGGAAATTTAGTCATGAAAGGCAAATATTTCTATTACTGAGAACATAAACTGCCTCAAAAATCACACCAAAGTTCTTCCCCAAATTCAAAGCTGACATGTGAAAACTCAACTTCTATAAATATCTAAGAAGGTTCCACCTTAGTCAACAGTGGTATTTGAGAATTCCAGGCAAGATGTATTTGCTTAGCTAGACAGTTTCTTAGAGTCACATTCTGGTTCTTTAACGAAAATGCTAATCCTAGCATAGAAAACATCATGCCAGCTATTGGAATAGATTTATAATAGAATATTCATATATTCTTACTTAATACACTTTTGGTCATTCAAGCATGAAGATTCAAACCAGTTTTCTCATATTTGTATGATGTACTATATTCAAAAAGGTAACAGAAAAATTAAAGGTAGACAAAGAAAGAGAAAATACATTTTAAATTGGTAGATTTCACTTAGAATACAACTTTCAGACATATTAGAAATATTTATATATAATATTTAGCAATAGTGGGCAGGAACCCCTTGTATCACACAACAATGAAAGTCAAAAACTATTTCTCCCATATACATCCCTCCTAGTGCTCATGCTTTCAAATTTGCCACATTCCTTATGAAGTCTGCTCAGTCATTTATTAACTGGCTAGTTTATGTCACTGACTGCAGGTATCTGACATACTACTGATTTTATTTACTTTGGATATACAACCAGTAGTGTGATAGTGGATCATATCCTACTTTTAATTTTTTTGAGGAGATCCATAATGTTTTCCATAATGGGTATACTAGTTTAGATTCTCATCAAGAGTGTACATGTTCCATTTCTCTGTGTCATCATCAGTGTTTGTTTCTCTTATTAGATAATAACATTCTAAGGTGAGATAGTGTATGAAATCTGGATATTCATGTACTGAAAAATAAAACTAAATTTTTATCTCTCACCATACACAAAAAATCAATTTAATATGGATCAAAATTGTAAAAGGACCTAAAATGAAACTACTAGAAAATATAGAGGAAACATATCAAGATGATTTTTAAGGGAGTGCTTTTTCTTCTTCTTTTTTTTGGGGGGGATAAGAGTTCAAAAACACAGGGAACACAATCAAATACAGACAAATGGGGTTATACAGAGCTGAAAAGTTTTTGCATGTCCCCCAAACAAATAAATAACAGTGATGAGAAAATATTCAGAATTTGAGAAAATATTTGCAAATTATTTATTAGGCAAGAGATTAATATCCAGAGATAAGGAAGTAAAAACAAAAACAGAAATTTTTAAAAATGCAACTAATCCAATTAAAGATAGGAAAATTACTTGAATGGATATCTTCAAAAGAACACATAAAAATAATCAACACGTACAGGAAGAAAAATGCTCTTCATACTCATCAGAGAAATGTGAATCTAAACTAGAATGAGATATCATCTCACCCAAGAGTTTTCATATTTTCTTTTTTCATCCCCCAATCCCTGGTTCCTTTTTTGATATGGACTTTCTCTGTGTTACAAACCTGATCTCAAGCTTGTGGGCTCAAGGGTCCTCCCCTGACCCCAGCTTCCCCAGGAATTTTAACAAGCTCATGGGTGGTAGAGCTAATGCCACAAGTCTGCTGAATACATCTTGAGCAGTAAAGTTGTAGATAACAGCCTAATTAAGGTATATCTATGTTAAGAAGAGATGCAGAAAGATTTAGACAACTTAAAACAAAACTGAAGGCTGCATGACTGGTTTCAAGCATTCCCTATTGCTATTTTGAAAGGTCAGGCATAAAAGCATGGGCAAACTTGATTCTTATTTATTCAGGCTACAAGTTAATAAGGGTAAATTTTATAATGATTGTATTGCTATCGACTTTTCTTACAGCTGTTATGATTTTTATGTCTGAATGTTTTAAAAGAGACAAAGAATCTCCAGAATACTTTGATAACCTACTGGTCACTCAGTTTCCTTATGCTCCTCATTATCTTGTTTGATAATACAATTTTACTAATGGTATTTCTTTTCTAACTTGGTCAAAGACACTTCAATCATAATCTTGTATGCTGCAGTGGGGATTCTTTAAATTCAACATCATTTAGTCTTTTTTTAAAGTTATTATTTTTAGTTTATCAAAACATTCATAGGGTTGAGAAAATACTCTGAGATGAATAAAAGACATTTTTATTGTTACTAAAATCTTGTCTGCTTCATATATATTTCACGTATTTTTGAAAAGAGAATGGTGATAAAACAAATCTAATAAGGGATTAAAGATTTATATGTTGACATTACAATTTAGTCATTTGGAAATACATCACGACTTCTCAAGAGTAAAGTATAGGGGCCGAGGATTTGGTTCAGTGGTTCTGTCACCTGCCTTGAAAGTGCAAGGTCCCGAGTTCAATCCCCGGTACCACACACACACAAAAAGAGTAAAGTATTGATAATCATTGCTATAGTTTAAATTGTTAATGTTCCCCAAAGGTCCATGGCTTTTGGAGTAGCACTTTTGGGAACGGGTAGAACCTATAAGACTTGAGGACTAGGGGAGGTCCTTATGGGACTGTGGAATTCTAGACTCTTCTATTTGTGTTTTGACTCTTGGCCATGCACTCTCACCATGACATGCTGCCTTCTCACAGGTCCAAAACTGTGGTTCTGCCTAATTATGGACTGAAACCATTAAAACTGGGCTAGAATAAACCATTTTTGTTTCAAATTAATTATAGCAGAAATTTTGTTGTGATGGAAACCTAACAGAGACAGGTTAAAAAAATGAGTCAAGTTAAATTTTTACATTTACTTTCTGTTAATTGAAGATCATTGCTATGAGAAATGGTTTCAAATTTTCTACTATAGTGTTTGGAGCTTCAGAATATACATTTCAAAGATGATGCTAAACCACTGTTATGTTTTTATGTATGACTAACATACTTTCATGCTACACATATTTGCGATATTTTAAACATTACATATGGCTAGCTTTCTCTGAATAAAAATTAAAAAAAATAATACATTGGAGACATAGAGAGTAACATATTTTCTATGTTTATCCAGAACATTAAGATAAGAATGAAGTTAAGCATAATAAGTCCTTATTTTTAGTGTTACTTGGCCACACAAGTATGCTGTAGTAGAGATCACAATTAAGAACAACTTGATACCTATACAATAATGCTTTGGATACATAAAACACTTATAAATGCACGGTATAATTTCTTTTTCTTTAAAAGATTAATACACAATATTAATGTCTTGTAGTTCACCCATTTATTTAATCTTCATTTGAATTTATAAGAACACAAAACATTAAAACCTTACCTCATGTCTGGTCAAATTATAATTTGTTGAACTTGATTAAAACTTTCTATTTGTTACTATTTTTTTCTAACATACTTCCAAACTTTAAAAATTCTTCCCATTTTGAGAATTTGGAATTGTGATGGATGTCATAATGTATTGTCTGGTATTCCCTGCAGTTAGTGGGAGAGCTATTCTTAGCTATTAGCCATCTTTGCAGGTAACTTTCTCCTAAGGGCAGTAAGTGCGATCAAAGACTGATTAACATGAGGACATAACAGAATAGACCTCTCATCTCAAGTCAAGTGAATTCTAAAGAGTCACTCAGCTTCCCAGTTTAACTTCTCCCTCAGCCCTACCTCTGTAACTGTTCATCTTTAGAATACTCAGGGTTTTTTTAACACAATTTTTTTTCAGAATCTACTTTTGGGGGAAGACAGTGCATGACATTACAGTTATTTAAATCAAATATGAAGGAATTTATATCAATGTGATCTTTCAGTTGATTACAAATCAAAATTTTAAAAATAAACCTAAATACTATTGTTATATCTTATATATTAAAGAAAGATTGTGAGACAAAATAATATGTCACAAAATTTGTAATTAAAATCAAAGGGGCAAGCTTAACTCTAATTTTCATGAAGTTGCTTAGTGTAAAATAAAATCTTTTAAAGTGTTTTCCATTTTACTATACACATAGAATAATACTTTAGTATGTGTATTCCTTTCCTCATACTAACTTACAATGATGATAGTAAGAGATACTGATTGTCTTTCTGAATCTTTTTGTTGTAGATAAATTGTTGTATGGGAATAACATGCACATAAACATTTTATATGTTTTATTAAATTTTTAAATTATTTTCCTTATAACACATGCCAAAAACAATGATAAGATTACAACACAAATTGAATTTATGTGTAACATTATTAGTTAGGTCAGCTATAAAAAATACAGTAAACTTTTGAATGCAAAGATACTTTCTGACCCACTACCAGGAAAACATAGACTTTAAATTTCTTTTAAAGTTATAATAATGGATTTGCAGCAATGATCTACATGCTCTCATAGAGTCTTTCTTCCAAGTAGAGAAGCATCAGGGTCAATACATGCATCAATTAAAGGAAGAGAAAGCTGGCAGGATGAAATATCCACTATTGACCTAACTAGAATGTTTCACTGAAATGAACCATTAGCCTCAGAAATTATATTAGCATTTTAATATCAGTGGTAGAAGTAATATTATTTTTGTTTTCACTGCCCATGCAGATATTTTCTAATTCCATTGTTCAGAAAATGCATTTAATAAGTCTTTAATATTATACTAAGCTTAGTGAGAAAAATAAAATGTCTAAAAAATAAAAAAGAAAAAGAAAAAGAAAATGTCTAGACCATTTTCTCTACAAGCTTATAGTTCTAATACGAAGCATTATATGCAAACAAATAATTTCAAATAATATTTAAAGAATAGTAATTACTTTTTAAATTATGTTTGTGAATGTCAAGTCCATTAATCTATTTGCCTTGACTACAACAGAATAAGGCCCTCAATACTTAAGTGGCAAAAATTACAAAACAGGTACATCAAATTACTTGCTAAAAACTTTTTCATCATACTGTTCCATAGCTTTACGCCTTTCCTGGGTCAAAATTTACTTACTTGCAGAATTACTTCATATATTTCAAATTTTGTTCACATATGGCCTCCATTGTAAAATGACTCCCAAATCCTCTAAGAAAAACTAATTAAAATCTAAGCCTTGACTCAAAAACACCAGAGGTGTCATAGTGAAAAAGAAAAAGCATAGGCTTTGTTATTGGATTGCTCCTGTTGATTCTATCTCTGCTACTTTGTTATGCAGCCTTAGACAGATCATTTATCTGCATGCACCTCAGCTTCCTCTTAAAATAGAACTAATGATATCTATGTCACAGTATTGACTGGACTGATATAAATGTACACAGTGCCTGATATATGACAAAGTACACAAAAATATCATTAGATATCTGTTAAGTATATAAAACACAGTAGGGGCTTGGTAATACTATTTTATATAACAAAAATAAATACTATGTAGTCTTCTTTTTTTCTTTATTGGCTTGTGATATAATTAAATACCATAACTTGAACTCTTTCTCCCTTAATATATTTCCTTCACTCAGACAGGTTTTTTAAAATAGATCTTCAGTGAATGTTTGTGACCCAATAATTAGCTAATACAGAAAGATTATGTTGAAAAGCAGTGGTTAAGGAATATGATGAGTAAGGTTGAAATAATGTCATTTGATTATGAAGACCTGAGAAATCAAGCAGCATAGGGAGATAATACTATTTTCTTTTGTGAGACAACAGTGGTTAGACTATTTTCCTTATTAATTATTTTGGTGATTATGTCTATTTTTTGGCCCGTATCATGCTGTTTTAATTACTATGATATTGCAGTATAGTTTAAAATCAGGTCGCATGATATGTGTGACTTTATTTGTTTCTTTTTTATGATTGTTCTGGCTCTTCTGGGTATTTTGTGGCTCCATGAAAAATTTTAAATTTCCACTTCTTATTTCTATAAAAATTTATGAGAAATTTTCATCAGGGTCATATTGAATTTGTGAATCACCTTAGAAAGTATAGACATTTTAACAATATTATGTTTTTTAATCATGCACATGAAATAAATATTATCTTCTTCAATTTCTTTCACAAAAGTTTTATAGTTTTCAATGTACAAGTCTTTTACCTCCTTGTTTGAATTTATTCGTAAGGGTATTTTGGTGACTATTGTAAATGTGATTGTTCTCTGGATTTTTTTTTTCAGATATTTTGCTGTTAGTGTATACAAATACCATAAATTTTTTTTGTGTTGGTTTTCTACACTAAAAATTTACTGTGATCACTTATGGGAAAAGGATGGTCTTCAAAAAATAGTGTTGCAAAAAATGAATTCAGAAGAATGAAATCGGATTCTTTTCCCAAACCATATGCTAAAACCAATTTAAAATGGATTAAAGATGTTCCTACTAAGAATAGAAGCAGTAAAAATATTAACAGAGAACACAGGGGAAACACTACATGACATCAGTCTGGACACTGAGTTTTTGGATTTGACTCCAATAGCACAGACAACAAAAATAAAAGGGATTTCATTAAACTAAAAGGTTTCCACGTAGAAACATAATTATTTACTAGTTTACAGACAACCTACAATTGAGTAGAAAATATTTGCAAGCCATACATCACATAAAAGGTTAACATTCAAGATATATAATGTGACTCCCTGAACCTAGTGGCACATGCCTGTAATTCCAGCACTTGGGAGGCTGATATAGGAGGATTGTTCAGCGTTTGAGACCAGCCTAGGCTACATAGTGATTACAAGGGTAGCCTGAACCACATAGTGAAACCCTGTCTCAAAAAACAAATACAAACAACAAAAAAAGATGTGGCTCAAACGAA
>NW_004624730.1:43214280-43224444 GCF_000247695.1 Heterocephalus glaber | reverse complement strand
GAAATAAAGTCTTTGTAAATAGGGAAGGGTGGAGGACGTGAAGAGAGGGCTAGGAATGGGGAAAAAAGAAGAACCAAGATGCATTATGTAAAGGTCCAATTCCCAATGAGAAATGTAATTGTGTTGTATACCTACAATGTACCAATAAAAGAATCTAATCCAAAAAATAAAAATAAGAAAAAAAACATTTCAGCTGTTAATCCCAATATGGCCAATATGTCGATCCCATGGGATTACGAAAGGTCTAGCAGAGCACTAGGTCCCGAGGATTATGTTTCCCGGTACCAAAAAAAAAAAGAAAGGTCTAGCAGATTAGTAGAGTGCAGGTGGGCGTGTCTAGTGGGTCATGGAGGTGTAACCTTGGACACTATATAGGGTCCCTGGCCCATTCTTCTCTGGAACAGTCCCAGTCCGTGCTTCTCAGTTGCCAAGAGCTAAGCAGCTTTGCTTCACTTGGCCATGCTGCTTCTGCCTCGGAGGCAGCTAGGGTTGGACTGACTGACTCCCTTTCACACATGAGCGAAGTTAAACCTCTCCTTTAAGTTGTGGCGTCAAGTGCTGTGTCTAGCGCTGAGAGAGTTGGCTAACACTCATACCATAACCAATGTGATTTAAAGAACTCATAAGAAGAGATAGAAAACCCACCAAGAAATTTTCAAACAAAAGAAATTTAGAAGAAAAACATCATACTGTTTTAAATCAAAGTCCTATTATTTCATTTATATCCACTGCCAGGATCTGATGCAATAAACAAGTAGTTCCCAAATTACATCAGATTCACCAGGAAAGCTTGTTAAAAGTGATGGCTGGACTTCTAAAGAGGTTCAGATTTAGGATGTTCAGAGGTGGGGGACTGAGGATTTGCATTGCAAATCACTTCCTAGGTGATACTCATGTTGCAAGCCTAGGGAGCCCACTTTGAGAAGCACTCTATAAGCAATTTAACTTTGATGTCCAGGTAAAGTAGGGTACTTGAAAGCTCTATAAAATCATTTAAACCACTAGTAACTTTGCAAAACAAAACATTCAAAAGACAAATTCAGAAAGAACAAAAATACATAGAATTTTTAACAAAATTAATGAAAAGCCCTGAAACCTATTGTTTAGTCCATTCAGTATTTCTCAGAAAGCCATTATTATAATTCATTTTTAAACTTAAAATATTCATAGAATAAAGAATGTGGCATAGTATACAGAATTTTTTTTCAATGCAACTTCCTTAAGGACAGTGGGCTCTGGCATTCAGGAGAAATGGTGTTCACTGATTATAGGGCTAGAGGAAAAATCATTAACATGAGAAAATAGAAATCATTCATCAGGGGAATGCCACTGTCACTCACTGAAGTAGTGTAGCAGTATGCCTTTATATACAAAATTAGATCATACTGCTTGAAATATCTTCATATAATCATGTAAATTACAAAATTCCTGGTTTAGTTCATGCTTATTCAAGACCAGCATTGGAAGGAAAGAAAAGGAAAAAGAAGAGGAAAAGGGAGGATGGGAAAGGAAAGGAAGAAAAGGAGGTGAAGCTGTGTAATATCATTTTCAGCAATGGGCTAGCCAACTTTAGTGGTTCCTACTGAGGGAATCCCTGGTATCTGGACAAAACATTATTTTCACCTGACTACCCCTGCTCTGCACCGTATCCCTTCATTTTAAACTTGTCAGTGTACAGGGTAATTCATGGCCTCTACTATAAAAATCTGACTTTTTTCTAGTATTTTCTCTGCACATTTCAGGGATATTTAAACAAACCAAAATTCATGAATTATAAAAAAAAGTCACATTTTTTGCTTCAGGTTAACTTTATTTATTTATTTATTTATTTTATTTTTTGGTACCGGAGATCAAACTCAGATCCTTGTGCTTGCGCAGCAGGTGGCAAAACCACTGAGCTAAATCCCCGGCCCACTTCAGGCTAACTTTAATTCACAGAATTTCATAAGCAGGCTTTGGCACAACTAAGGCAACTGAATCATTGAGGCTTTTCAGAAAATGGAGGGAGTTCTTTGGGTTAGAGCTTCATCATGGGGGTCAAAAAACACTTTCCTTATGCAATCTGTATGTAGCTTCATTTCCTATTTTTCTTTTTCCTTTCTTGTTTCAAGCCAGAGACTGAAGAAATAAAGTGAGGCAGATTGACAGCTCATTTTCTAAGTAAAGGTGAAGTATTCGTTGGAGTTCTTTTAATTTAATATACATAGTCTTCTTTTAAATACGCAGATTATATATTGAAAGGCTCACAGCTAAACCATTCTCTGTTCATATTTTGTCAATGATAAGTTCTTGAAGAGCAGAGAAGTACAGTGAAAGACTAAATGACAGTGGAGAAAAAAAGAGCAATCATGTTAAAACACTAATTCTAGAGATACTTCCATATAACTTAATTCAAAAGAGGAGACTTAATTCAAAAGACGAAGATGAGACCAAGGCACATGACTGCTGCAGTGTTAGAGCAAAACCTTTTGGTTCTCAGAATCTGCTTTACCACTAAGTGAAACAAAACTCAGAAAAATCCCAGTGGCAACCCCGAAATGTCATGTGCAAAATCATCTTCCACAGACATATCTGATTTGGATAAACATTATAAACAACTTTTCATTTAGAACAATAATTTTAATTTCTTTTTAAGTCAAGGAAGGCAGAAAGAAGGTAAAACAAGTGATAAGGCAGAAAAAAGTGGCTTTTTTAGTAATCATCCTGAATAGGACCATGGACAGCTTATCCAAGACTTAGCCATTTGGTACCATTCAAAATATTACCTGATACTTTCTGGGAAGTGAAGTCACTTTGTTTTCACTCTATACAAATCTGTATAGCTCTTACATTCTAGCAGAAAGACACTGGTTGTTGTCAAGCTTTTGAGATACTAATCCAAATTCCGTCCTATAAACATCTTCTTTCTTCTTGCAGTGGGTATAATACTGAGAAGTATTATAGGGGAAAGAACATCAAACATCTGTTTTACATGGAATCTCAGAGTTATGAACAAGTTCAGAACACTTGAAGAACTAACTTATTTCCACAAGTCTATTCCTTTCAAATGATATTCATGAGGCCTTAGCAATATAAAATTATTACGTAAAGGAATGTTCATCGAAATAATTTAAACTGAAAAACAATTTAAAACAATATTTATTTTGATCTGACATCTAAAAAAGAAAATTGTAATGGTCAAGTGAATAATCATGATGACTTGAAATATGACCTTAGAACTAATATGAAAACAGAAACAATGAATTTACTGGAAGATAAAATAAGTAAAATATTTGAAGTCATAAGTGTAGACAAGGAATTTCTGAACTCTGGTTGCACAATAAATAACAGCAAGAATCAACAAATAGGATTATATAAAACTAAAAAGTTTCTGCACAGCAAAAGAAACAAATAGTAGAGTGAAGAGACAAAATGGGAAAAATCTTTGCCAGCAGCTCCTTAGAGGACTAATATTTAGAATATATAAATAACTCAAAAAATTACACCACCCCAAATAAAAGACCCAATTAAGAAATGGGAAAGTAAAACTGAGTATAGACAATTCTCAGAAGTACAAATAATCAATAAACATATGAAATAATCAATAAACATATGAAACAGTGTTCAATATCACTGGCCACTAGAGAAATGCAGATTAAAACAATGCTCAGATTTCATCTTATACCAGAGAGAATGGCAGTCACCAAGAAATAACAGAATAATAAGTGCTTTCATGGCTGCCATGAAAAATGAATCCTCTTACATTCTTGTTGGGAATGTAAATCAGTACAATCACTATGAAAATCAGTGTGGAGATTTCTCAAAGAACTAAAATTAGAAATTCCATTTGACTCAGCTTTTCTCCTTCTAGGTATCATTCCAGAAAAGCTAAAGACATACATTTTAGCAATGTATGCATTATCAACGTTTGTAGCAACACAATTCATAATAGCTAAATCCTGAAAGCAGCTTGTATGCTCATCAACAGATGAATGGATAAAGAAACTGTGGGATCTATAAATTATGATCATGGAATACTATTGACTATAATGAAGGATAAATCTAAGACATTTGTAAAAAAATAGATACACCTAGAAAATATAATGTTAACTGAAATAACTCAGATACCCAAGCTTAAACACTACATAGTATCTCTCAATTCAGTAAGGCAAACTATATATAAAGAGCAAAATAAAGAACTGCTGGAAGGAAACAGGCACACAGTAGATCTTCTGCCAATGAGGAGGGGTCCTGGATAACAGGGACAATGATCAGGGGGGAAAGGAGAAGTAAAAATATTTAAGACATGTCATTATATGTACCAAATACAATAGATGTAAACATTTTGTGTCATAAACATAACCTAAAAATAATAATACTAATAACAATAAGAATGAAAGTGGGGCAGAGGAGGTTCAGAGAAGGAAGGAGTTGAGTGGGAAGGGGAAGGGGATTACAAAAGAATTGAGCTGTGCATGTACACCCACCTACTTCCTAAGATAACCCTTAACTTCATGTACTCCAAACATGCACTAATAAAATAAGTCAAAAAAGGAACACAGAACAAGTAACAAGGAAAATAGATTATAGTGATATAATCTGAAATGTAAACTGAAAGTTTAAATATGGATCAAAATGTATAATAGATACTGTGAAATAGGAAGAAAAGGTCCATAGGTGAAGGGGAAGTGGGAGGGGTGGGGGAAAAAAAAGAAGGGAAAGGGATAAATCCTAGAAAAGAAAAAAAATGGAAACAAAGTCTTTATAAATAGGGAGGGGTCGAGGGATTGAAGGGGGCGCAGGGGAATGGGACAAAAATAAGAACCAAGATACATCATGTAAAGGTACAAATTCCCAATGATGAATGGCATCATATTGTACACCTAAAATGTAGCAATAAAATTAATGAATAATAAAAAAATAGTATCACACACACAAAAAGATTTGAATGTTTTTACTCTGATGGAAATAATAAATGGGAAAAGGGGCCTACTGAAAGGAAGGGTTCTAGCATGGATGACCAGGAAAGATCAGTGCCCCTAAGAAAAGACACTGAAAAGAATGGAGTATGTCACATATATATTTCGAAAAGTGGATGTTAAGGGCATGAATTTGGATCACAGGCTAGGTCTTATACAGGTTAAATTTGAGTAGATATGAAGAGATCTAGCAAAGATGTTCATTAATAATTCATTCATATAGAGCTGGG
Organism: Heterocephalus glaber; assembly: GCF_000247695.1. Next base: position 43,219,256 of record NW_004624730.1, on the reverse strand, counting down.
AAAAGTTGAGACTAAGTTAAGTCATCAAAACATAGAAGTTACTTGAGATCTCATAAATAGCACCACAAAAGGTATAGATAATTGTACATATCATTTTATGTCAAGTATATAAAATCTTAGAGTGACCAAAATTAGGAAACTGAAAAAGAAGTGAAATGATATTTATTACTCAGTAGTAATATCAGTGGATCATCTACTATGCCAAGATAACATGATAACAGTCTCCATAATTAAGTCAATTTATGATAACATTATTATTTCATTTTGCTCATGTTAAAAATGATTACTATTTTGAAAATAATTCCAGCTATATGATTTATCTTCTGTCCACACATAAGATAATTATTCCTAGGTACAAGGTTAGGTGTTAGGTGTTTGACAGTATAAATTTCATAAGACATGGCCCTGCCTTTGTGGAATTTATTCTACACAGTGGTCAAACATTCTGCTACTCTGTATCTTTATGAAGTACAATATTCTTTCAAAATAATTATGCCAGAAATTCCTTTTCATCAATAACTTAATACTGAATAATCCTTTTACCATTGTTGTACATAATATTTCACATTTACCTTCTCATTTTATCTTTACAACACCTTGTTGAAACAAGCATGTTTCCACATCTGGCAGCTTCTGACTTGTCGAGCCACATTTGTCATCTCCTGAAGAGATCTGCCAGTGAGTGAGGCAGGAAGTTGTGACAAGAAAATCTGAAGCAACCCTTGCTCTCCTTCTTCTAGAGAGCATTAAAAAATCTGTGTCCCCCTTAGAAAAGTTTCTCCTATAGATAGAGGTCACTTTTTTTCCTAAAACCTGGTCATCAGAAGCCTACATAATTTTAACCAGATTCTGATTTTAATTTTGTTAATTCAAAATTATATAATAGAGTCTGGATATTTAGCTTGGCGTTAGAACACTTGCTTGTCATGTGAGACCCTAGGTTCAAGTCCATATCTATTTAAAATATATAGATATATATTTATTTACATATATTTAAATTTATTTTTTACTTATAAAAGTAACAAACTTTTTATATGACATTTCAAGACTACAAAATGCAATACAGAAAGGCAACAATCTTGACTTTAGAGACAACTATCATTAATCTTCTGGTGCTCTTTACACACATTCATACACACACACATATATTACCATGTAATTTTGTAGTGAAATATAGTCTGCTTTTATCACTTACAATCATTTTTCTCTCTGACATTACTCCTTCCTATAAATGGAACATAATTCTATAGTAGGATTATTTTTCAAATATTTGGCTGGGAAAGGTGAAACATAATGCTTATCCACATGAATCTCATTTACATAGCACTCTATGAAAATAAAAAGATACTTAAGTAAAAAAAATAGCTGGAGATGCACTAAAGCGAAAATTTATAGCACTTATGTAATCCCATTATCTTTGAATCTAACCAGCTCATGTTTTTATTAATAACTTGGATAAATGTGTCTGTAGCAATACTGATCTACTGTGTAGATAGCAAGAAACTGGTAGAAATAACAAACATGTTGGATGATGAATTCATAACTCAAAAGATCAATCAGGTTGAAATTGTGAACTAACCAGAAGTACATTCTTAAAAAACTGACTGTAAATTTCCTTATTTGAGTTAAAAATCATAATATATGATATGGAATATCATTGAAAATCAAGTTCATATAAAATAAAAAGGTATAATATGTCTAACAAAAACTCCAATGCAATTTTGAGGTATTTCAATCAAAATACTATGACTAAAATGTGGAAGATGAAGGCTCACTTTCCTCCAAACTGGACAGGTCGGTCATTGAGTTTGTTTAGTTCTCTGCTCTATCACTTAAGAAGGATATTTCAAATGGTTGCTATTTGGTAGAAAGTACTCATTGTGTAAGTCTCAAAATATAACATATAAAGGAAAGTTAAAAATATTAAAGACATTTAGCCAGAAGACAAAGATACTGAATTGCAAAAATTAATTTGATTGCTTCTGGAGGAATTTAAAAGAAATTTAACTTGTCTTAATAAACTTGTTTTGTGTCTTATGAAAAGAAAGTTAGGACTCATTAACAGTAGTTGTAGAAAGATTAATTTTAGACCAATACAAAAAATTGCCTCATTTTAACAGTATATATCAATAAGAAAAATATAAAACCTTTGAAAATATCCAAAAATATAATGGATTGCCTCAATCTCTCATAAATTTAGAAATTTTCATTCTCTGGAGCTGTTCAAGCAAAAATTAGATAATATAATCATCTACATTCCTCTCTGCACAATCTCATATTCACATTACCAGTACTTATGATATTAAATATTGGTTTTAGCCATAAATGCACTGTCATAACACCTCCTTTGTTGTCTGTATTTTAGTGGGCCTCAGCTGGGGGCAATTCTGTCCCTGCCTCAGGGACCCCTTGCAGAATTCTGAAGACATTTTGGTTGGTACAACTCGGTGGGGTGCTAATGACATCTAGTGGGTAGAGCCCCAACAGATGTTGCTAAACCCCCGGCAATGTACAACTTTGTACAGAGCACAACAATGTACAATAATTTTTGTTTCTACGTACAACAAAGAGTATTTTGTCTGAGTGTCAAAAACCCAAGGTTGAGAAATATTGCTCTGCTTGTATGTTCATTAGGTAACAAGCTCAGCACGACCATTCCAAAGTCATTATCTCCACTCTTCTATACTATTTTAAGATATTAGGGTTTTTTGGGAGGTACGGGGGATTGCACTCAGGTCCTTGAGCTTGCAAGGCAAGCGGCAGAACCACTGAGCTAAATCCCCGGCCCCCTGTTCTTTTATACTGTTTCTGCCTCGTTTCCAATCTCCCTCTTGAAAAAGCTTAGTTACTATTCCTTATTGTAATTAATGTCATCATTAGCTACCCAATTACATGAACTGCAATTCTCAGAGTTATCCTTAACTTCTCTCTTTCCCTCATTCCTCAATTCAAAGTTCTATGGATCTACCTTTAAAATGCCTTTCTAAATACTTCCCCTCCTTTCCACCACTGACACTCTCAGATCAGTCCCACATTTTTCAAGCAATATTTTTTTCCTAATTCACCCTTTTCATTGTTGCAAAGATTATCTTTCTAAAACACAAATGGAATCATCCCATTATCCCATAGAGAAATCGCAGAAAAACTTCCACTGTCAAATGAATAAAAGTTCAAATTTAAATTGCCCCAGAAGATACTAACTAGTTTGACCCCAAGTTTCCTCAGCAAAGCCATTCCATACCTCTACTTCCTCTTCTTGGTGCTAGATTACAATACCTTTAATTTTCTTTGAAGTACTGAATTTTCATTGCTGTAAGATGTTTAACTCATAATGAGATAGCAGTTTTCATATTAAATATATTCCATTATATCACTGTCTTCATATTAATATATTTTCTTGTTTTTTTATTGGTGTTAATATTTAATAGGCATTCCTGGAGATAATATATCGAGAAAAAAACTTTAAAAGTCTTTTTCTTACCATAGTGAATAAAATTTTTATATAGTGTTTGTTAACTGAGAGATAAACACTAGCAGCTATTTAGTAGTTTGCTTGGTGATATTTTTAAATACTTACTTTTACAAGTAAATATCTGCAAAGATCAGGAATCCAAATGCCAGTTCATGTTATAATCTCCCAGTGGTGGAGGGGAGGATCACTTTGCATATGTTACATTTTCTTTTTATGAAGTGTGAAGACATTTAACATAACAGTTGTTTGAGGGTAGCACTGAAAGGAAACCAAATATTTGTCTATCTAATGCATGTATCTGGGTGAAATAAATGGACAGACATATGTTTGAAATGTAAATATGAATTTAAAGACCTCACGACATGTATGTGAACATGTACTGCACTGAAACATATTAAGGATGCACAAATCATTACATTGCTCTTAATAAGCAGAAAAGAGGCATATGCACAGGACAGTGCGCCCAAACTATTTACATACGCCTTTGGAGTTTGCACGATTTACACATTCTGTCTCCTCCTCTGTATCTAAGCTGAACTCTTCCTAAGGAGGCTGTGCTGTCAGCAGCCAGGAACAAAGTTAGGTGTTCCAGGGAAGCAAGTCTGGGGTGACAGCCAAGTCTCCACACTACTCAGAGTTCTCTCAATAATGAGTTGACTGTGATGGCAAAAGTCTTCTTGCAGGTGCAGATTCATATACTGTGGAATACAAATAAACTCTTTCAGATGCTTCCCCAATCCTATCACCACCTCCTCATTTTTATACAGTGTTGTAATCCTACCGGAGTTCTTCACTCAGAGATCTCTACGCCAACCTAGTGCATGCACGGGATGGAGAAAGAAAACGGAAAAGGCATTGATAGAAATAAAAATAAAATAACAAAATAAAAATTGAGGGAAGGTAAGAATAACTGTCCTCCTGTTATATAAAACACCCTTTATTTTTACCATTAGCAGTATGATTTGATGAATTCAATCCAGATTAATCTCTGAAAATTAGCCTTCATGAATACACTGCTGTCATTTTGGATAGGAAAAAAAAAAAAGAAACCCTTCAAATGAAGCCCAGATGTCAATTAAGAATCTGTGTCATCATTGCACTTAAAAAAAAATCCTGAACTTTTACTGGCTGAAATTTGTAAATTTCCATCAATCTGCTATGTTGACATTTATCTTTGTAATAAATTAGATTTGATGTAATTTAATTTCTTATCAGATACTAAGAAACCATTGAACTCTAACAATTTTGAAACATTTCATTCCCTCCCTGCCATTCAGGAAATTTCCCCCACAACAGTTTTTTTATGATGAAATCCAAATTAGCAATTGATCTGTTTAGTGTTTTAGGCAATTTCTCAAGCTGCATGGTATGCTTATCAGCAACAAATGAAAGTTAGAAATATAGCAGACTAATTTGCACAGCATCATATTCTGATATCTAGACTATAATACAAATCTACACTTTTTTCTTTCCAATGCCATGAAGATCATTAAAACAGGTATAT
>NW_004624730.1:43161382-43213000 GCF_000247695.1 Heterocephalus glaber | reverse complement strand
AAGGTCCAATTCCCAATGAGAAATGTAATTGTGTTGTATACCTACAATGTACCAATAAAAGAATTTAATACAAAAAAAGAAAAAAGAAAAAATAGTGGTCTGGAAAAAAATTCTAATTAGCTAGTAGACTCCGCATAGGTCAAATTTTTTTTAATTTAAATTTTAATACAATCATATGACACATGATGGAAATATAATCTGAGAAATATGTTATTAGGCAATTTCATTCACGTGTATAGCAAAATACCACACAATGTGCCAACTTCTAAGTGCAAACTGAAAAGGTATACGTCAATCATCTGTGATGGCCCCTTGATATTATCCAAATATGCAGTTAAACACGACTTACATGAGGCTACCACTGGCATAGCAGTACACTGTTTTACAGTAAACTCTTTTATATAAGCAGGATTATACTCTAAAGGATGAAAAGCACAGCAAGTTATGATAAGTAAATAAAACAGTAACAGTTGTTTTTCACACTATCCAGTACTGTGTACTGTACATAGTTGTATGGGCTTCTTCTGGAAACACACCCTTCTCTCCTTTGATCTCAGTGACTCTTTCTTCCCAATCCACTGATGAGCTCCAGCCTAGTCTCTATCTACATCTCTTCTTATAGTTTTAAACACAATCTATATATGGATCCTTTCCAGATTCCAGCCTGTAACTCTGATCTCTCCCCTTCCTCTCCTGCCACCCCTACCCCTTTGAGACTTTTCTTTATATTTTAAATTAACAATTACTCATTTTAATCATTTTAATCCTTAATTACAGTACTCAGTTTTAATGAGTGGAGATTATAAAAGTTCATAAAAGTGTATAGTGAATCTAATTTGATCTAATCTAATGTGAATTCACTATAACCAGTTTACAATGAATCAGATTTCCTGCATGTAAGATCCATAGAGTAAGATCACTTTGACATTGGTTAGAAAATTCTGTACAGAAAATGTCAATCAACCCAGGCACAGTGGTACACATTAGTAATTCCAGCACTATAGGAGGCTGAAGCAGGAGGATCCAAGCCCAGCCTGGGAAATTTAGAGATTTAGCAAGAACTTGTCTCAAAATACAAAGGTCTGGGAATGTTGCTTAGTCAGAAAGTCCTGAGTTCCATCCCCATAATGGGGGGGGGGGGACAAAAGAGAAAAACAAAGAAACTCTAGAAAACATGTCATTTGAAAAATCAAAAAATGTATCAGAATAGAAGGTGAGTCACAAAATGAGAAGGAGGAAAGAAACAATGAAATCTTGGTAAACAGGAAATAAATAATGCAAAACCATAGTGAAATGAATGAAAGTGATATAGATTAAAAGAACAGAGATGTTAAGTTAAATTTCTGAACTAAAAGAAGAAGTCACTACCTTGAGAAAATGTCATTTATTCAGGAATCCAGTGAAGGGGTTATCTGCTCAGAAATGTGTTTGTAAAATTTCAGTGTATGCATTCCAGTGTACACATCAGGATTGTATCAGGATTTAATACACAGCAAGTAGGAGGTAACTTTTTTGTTATTGTTATGTACAAGTTAGGGATCCCTTAAAGGCAAAAGTTACTCTTTTCTATTATTTATAAACCTACTCAAAGTTGGGTACAAATCTGAGTTTGAACAATATGTGCCTAAATAAAAATGATAAATTCCTATGAATTTTTCATATGAAGTCATGTACATATAAAATCATGTTGCAAAAGTGCTTCTTTAGGATACAACTGCCGCTATTTTGTTGTTGTTTCTGAGTGAAGTTGATCAAAGTTGGAAGGTGGAAAGGCTGTTGGAGAAATTCAAGAAGATAGCTTAAAAATTACCAATTTAGATACATGGCAAAACCATGGGAAATGGCTTGAAAAGCTAGCAGTAAACTGACAAGAAGAGCTGAAAAGCCCCTCTTGGAGCTTTTACTTAGAATGACAAGTACTCAGCACCCTGACTCACCTAAGGAAATAGTAAAGAGAGCATGAGCTATACACATAACTTTTCTGCAATATTTATTGTGGAAGTTTCCAAAAACGACCTCATAATATCTAAATGGCATGTATTAAAAGCACAATGGCTAGCTTTTCTCAGTCTCTGCTGAGATCAAGCACAAAGAGGCAGGCTTACATAGCAGCAGGGAGAATTTATAAAGGGGCTTAACTAAGAATTTCACAATATAGGTAACAGCACATGGGGATGGATTAGCAAGGGAAATCGTGGCATAGCTTCTTTAAAAGTGCTTTGAAAGTATCCTGAAAAATCTCATCCTGAAAAACCACTATTCGAGCACTTTTTAAGCTAAGATTTTAAGATTATATATTAAGGACCAATTCAGAAATACTACTATAGAGAATTTAAAGGTTTTATTTAACTACGACATGCTTCTGTTAATAAGCCAAGAATATCACTTTCCATTTAGTCAAAATGTCTAGCGTCCATTGCTTTCATTACTCAGTAAGAGATCCACAAAATTATTTTGCATAATTTGAAATGCTTTTTAAGCTGTAGGTACACCAAGGAATTTAGTACCTTCAATTCTAAAGATATTCATAATTCTAAAGATGTTCATATCAAGAATCCTACAAATTCCTAATAAATAACACCTTTTTAGAGAACATCAGTCTTAGATATTAGAAATGTTTTCTTCAATGCATGTGATTCTCTAGTCACATCAAATATCCACAATGTGCCAAAACAAAATAAATGCCCTTAAATCTTTCACATTGTTCAAGCAGTAGCAGAGAATGTTTCCACAGAAAACTTTTTTAAAGTTATAAAATATTTCTTAAAAATAAAAAGTGATGGATTGAAAAGTAATTGACTGAAAACCATTTTTGCATACCATCTTTGACCCTTGTCCTCAAGAAGCACCTCACCTAGTATGTAAGATTAATTTCATCAGCTGCTATCCAGTAAGAAAGCCTAGAAGATTCTTATAGAAAAGCAGAGAAGGGAGGAACTAATCTTCAAATATCTGATTTTTACAAGCCAAGGTGATCTTAGGGGATAGGTCAGTGATAGAGTGTTTGCCTAACATGCAAGTGAGGTCCTGGGTTCAATCCCCAGCCCTGGGGAAAATTAAAATTAAAATTTCAAGTCAGATTTCTTAGTTTAGGTAATAATATGTAAATATGAAAACAACTGTCAAACACCAATGCATAATCAACCTCCTTTAAAACACATTTTACCTTAGTAAAACCTTAGTGTCTGCCATTTCTGCTCAGTCATTTTAGTATCACATTGCTTTTTTTTTTTTTTTTTGGTATTGGGATTGAACTCAGGACCTTGTGTTTTCAAGGCAGGCATGGTGCCACTGAGCTAAATCCCTGGCCCACTATCATATTGCTTTTGATTTCAAAAGCCTTTCCTATATTTCAAAGTTTAAATGAATTGGGAAGATGAATCCTCCAAGTCTTGAAAGTTTTTATACCCTGACGTCCAGTCATGCTCTTCCACAGGTAGTTCTGTCTACTTCCCACCCGTATCTGTCTGATGATTGTCACGTTTCCATGTCTCTTCTTAAACCTTTCAACTTCCTTTCAGCCTCATTTTTCTAGTTGCCTATGTCTGTGGCTGTCATCAAAATCACCAAGGGAACTTGTTAAAAACAAAGATAGAGATCTGCCTCAGATTCTGAAGCTAAATCTTCTAGATTCGCATCTAAGGATTTTAACTGTTAACAAGCCCCTCAAATCCCAGGAGAACCTTGAACTTAGTTTGGGAAAGTGCTAAAACTAAGATAAATTTGTGATCCTTTTGGGTGTCAATCTCCATCTATTATTAAAATTCATCATCATAAAAATCCTTTGCAGTGAACATCATTGTTTCTATTTCACACTTGAAGAACCTGAAACTGAAAGAAACTCCATATCATTTAGAGCTATGAGCCCTGCTGGTATGCTGTCCAGACCATGCTGTGGGGTGAAACAGATAAAGTGTCTAGAAGTGAGACTTATATTTGAATTCTAGCAGCATCACTATAGCGGCCTGATTTTGTCATTCATCCTCTTTGAGACCCAGTTAATCACAGCAAAATGCGGATTACAGTGATGATCTTTGGAGGTCACACCACATCATGGTCACTCTTGAAATATTAGTCCATTCTTATCTGCAATTCTATGTTGACTCTGTTGTTTCCTTAAATATAGATACCATTTTAAAAATGGCCCATTTATTTCTGAGTAAAAATGAATTCCCAGCTTTAACAACCTTATTATTATATGTTAATTAGTCATCTAAAAAGATCATTTAGGAGGTACCTTTGTTACATAAAGCAACACACTATGCCTCATCAAATGTTTTTGTTAAAAGCAGAAACAATAAAGGAATTTCCAAAATTAGAATATTAAACAAAAGTGAAATGATAAAATAAAATTATGATATAGCTACATATTGCAACATTATTGAGTTGTAAAAATATAATTTTTTAAAATGTGATAAAATGATAAGTATGGAAATTCTATCCATAATACAATTTTCTATTAAAATATGTGTGTACTAATACATATATGTTTATAAACAGAAATGCGTGTAATTTTGTCAAAAGGAAAGAAAAATGTCACAGTATTAACACTAGTTATATCTTGATTGAATATTGATGATTTTCCCCTTCTCTGCAATTCATCTGTTTTTTTTTATGTTTTCTACAAAAGGCATTTTACAGTAAGAAAAAAATGAATATTGTATAAGGTAAATCAAATATATAAAGAAAAGAAAAGAAAGCTGCAAAATACTAAAATGGCCCATGCTATCATTTGCTTCTTTTTTATCCTGAGATCCAAAACAAGAACATGTTCCTTATAAGGCTTTCTTTAATTTCTAAATGCCCAATATTGTAAAATGTTCCGTGAAATACAAAGTTCCTCTCAGATTTCATACTTTATAAGTTATTCTCTTACCATATTTGGCTTCCCTGGAAATTCTACAAATATTTGCAACAGAAGGCTCTGAAATCAGGGAACAAACTGTTCTTAACTGTGTGGCGGTAATTTCCCATTTATATGGGAAACTGTCTTCCCCAAATAAAACTACAATAGCCCCCATTCTTGTACTTTGCATATGTCCACTGAATACTGTTCTAGGTTTCCCTTCCAGTATTCTTTGCTCTATGACCTAGGACAAATTACTTATCCATGACTCTAATATGAGGCAGGATGATAATACCACCCACTTGATATTTTTTTATTAATTCAGTAATTCATAGAAATTCCATAAGCAAATCCTCATAGTATTATAAGAATAATACTTATCAGATATATGGCACTAAGAAACAAATGCCATTGTTACTGATGCAAAAACCTGTAAAGTTATAAAACCACCATACAACAGATAATATTCATAAATATTTACAAATTTACAGTTTGCAAGACACAAACAAGAGCAATGTTGGGTGAGATTCAGCTCCTGCCTTTAGTCTACTGAGAAGGGCTCACAGGGCTTCAAGTACTAAGTATGACAGAAGGCTGAGGTTATGAGGGTACAGCAGTGGCAAGAAAGATGTTAAATATGTTGTAGAAAGGTTGAGCAAAGCTACCTGGAGGAAGCAACACTTCGGCAGAGATCTAAGGAATGAGTAGGAGTTAGCCAGCAAGCTGATGAGGAACAACAATCAGTTGGCATTTGCTCCCTGGTGTTCTGTGCGGGAACTCAGGAGCTGCCAACATTAACTTCATGCCAGGTGACAAATGATCTGAGTGTCCACAGCTGCAGCTGCCGCTTTATCCACTCTCCCTCCTACTTCCATCGTTAATGAGCCCGAGACCGGGAAAAATACATCTTAGTAACCAAATACTCTTCCGTTAGCCTTTGGTCCAGAGATATTAGAGAAGCTTCTAAACTCCTGTTAAGAATACAGCCACAGATCTTTTGCTATTTTCCTCTGGCTCTTGCTACAATAGAAATTTGCTGCTACTAAAGCATTTTTGCATTTTTGTACATCTTGTGGTATGCTCATAAATATGCTCATTATAAAAAAAATATGTGGTTTTTCCCCAGGAACAGCTCTAAAGTATGTCAGTGCTTCAAAGTTATCTTTAGATTAATTCCTATTGCTGGGGATGCTTCTCATTTGCCCTAATTTTTAGCACTTCTGACTTTGGACTATCATACTTACTGTTACACAAAATTCTAGAGACAAGTATGCTAGAAGATATTTACTCTAGATGTAATTGGCTTTACTGAGTCAAGGCAAATTTTACGCTTTATAGATATATCTACTTTTCAAGTATTATTTTAAGGAAATGCTTCATTTCAAATGGTTAATTAAAAGGAAGAAAATTTATCACTGTGCTGTGGTATGTCAGGCATAACATTCCAGATAGTAAACACACTAGAAAGTCCTCCATTTTGTCCCTTAGAGGTCACTGCTAATGATAATATCTGCTTATTTTAATTTGAGTGTGCGGAAAAATAAGAATAAAATCTTTATTCAATTGTCAAAAAGAAAAAAATTGTTGTGGTTAGTATTGTGTTTAACATACTAGGAATTAATATAATAAAAATTAAAGAAAGTATGGAATTTGCTTCCTGATTTTAAGGAGTTTACAGTATAGTTGGAAAAGCTATAGAAAAACCAAGTTAAACTGATTCATTGGCCCTGACTATATAAAATAGTGACATCATGAAAAATAGAGAGAGAAGAAAGTCTTTTCTATATATAAAGAGGAGCACAGTATGGGATCTACTAATGTAAACACTTTCACTATTCATATATATTTTGTATGTGTGTATTTTTTAATGTCCAGCCACCCCAAAAGTAAAGGAAAACTCTCAGTTTGTTTCTCAGGATATGGTATGTTTATTCTCAAATAATAATTTAAAGACAATCATATTTCCAAAAGACTTTGGAAATAAGTTTTTAAAAACTAAGAGAAACTTGACCGAGCCAGTTTCATTTTTTATATATATATATAAAACAAAAAACTTTCTATTGTTTTCAGAAAGATAACAGTTTTAAAAAATCAACCACTAGGGGGGAAAGCCTGCCGTATACACTGCAGTATATTTCTCCAAAACTAAATACTGTATCCAGCAATAGTTGAAAACATACGCTTCCCTAATCCATTAGTCTCCAGGCCAAACCATGCCCCAGGCCTTAAAATAAGGTGAATGTCTTAGGCTGACATTATGTCTTACTACCTCCTCTCATAGGGCTAAAAATAAAAGCATTAACATTGGGTGGAGCAGAATGGAGAGCCAGACTGGTGTGGAAAACTGTCATACTGACATTGATGGGGGAAAAAAAACCAACCTGCCTCTCTGCAGATTAGCTGAAAGTGAAACTGAGATTTTGCATCCTCAGTTTCTTTGACACCTTTAAACCTTATCAACATTTATTTTTCAACTGAGAAGTTCCATCCTTGTATATTTTCATGAGTCACATGAAAGTAAATGAAGATATATAAATCAACATCACAGATGAAAGATCTCTCTTTTGCAACAGGGAAACTTTCAGGTGTTTCTTTTTTAAAGTTCTTGATTCAGTGACTTTGTTTATTTGGCTTTTTTATTTAAAAGATTCTGTGTATTCATTTATAATGTACTTGAGTGAACCAAGTTAGCAAATTCACTTAAATGTCTTCTTCTTTTCGTTTAATTTTATTTCAAAAGACAAAAATATTTTTCTTCACTAGTTTCTTCACATATAAGAAGAATACGTCCTGATACGTCCACAAAAGTTATAGGTATTAGTACTTGAGGACAGAGAAAGGATGACAACTATGCTTGTGGTCTGTGGCCCTAAACAAGATATTTTGTTCTCCCTAAACACCAAAGATGTCTCAAATGATCACTTTTCATCTCCAGAATTACAGAAATGTTCTAGAGAGTTTGACCTAAACTAAGTTGTAGATAACCAAACGTTGGAATTGTTCTTTTAAAGAAGTAAATATATGTAAAGTCGTAAACATATGTTATGGAGTGCCAAATCTTCCCCAAAGTTTAAAGCTGTTTCTCTCAATTTATTTCTTTAACACCTGTTATGGACCCATTACGTCTTTTGTAGTGATGTGAAGATGAAGTGGTGAATTCTGCCTAATCACACAGTTTGTAATAACCTTAATAACCCTTTAAAAATGTGAAGACTAGACTATTCATGTAAAAAGTTAAGAATAGACTAAGATTAAACATCAGTAGTGGTGTCCAGGGAACTTTCCTGGTGTTACCTGAGCCATAAATGGAATCTACTAGAACACTAAATACTTGGTAAATTCTGAGGATGTTTGCCATGTACGAGTATGAAGAAAGTTGAAAGTAAATGATACAAAATCCAGGGCTTATCCTCATTTTACCATTTATCCATTCAGGAGAGAAATATTTGTCAAGCAATTTCTAGGCCCTGAGAATATAATATTAGAAAAGAGATCTATGTCTTGGAACTTATATTCTGATATGGCAGATAGGAAATAAATAAATACTAGAATTATCCTAAAACTTCATGCTGAAGTTTCTCACTGTTACCTTTCATCTTTAGTATTCCTAAGAGTACTGAATACCTACATTGTTGGTGGTACTGGGGATGAACTAATGAGGCAATGCAAATTTTGAACCTGGTACTCAAAGCCATCTCCAACAGTTCTCTACCTACTTGTGTAATATCATCTCTTACTGCTCACCTCTGAGACTAATGAGGGTGTCCAACACAATTTCTCTCAGACCTTATCACACTTAGCAAAATAGTTATTTCAGTCTATTCCTTGAGAAGTGGTCTTCTGATCCAAAGCCCTTACTCATTCCCCTAAGTCAGATACGTTCTTCCATTTTCATGTTATCCACCATGTGCGTGGCTCTTTGCTGGCTTTTGGTTTGTATTTTACTGTATACTTACATTCATGAACTTGCTCAATTTAGTCAATTGATTGGTAATTCTTTGAGGATAGAGACTCAAAAGTTTCTAAATTTTCATGTTTATTTAGAATACTGACTTACGTAATTAGCTCTCAATTCACATTTCTTATGTTGAGTTGTGTAATCTTTGGGTGAAATTACACAACACAAAATTCAGGTGTTACTTCATGTACAACATCTGTTACAAAGGAAAATGTATACTTTTAGAAATGATTTACTGTAAGTTTTAGAGTAATAATAATCATAACAATAAAACCTCAGACTCACCACCCATTTAGTTCTGAACCTTGAAATCTTACCACTTTTTGACTTGTTTCTAAAATAAGCTCCCCGTCAGAACTGTCAAGTTTTTGGAACTATTGAAGACTCCACATATAACTTCAAATGCAAAGAAATTATTTTTCTAGGTATCATATTCCCATAAAAATACCTCAGCCAAAATTTTATGATCAAAATATAAAAACAAACCTTTTCTCAGAATGGAAAAGCCTAGGAAACTAAGGTCATAGCTGAATGAAAGTCAGGATATTTAAGATATAATAATGAAATAAGTACATTTATTAAATTCATATTTAACTCTGTTAATAGATGATCTGCCTAAGTTATCTAGATGGAAATACTGTATGTAAAGGTACAAAATTTTATCCAAATGCAGCACATTCATATTTGTAACTATAGAATAATAATTCTACATCTAGGTCACACACGTTACTGTGTAAAAATACACAACACGTATTCACACAGCATATTAGAGGATACAAATTGTAGATACACAGGATATATATTTTTCATAATGAGTGTTTATACATCTGCACAATCTTATTTGAAACAAAGATGTGAAAGGTATGTTTAGGTTGACAACCACACTAAAAGTGTTTTTGATTATCTTTTAAAAGATGTGGTAAAATTATACAGCAATAAAATTTAGGTTTCTTCTTTCTTTTTCTCTAACAAAGACATGTTTAAGAAAAGTATTTTGATATCATTACCATGTGTTTTTTAGAACAAAACTTGGGTCACATTTCTATCAATGAAGCTTTCATTATATCACGCTGGGAAAAATGAAAGATTGTGACACCCCCCACCCCCCGATCCCATGAGCTTGGTGAAGATGAAATGGGTGCATACATACAGGCACAATCCCAGACACAGAACATTTGGTACACAAAGGATGATCACACGGGTTCCTACCCAGCACATTTTCCAGTGAGTAGTTTCTATTGCACATACCAGCTCGGCTGCCCACGATCCGTGCTGCTTTTAAACACTACAAAGCAATTTACACTCCAAGTGCCGCCCGCTTAAGTTCTTCGCTTTGCTCTCAGAAATGAAAATACTTATACTGTGCAGTGAGTGGTGCCTTGTTGCAGCTGTCTCCCCGAATCCTCCAGAAACCCACCTCAGAGCTGTGCCGGGTTAAGCCCTGGCGCTCCGAGCTCTTTCAGCCCAGCAGCTGGCAACCGGCGGGTCTCTGAGCTGAGAATGGGCACTAGGTCGCCATCTGGAGGCAACTAGAGGCAGCTGCAGCGATTTTAGAGCAACTGTGGGTGGAACAAAAATGTCAGCAAATTCTTTGTTAAATAAGCGTATCGGTTTTATTTACACATTCCTGTGCATGGAAAAAGAAAAAGAAAAACGAGAAAAAACACGTAAGAAGGCCCCCTTCTGGTGCCTATGAATTTTCTGTTCTTTTCGTATTTCACAATAAAGTAAAAGTGTAATCTCATTTACGTTCTAACTTGAGATTGCAAATTAATTTTTTACTTCTTGTTAATTCATCTCAAAGGAAAATAATTAACACCAACTGCTTTCAGAAGTTTCCAGGATTCTGGTATTTAACTCAAAGGCAGCTTTCCGTAAGAGAAATGTATGACTGAACAGACACAAGGCAAACGTGTTAAGCATACTCTGCTAGTTTAAAAAAAAAAATTACAAACCTGCTTAGTGCGCCCCTTATCAGTGCATTATACCGATGTGGGTATGATAACAAGGAAATATAGTTTCAGTTGTAGTGCATGCCATTGGGTGTACATGTAAGTTTTATACAACAACGAAATCTCCTTGAATTAATTTCCCTCTAAATAGCTACACCTTCTGTTAAAGAGGCTAATTTGTATGTGTAGATGGAGGATAAGTTTAGTTGAGTGAATACTATACTTCAAAGCTTACCTATATGATAACCCATTTGGAAATATGATATGATTACTGAATTTTTAATTCCCAACAGAGCAGAGTGAACATGAATTCTTTAAAAATTAATTTTATTGCTATATTTTAGGTATACAATGATACAACATGAATTTTAATTGCCCTTCACCACACCCCATTTCACAGTGTATCAAAATATTCAGTTTTGTTTTTAACTTAAAATTAATATTCCACGTTGAAACTATTTAATCAGAGCCTCAATTAAAACGATTGTGTATTTTTCAAGGAAATTTTGGACCAGAGTTTGATTCTCTACCCTGTGCTATCCCTTTGGAAAATAGAAATTCTTAATCACTTCAATTAGAAATCAGCATTTGAGAATTTATAGCAGGATAAACAAAGAAGAAACTTGCTTTATCAATATTTCATCTGATTTGTTTATTTTCATGTGTGTGAGAAATGAACATATTGTTCTTTCAAAAAAATACTATTAAATATGTTCTAAAGAAAACTGGCAATTTTTTTTTAGGTACAGACAGCATGTGCTATATATTTAAACCATATTTTTTGTGAGTGTTAAAGATGCTTAAAAAGTAAATGTTTTGGTGGTCTTAAAAGGAAAGTTAACTGTTCATGTCTCTAAACCTTTAGGTCCCAGCACTGTGGAAAATGGAGACATATTTGTTAATTATCTGACTCCAAATTTGTATGGCCTATTTCATGGCTTATCTGTTGCAGGATTGTTAATGTTGTACAGAACTTCTTAGAATATCAAGACACTCAAATATACAGTTTAGGATTGCAAGCAGAACAAATAGCATTTGGAAATATAATAAAGAAATAAACAGTGACCAAACAAAGAACTGTCCAACATTTACCAAAAAACATTTACATGACTATTTAAATAGAATCTGCAGGTGTATTAAGGAATCAATTTCATCACATAAATGTTTTGGCCTTGGCTTAGCTATTTTTTCTCATTACTGAGACAAAATACTCAACACCCAAAGTTAAAGGAGGAAAGGAAAGGTTTATTTAGCTGTCCGTTTGTAGAGGTTTCAGTTCTTAATTGGCTGGCTCCCAGGCCAGGTGGAATGGCAGACAGGCATTGCAAAGGAGAAACAGTTCATGGGAGGCAGAAGCGAGAAGGCAGAAGGCACCAAGCTACAAGTGACTAACTACCAGGAATTACAAGCCTGTTACTGTCCCTTATATTGTATCCAGGCTACCTCCCCTTAGGGTAGATAGCACTCAGACCCTCAATCCTAGCACTATTAATCCAGCATTGCACCATTTATCAGTCACACACTCTATTTCTTGCCACCTCTGGAAAAGCCTCACCTATGATTGCCTGAGGCTTTAGGGAGACATCTACACACAGGCCATAATAGGCCTTAATTATTGCTTAAATAAATAGTTCTCCAAATTGAAAAGAAATTATTGAAAAAATAAAGTAGATTACATATTTACATGTATAAAGAGAAAAAAAAGGATATTAATGATAGGAGTAGACATAGACTCTCAGAGCTAAAGAAATGTGTCTATGTTTATCATAATCCAAAACTGAAAATAATAGAAGTTGTTAGATACAGAAGAGAGGAGCATGTGGCTAAGGGAGAAAGAAAAGTAGTAGGATTCTGTATTGTTTCTTGAAAGAAGTCCTAAATTTGAAAGAAGGCCTAAGAGTAGAGAAAATACAGTGAAAGAGCAATTCCTTAAATAATAAGATATTTAGGAAGCAGAGAGAATTATTTCCATTTTCATAAATTGGCATGTAAAACTCCAAGAAAGGGTAAAGGAACAAGTCAAAGAAAAATGTGAGACTAAAGAATCAAACTAATAAGGGGACTCAAATGACTGTTGTGGAATTAACTCTGATAAAGGTCTGTATTAGATTGCTACTGCTATATAACAAATTACCAAGAATTTAATGAGTTAAAACAAAGAACATCTACTATCTCTCAGTTTCTATAGGCCAGCAGTCCAGACTGGACTCAGAGAAGCCCTCTGCCCAGGATCTCTCAAGGCTATAATCGAGGTGTCAGTTGAGCTCTTATCTAGAGGCTCAACAAAGGAAGAATCTGTTTCTAAATTCAATCAAGTTGTTACAAATTCATTTCCTTGGGGCTATAAAACTCATGAAGTCTTGCTTCTTCAAGGCCACCAGGAAAACATGCTTTCATTTCAGGAAGGGGGACTACCGTAGTCTTTCTTTTAAGGACATTGACCTGATTAAGTCAGGCCCATACTGAACATTCTTCCTTCCATTTAACTTAAAAACCAAAAGATTTGGGAATTTAATTACATCTGAAAAAATCTCTGCACCTTTGCCATATATGCTTGTGTATAAACAAATAATAGGTTTCACTAACACAAAAGAAAAAGTATTTATGATTCATCGACAATCAGCTTTGAGTGTCAACAACAAGATCTATATAAAGAGACAATGAGATTTCCTACTATTCAAAAGCTATGTGAAAGAGTTTGACAGAAGGGGCATATTATTGTCATCAGGTTAAGGCATAGACCTGGCTCTATCCAAAAAGGTGTTGTTAATGCATAGATATATTGAACAAAGTATAAAGAGACTAAAGAAATCATTTGGTCAGGAAGAGGCAAGCATGTGGTAGGTGAACACATTGATTTGAGGGGTGATGTCAGGCTAATGAACACAATTTGGGGTGCTGGTGAGCATTGGTTCAGATGTAGCAGCAATGACTGTATGTAACAGGTACATTTATGTTGTGTGGCCACCTACCCCAAATTTCTCACACCTATTCAGACATGTTCTCAGGTGGCTCAACCTAATTAGACTAAGAACACAAAATATACCCAGAGGTTATCCAGAAATCTATGATTTTTTACTGGCAATAAATAAATAAATAAATAAATAAATAAAATAAGCCTGTCCAATTAGAGTCTTTAGGAATTTGAACTAATTTACAAAAGAGAAATTGCCAGTTGGTGGAGAATTCTGCAGCTGAAAGGCCACGTAGCAATTACCAGCTGTGTGCGGGCTGACCCAAAGCAAGCTTATTAGCAGGGGAAAATGGCGCAGACCTAAATGGATGTAGAGATTTGAGATAACATTCATTCATTTAATTCCTTCAATACACTCATATGGATTTCCTATTATTTACTGGGCACTCATTGAAGATTCAGAAATACCACAATAAATTAAACCAACTCCTTGATCTTATGAAATTTATTCTTGTAGTTGAAGATAGGGTGAACATAAGAACAGGCAAAAACGTATATTATTAGGTATGAAAAGCTGTGGAAATAAAAGTAAAGCAAGTAATAGAGTTCAAGATTGATGGTGGAATTGCTGCTTGAGATAACATGATCCAAGATACCTATTTGATCAGACGTCTTTTCTACAGAAACTTGAATACAGTGAAAGGGTTAGCCATGGTGATATTTATGGAAGGCAAAGGCCCTCAGATAAATGTGCTCTGTGTGAGTCAAAGGGTAAACAGGGTTCAGAGATGGTATAATGGGAGTCAGAGGCCAAATGATAGGAGGCACAATCAGATGTCCAGCAACCCTCAAGATCATATGGGTTGCGGACCTGTGTAAAGCTGGCTTTTACCTAGAGACAAGAAGTTGCTAGACAACTTCTAAAAGATTGTATCATATTTTAAGTGTCATTGCTGCTGCAACAGAGAACAGATGGGAAGTGAGGGAGGTGACAAGGAGGCCACGTGGAACCTGAGATGGGCAAAGTACGGCCTGATTTCCAGTTTCTCATAAACTAGGGTTGTTCTTACTTCAGCCTTTGATTCTCATGAGATGATACTTTAAATTCTTTTTTAAAATGCCCTTTTCTTAAATTAGCTTACTCAACTTTAAAAGTTGCATTGTAATAGAATTGATTCCAACTTGATGAACAGCAGATACTACATTTTCTACATTTTGTTTGGCTAATCCCGTCTTTTTTGAGTTGTATATAATAGGTCGCTGAAAGGCTTAATATTTACCTAAAACTCCAAAGAATGTCAGAAATACTCAGTGCTAGGATATTCTGAATTCTTATTCATTTTAGTATGAAAGCTTAAAGAATAATTTTAAAAACATGTTATCTTTAATCAATGATAAAAAATGCTTGCACACAGGAAGTTAATTTCAGCAGCCTATTATATTGTTGAACAGAGTTATTTTTACAGGGTATTGGTGCAAGTCCATAGGAAAAAAGGTAAGTTTAGAAAAATTATCTGATCCTTTCTGACATGATTTCCTTTTCAGCTCAGTGAAAATGATCATCCAATATCAAAAAGTGTATTTAAGATTTATAGTTTTCACATTTTGTGGATATTGTTCATTTTAAATTTTCAGAGTCTTTTAAACTAGGTTTGATACCTCATTTTATAGCCAAAACAAGTTGCACAAATATTTTATTTACACACTAATTTTGGAATTTCCATCCTATCATACATACAAAAAGAGACATATAAATGTATCATGTGTATATATGTAGAAGTATTTGGACAGTTTTAATGGCATTTCAAATTAAATATTACAAAAATCAATAGGAGGGAGATAACAAACACTTCACATTCTTAATAACATCAGATTTTTTTACTGGTACCAGAGATAGAACTCAGAACCTTGTGCTTGAAAGACAGGTGTTGAGCCACTGAGCTAAATTCCTGGCTCCATCAGACTTTTCACTACTACTCATTGAGTAAAAATATCCAGCTGAAGCAAAAAGTAATAAAATTCCTTTTAGGTCAGATTATCATATGAAAATATTAAGAGGGCAACATGAAAATACACACTCAAATATACAAGTACTCTTTATCTTCTCTTTATAATTTTAGTGAAGCTTTCTAGGAGATGTTTTATGATTCTGGGTGACAAAAATTGATAGCATTATTTCCACATTATCTCACCAAAACTAGTGAATGGTGTCTTATTCAGGATACATATATTTATAAATGTTTGCTTGTTAATATTATTCAAACTATTTATTAAATTACATTTTGTTATAAACATTTTTTCCTCTTCTCACTAATTTAAAAAAGGACTACCATATTGAAGACATAAAATTCAGGACATTCTTTACTGAAGAGTATTGTATCCAATATGATACAAAAAAAATGGCACCCATATGGAATCATATATTTACCATCAGATGCCTACATATGGAAAATATCAATTTCGTTGATCAATATACATACTTACAGATAATAGAATAACTAAATATTAGCTGTTAAACAACATAGAAATATAAAAGGTGATTAAAATATACTATAGAAGCTAAAAGATACTATACAGTGTTTAAGCTTGTATGACTGATTTATTTCACTCGAAATGAGATAAGATTAATAATATCAACAACAGTGAAAATGGGGAAAGAGGATTTAAAGGAGGAGGGAGGGAGGCAGGAGGGAAAGAAATTTAATAAATCAAGCTGTATGTATATATACCCACTTCCCAAAATGCTTGAAAACTGCGTGTACTGAATACACGTACTAATAAAAAAATACACTAGATAAATAAAGGTAGCTAAAAGAAGCTATATGTTGAAACATCAGTAGAGTGATAGAAAAGATAAGGAAAGGATACTCCAGGGTGTTTTCAATTTAAATAAGTCACTTTAGAATTGCTGAAATTATGAAATATGTTCAGTGTTTCACAATATTCTTCTTCTATACTTAAAATGAAAGATTTCCATTATTTGTGAATCCCAATACATGTCATATTAAAAACTCTTGCTATTGTTCTTGTTGATGGGGAAGGAAATTTTCATCAGATTATTTTTATTGAAATAAATCTCATTTTAAAATAGTCATTTCACATCTATATTTCCAAACTTTCAAAGACCATCTAGAAGTGGTGGCTCTCACCTATAATTCTAGCTCTTGGAAATTGAATGAAGAGGCCAGGTTGGGCTTCAGAACAAGACCCTGTCTCAAAAAATCAAAATAAAATAAAATAATATAAAAAGATCTGGGAGTGTTGTTCATTGGTAATGCACCCCTAGGTTTGATCTCCAGTAAAACAACAACAACAAAAAATTAAAAATTTAGATTTATGTCAGTACTATTCCTTTATGACTTTATAGCTGGCTTTAAAATTAGTAGCTTAAAAGAATGCATATAGAACTTTAAATGTGCTTTCAAAGGAATTTCAGTGAAAATTAAAACATTTTGGAAATTCAGAAATAACTTTTAAATACTATAGGGTTCTGTAATATTTTTTCACTCTAATAGTTACCAGAATTCCATAGTTTCATGGCTTCAGTTATCGTATCAGTTGATTCACTTTTCTATTCCTGTCCATGATGGCGAACCTTTTAGAGCTTTCAGTGATATACACAGCCCACAGTAGCATGCGTGTCATAAGTTCACCACCACTGTATTTCAACCTGCTCAGTCTTTTTGTAAATATAGCCTATATATTCTATATACTGTATATATTATGATATATCTTTAACTTGAATAAGTAGAAAATTCCTTAGCTTAGATTTTTTAGAAATCCCCAAAGGTTAAAACTAAGACAAATTAATGAAAAGCAAAGATTTTGTTTAAAAATATTTACTGTCAGTTAAACTTGTCAAAAAAAAGTGGAGTGCCCTGAGGTGCAGTAAGCTCCACATGAGAGGCAGTATTATGACACAGCCTGGATAAGTTCTTGTCAGGGGAGAATGAAGAGATCCCACTATCACGTAATTATTGGCCAGGCTAGGTCACTTTTCAAGTCCCTCTTAAACTAGAGATTCTGTGATTCTACAAAAGTATTCCCATTCTTGTCTCTCATAATATTATAAAGATGTATTTATTTTAGAATAAAAAATCTTCCTTTATCACTATACCTTAAATCCTTCACATCATTTCAACACATATATCCCATTCCATATTACACCTATTTATTTCCTTATGCATGAAGCAGCAATCAATATGCTTCAACAAGTGCATTTGATTTATGTCTCCTCATCTTGTCCTTTTAAGAATTATTGTCTCTTCTTTGTAATTTTAATTTTAGCATATACAATTTATGAATGCCAAATAATTTTGGTAAGTCACTTTAAAAAGCCATAATAACTTTCTATGATTAATCTAGCCTACAAAAAAATTGAGAAACATTGTACTAATAAATTTTATCTTAAAGTAGTTCAATTAACCTTTGAGATTAAAGCTCCTGTGTACCTCAAAATTAAGCCAAGCTTTCATTTAGTGAATGTCTATAAAATGCTCTGAAATCTTTTGGTCAAACCATATATGGAAGGTGAATATCTAGTTGAATATCTTATAACTCCTTTCCCATATTTGTAGCGTGTTAGTTAAAATGATAATACAACTATCACCCAAAATTGTGTGCTGATTCAATAAAGTTAATAAGATGCTTCTGAGGAAAAATATTATCAATTGTTTTATACTTTTTCTACATGACAAAATATTTCAAAAATGTTTCATCTAAGCTGGTTGTAATGGCAAACACTTGTAATCCCAGCATTCTGAGAGGCTAACACAGGAGGATCAAGATTTCCAGCCCCAGTCTGGGCAATTTAGTGACTTAGTAAGATCCTGTCTCAAAATAAAAAATAAAACCGAGGGCTGGGGATGTAGCTCAGTTCAAAGGCCTTAGGTTCAATCCCCAGTGCTGGAAAAAAAATTTGTCACTGGAGGTACAAGAGGACAAATACAAGTAACTATTTATGTAATTATGCAGTCCTCAGCCTGAATTGTTCAATTATGTGAATTATTTCTCTAAATACTAACAGTCTCCAAACAGAAAATTTGAAATATGTTTTTCATATTTTATTTCACTTAATTTTATAGGTTGTATTTTCATTTTCAAAATTAATATGACTATATTTTCACTTGTTTCAGTAATATTATATAAAAGTTAATTGAGGATGCAATTATCTTTTGCTGCTAATCAAATATCTAATTTCTTGGTCTAAAAATTATTTAGGTTGGAAAAAGAAAAAAAAAATAACAGATTTAATGAATGTATATAAGCTACTTAAAAACAGATACAGTATGTAGAATACTTAGATATGTTTCACATAATCATTGATGACCTCATTTTGAGCTTGAAAATTCCTTGGGTCACTATTCAACTTTAAAACAAACAGTTCTCTAGTTTTACTTCATTTTGTATAAAACATTTTAACAGATTTATTTTATTCAAGGAGTGATATGTGTGTATACATATATATATATATGGTAGACAAGGAAAACATGCAAATTGCATTTATCTTAATACCATTGTTCCACCCTGGTAAATGACAGAACAGCTAAAAGGAGAAACTATTTGAAATATTTTAATCTCTTTGTAATTTAAAAATAAATGCCAATCAGTAATATAGACCATTTCTTGACTAAACTGAAAGTTATAATATATGTGATTTTATATTTTCCATCACAGATTATATATCATCAATAAGAACATTTGTTTAAATCAATGTTCTTTTTTTGACCTTGTGAGCAATATTTGATTAAATAAAACCATAGACATAAATAAATGACTTTGCAGAGAACACTAGAAAGTCAAAACATAGAATAAAAGATCCATCAAAATCAATTATCCCACAACTTTTTTTGTTTGAAATGTTTGTGTTTGAAGTACTCATTTTCAACCTTAGAAACACATTCTAGTTATGCAATCTTCATAGCTTTCCAATACCTTTAAGTAGTATACCAACATCTATTCTGACTGAATATATATTAATATATTCAGAGTTCTTTCATCAACAAATAACCTTGAAAAGCAAATGAAGTGAAAACAGTTCCAAAAAGTGAAAAATATTCAACTATTTTGGGGTGGTGTTGCCCGATTTCTTTCAGGGTTACTGTAATCCCCCTGAGCCTCGAGGCTAAAGGGGCGTGTGTGTGATTTCACACTTGCCCACACAGAATATGGTGTACCCAGGAAGGACTTGTCTAAAATTGAGCAACCACCTGAAAAGGCCAGAAACATGTCTGTGACTCATCAGCCTACTGGTACTGATTGTTTTTTTTCTAAACCTGATCAATTTGTTATGAGGATAAACTCCTTTGGCAACCTTTACTGAACCTAACTTTTAAACCCTATTTTGGAGATCTAGTGAGTGAAACACTATGATAGGTGTTCTTTCCAAATCTATGCCTTCTCATATGTAAAATTCACATTGAAAATATTATTCATCCAGAAAATACTGAAGAAAGGGTTGGAAGTCATGGCAGTTGAGCTGTACTATTTTTTAAAAGAATAGATTTTGATGTCATGGTGCCTTTATCACTCTCTCGGTCCCTGTAGATAATTTAGTAATCTTAATAATCTTAAAGAACATTGAATGTTTTGAAGAACAAATTGAAACGTTGTAATAATGCTATTCTAAATCCATACTTCATGCATATAACCAACAAGTTGCCATGCTGAATTTCCCGAGCGCACGCGTGTATGTGTGTGTGTGTGTGTGTGTGCATTTCAAAAAAGTCCACAGGCCCTGCTTCTGTCCATGACCAACCCCACCCTCACCTCTTTTAATGAGGGTAATACGCAGAGTAGACTATGGTATATGTCTATAATATAGACTAGTGGCATAAAGTATATAGAAAACAGAAAAATTAAGGAAAAAAGGTTCTACCTCCAGGCCTGTTTCTCAAAGGTTACATATAAATTAAATGAGAGAATTATTTCTTTGCAAGAGGTGAGGAGGAGTTCTTTTGAAAGCTTTTAAAAATAGAGTCCAGTTCATTTTAGATTTGCAATTGTATATACATACATAACTTCATTTGTCTTGGACAATTTAGTGCATTCACGTCAGGAAGGAACAAGAGATACAGAGCTGCTCTCCCCCAGACGACAGACATCCTGTTCAGTTTGGGAGTTAGAGGAAAATTGCCTTTTCTCCAACACAGTTGCTGATGAAAGGGATCTGTTAAAAAGAACTGCGTTGGTTTACACCGCAGATTGAACAGAGCATTAAAGTGACTGCATTAATATGACTGCAGTGGGGGTAGTAGTCGCCTCTGTAATGTAACAGTACTTGCACATAGGTGCAATACTTGCTCCGATGTCCTTATTTAATTTGTCACGAAGAAGTGGTATCGGGTGTCCCTCCAGTAAACGCCCCACCTCCTCTGATGGTAGTTTACCCCCTCCGCAAGTGTAAACAGATGAGGGAATGTGTGTACTTTCAAACTGTCACCCATGCCTCCTGAAGGTTGGGATTACTGCACAGCATTGGAAGGGCTCCTCCGAGGGCTGAGCGATATCGCCCACCGATACAGCTCAGAGCATCCTAATTTGATCACATCCCTCATCCCCTCCTCCACCCCTGCCAGTGTGGGGCTGTAATTTTCCAAACAACCACGTCTCATTTGCAAAAGTTAAAATCAATCCACAGCAACAGAATGCTGACTTCCTGACAGGGCTTCTCTTTGTAGAGGTGCTAAATTGTGACTGATAAAGAGAAGAGGAGAGAGAGAGAGAGAGAGAGAGAGAGAGAGAGAGAGAGAGAGAGAGAGAGAGAGAGAGAGAGAAAGCACTTGCTTCCTGCTCCTAAGCAGGGATTTGCCTGCGACGCGCGGCGCGAGGACTGCGGCTGCTGATTTACACAGTTGGCGCGGAGGAGGGGCCGGGTGCGGGGGGCCGAGCTGGCGGAGGCTCCGCGATGGGCTGATCTGGGGGCTCCCGAGCGCCGCTCCCTCGGTGCGCGATTTGGGGGCGGTTGATGATTTGCATTCGGGTTCCAGCCTCGCGTTTTCCTGTATTGCTTCCTAATACCAGACCTGGCGCTCCCGGTTTAGGAGCACACGTTGGTAAGTAAGGCGTAATCCGATTTTAGTTATTTCCTAGGCCATTAAAGAGGCACTTTTAAAGCAGGTCAGTAAGATGCCTTCCCCGCCGCCGCGATAGTCTCCTTGGCCTGGAAGCCTCGGCGGTCCCGCCTGCGCCCACCGCCCCTCCTGCTCCTGCTGGAAGTGAGGGTGCCGACCGATCACTTCACCTTCGTGCTGTCCCCGAGATTTCCCAAGCCCAGAGGAACCTGGTGTGTGCAGCCATACTGTGCATCCGCGCCCCCTTTCTCCCTGTCTGGCCAATGCTGGGCTCGGAGCCCAGCCGCCCCCTTCCTGCCTCCTCCCTGCCTCTCCCTAGCCCTTTCTCTCGCGTCTGCACTCCAGCACCTCCACTCCCACCCAGGCAAAGGGCAAAGAGCAAAGACGCTCCGGAAAGGCTAGGGCCACTTCCATCTCCTCGGACTGGAGGAGGCCTCGGGCAGGGGCTGCGCTGCGAGCGACGATCTTTGGGGGAAGAGCGCAGCGCGAGAGAGCGATCCGGGGAACCAGCCCGCCACGGCGAAGCTCGCCACCAAGTCGGGAACGCCGAGGGTTTCAGTCGAACGATCCCAGTCCTGGGACGATCCCGGAGCCTGCCTGCCATCGAAGGCGTCTGGAGGGAGCAGTGATCCCGAGCCACATCCCCGACATCGTCACGCGAGGTGCGCGCCCGGCTCCTGGTTTGATATGCAACTACCAATCTCCCTGCAAGTCTCCAAGGTGGAAATACTTGAAAGGATTACAAGCGGGATTTGGTAGCCCTTCTGAAAGTTGGTAACCGGAAGAGAAGAAGATAAGGCTACAGGATGAAGGATGCCACTGAAGCTGCCCGAGAGTTTGCCCCTCCCGCTGGGCAGCGCCTCGCCGCAAACCTCGGAGATCCGATCCTGAGCGCTCGGCACTGATAGGTACTCCTGCCCTCCTTTCCCGCTTTGCCTAATTGAAATCAGTATTTCTCGCGTGTAGGATGCGCACAGTAGAGCGCACAGACTTTGGCCTCGGTGTCTTCGGTACGTTCACAGGTGCTAGGGGTTGGTTGCATCTTTACTGGATCAGTTAGTTCTAAGGAACATGGTGGAAGGAGGGGTACTGGAGACTAACAGAGGCGCGGACCCCTTCTCAGGGAGGACGTGGTAACTCCCAGCAAATAGGCCAGGTGGCGGAGCGGAGGACCCCTCCCCCAGCGGATCGCTCTGTTGTGTCGCAAGAGATCGGAGGAAAACGGCTCGAGCTCTAAACATTTTTTCATTGCTAAACGGACCCATTGTGTCCTTTGCTTGGCGACAGCAGATTAGAAAGGATCTTTAGGAGGCTCAACGCTCTTCAGAAAATGAATGATGCAGCAGTTTAATTATTTGTTTTAGGGGAGATGGTTTTGCTTCCGTATTGGAATATTTAATCTTAGATCTGTAGAGATTAGTGAGCTCCAGTACCCGGCAGTGAGGAGGGGGAAGTGGAAGGGGGCGCTCTGGGGAGAAAGGGCTTCTTGTCCTCTCCCTGGACAAATAAAATGGTGTGGGCGCTCTCGGCCAGGCGCAGAGGAAACTGGGGCCCGGGGCCCTCCGTTCCCGTTCCCTAACTTTTGGAGCCCTCCCGAAATTCTCTGAATATGCTATCCCGAGAAAAAGAAAGGAAAACCGGTAAAATAACCTTTAGGACATGGTCGATGTCCAGAATTCAGGGGGATGGTAGTTCAAGCAAGAACAGAGACTTTATTTCAGAGGGAACCATTTACTGCCACTCGAAAGCTCAGGGCGGCCCCCGGGTTACCTATTCATTCCATCAAAGCTTGGGTTCGCACTGCATCTGCACGTTGGGCACTGAAGGTGCTAGGGTGGGGGTGGGGAGGCAGCTGTGCGTGTGTGTGTGTGTGTGTGTGTGTGTGTGTGGTGTAGAATTCTGGTTCTGAGCTCAGGCGCCTGGTGTGGACTTGCTTCTGAGCTGAGACCTATCGGTCAACAGAGTGGGTGCGGACGATTAAGGGTGGAAGGTTAGGGAATCCTGCCAGCCACATACACAGTCCTGATCTCTGTGTTCAGTCTTGACTGCTGTGGGGCAGTGGAGACGTGAGGTCATTTTACGTATAAAATAGCCTGGGAACCTCCTATGAATGACTTTTTAAAAATGTTTTGTTGAGTTGGGTGACTTCTATATTTTAGAGTGGTGAGAAATTTACACATAAACCTTGCTTCTCCTTAACGTTTGGTTTTGTTAAAAGTGCTCTAAGGGAAAGCCATCTCTGCTTACTAACTTTGCGCCCTTAGGCGACTGAGGTTGAGTTTGCTCCTCAGACCTGAAAGTCTCTCCCTTCCACCACTGTGTTAGTGACAGGACTGATGTGTGTGCTGGGGAGTGGCGAGGACTCATCTCCCACACCAGCCCCTGCTCACTAGGCTCCTGGGCTCTCCCCAGTTTGGCCACTAAGCTTCGTTTCCTTCCAGCAGGTAGAAGGTAGGACTGCCAGCTGAGCCTTTAAAAACTCCCTTTAGAGGGTTCTTGGGAACTACTCTACACTGCAGCATCTTTGTTCAATTACCCTTAACACAAGGAACAAAGAAAAAAAGGGAAAAAAATAAGAAGAAATAAAAAAGAAGGAAAAGAAGCCTTGAAATCCTGTCCACTATTCCTAGGAGGCTTTTCCGGGTGGAAGAATGGGAAATGTACTCGATTTGGTACTCAAGTGGTCTGTCTCTCTTTCCAGAGCATTTGCTTGTCCGTATTTTTTTTTTAAAGTGTGGAAGAAAACCATGATTGTTGAATTCAGGGGAAATCGAAGGTTTTGAGCTGCAGTCCAACAAAAGGATTCCTGGTGCAAAGAGATCGAAGCAAAATACAGGAGAAACTCAGTCCAAGTCGCACAGGATGCCTGAGCTCTTATTTGGGACACCTAGGCCGATTCGGCTTTTCTCCTTTGGGGACCTGAATTTCTCCCTTATTTCAGTTTTTCAACGACTTTCTATGCTGTGGAAGGGCAATTCCAAAGGATAGTTTGCACTTTGCAGAACGTCAGCACTAGAGAGAGCAGCTTCGGGAAGTAGACAAACGTGGAGAGGGAGGGAGGGAGGAAGGAAAGGAGGGAGGGGGAGAGAGAGAGAGAGAGAGAGAGAGAGAGAGAGAGAGAGAGAGAGAGAGTCCTCTTTCCCCACCAAAGGAATGCTAGAATGTTTCCAGCACTCTCTCTTCTCCCTCTTTTTGTTGGCTATTTTTCTAATGTGTCATCTTTTTGCCACTTCTTCCCCTTCCTTCTCTCTCTCTCTCTCTCTCTCTCTCTCTCTCTCTCTCTCTCTCCCCCCTCTCCACACTCACACACGCGCACACGCACAACTATACAGTCAGGGCTTCCTAGTGCTCGCTCCCGACCCCATGCTAAGCGCGTTCCCCTCCTTGGAGCTCATTTTCGTGACGTGGAAAGCCGGATCCAGGGTTACAGCACATATTTAAAAAAAAAAAAAGGGCAGCGAGAGAGAAGTCCGAGATCCTGCACTGTGATCAAGGCTTCTTCCTCCCAGCCTTCCTCCCGCCCTTCCTCCTGGTGCCCAATGGTGTGCAGCCGGTACCCCCGGAGAGCAGCTTCTGCGGCGGCGGCAGCGGCGGCGGCGGCAGCAAAGGCATCGGCCGCGGACCTGGAAGCTTGCTGCAGCCCCTTCTCCTCCCTCCTCTATTGACTGTGCCTAGCGGCAGCTCTGCATCCTAAAGAAGCCCATTGAAGAGCCCGTTGCATTCCCTGCACGTCTCAAGCTTGCTTTTTCCCCCCCAGACCCCCCTTCCCTGCCCCCATCCCCTTTTGCTTCAGCTTCAGCAAGAGGAAGGGAGGGACAAGGAACAAGAGAGAACCCTTAAACTCCAGCCCGCCCCCCACCCCCAATGTCTAGTGCTTTAAAAAAATCTGCAAAATAGGTAAGTCAAAGACATCTGGAGCTTATCTGGCCTAAACTGCAGGGATGTGAAAAACAGGAAAAATATTTCAGAAAAGAATGGTGAGGAAGAAAGAACTTAAATAGATTTTAATATTTTATAAGGCAACGGGGAAGACTGATACTGCAATGTAGCCTCATCTGCCTTCTCTCTCTCTTTTTTTTTCATTTAATTGTTTCTAAAAATTGAGTATTGCACGCCTAAGGCAGATTTCTCTTTGCTTTCTCACGGTTTCTCTTTTCCTTACAGCTGTGTTCATTACATGCAAGTTCACTACAAAGATAATTTTTTTCACTTTCCCTATAAATGTATCATTATGTTTCAAGTTAAGAAATATATCCTTGATGTGTATATATATGTGTGGGGAGAAAGTACATGTTGGAAACTCCGATTTATTTTCATTGATTAAAATCAGTCATTCAATTTTGATTGATACTCTAATGACTGAGGAAAAGCAATGTAATAAAGCTGTATTATAGTTTATTTATGGACAGATTGTCACGTACTGATGATATTAGGTGAAGGAAGAGAGCCATAGAGAAAAGCTCTGTGTGGTTTTTAGAATTGTGCACTGCATTCATGATTTCTGATTGGAAAAGAATAATTTTTTGAACTACATTTCATGTAGTAGATCATTTATCAGCAGGTAAGAATTGAGGTTTCCACCCTCTCTGGCCTTTCACCATGATCTGTAACCAGCCATGAGCATGTCTAGCTTTTTAAAGTACCTCAGTTGATCTTGAAGGCAAAAGAAAAAAATACATTCCAAACTAAGCTCAGACACTTCCGGGCTTAGACACCTTTAGTTGTCACTATATTTAGCTCTGAGGACTGCATGGACATATTCTTTGGAAAGGCTAATCCTTCCTTAACACTTTAAATAGCCAAAACGTAAAACATCGAAGTTCTTTATTTAAGTAAAGGAGATGTTAATAATCAATGCTTGTGCAAAAAGGGTCTGGGGTACGGGAGGTTACTGGCCATATGCTGTAATGAAGCATGTTTGATAGTTTCTTCAAAGAAATCTCAAGTTTTCCTGAGATGCTAGTCATTTTACACATCTCATCATAAGATACTGGGCAATGGGTTCATACTTTATCATGCTGTTTAATAACTTTAGGGTATGTCATGTTTATTTTAATAGCAGAAATGCATAATGGGAAGAACACTTTTTTCTATCAGAGAATAAGATTCACAGTGGGCATGGTTAAAGCCAATATGGGTTTTAACAGCTAAACAAGTGGAATGGCTAAATTATCGCCATTATTAGTTAATCTGGCTATGCTTAAAGGGCTGTACAGTATTCCCATTCTGTTGTTTTCTGTGAGAGCGATGCAAGCTGCTTTTGTTCATGTGATATGCCGTTTACCAAGTATGGCTTGGTTCAGGAAGCTGTCACTGCATGTTTCAATATTTCAGAGTCTCCTAAGATTAAAATATAGGGCACACTCTAAACGTTAAGCATGTTGCTTGCTCATTTTGATTGTCAGTTTGGATAATTGCTGAAGTCTTTTTATCGCTCTTAAATACCCCCACATGTAGGAGTCAATTAAAATAGTACATGACTAAAAGCTAAAAATCTGCATCTTTATTTCTGTTGCAGTTTTGTAATCAACTACGAATGATGAAACCTTCCATAGCTGAGATGCTTCACAGAGGGAGGATGTTGTGGATAATTCTTCTAAGCACAATTGCTCTAGGATGGACTACCCCCATTCCCCTGATAGAGGACTCAGAGGAAATAGATGAGCCCTGTTTTGATCCATGCTACTGTGAAGTTAAAGAAAGCCTCTTTCATATACATTGTGACAGTAAAGGATTTACAAATATTAGTCAGATTACTGAATTTTGGTCAAGACCTTTTAAACTGTATCTGCAGAGGAATTCAATGAGGAAATTATACACCAACAGTTTTCTTCATTTGAATAATGCTGTGTCCATTAACCTTGGGAACAATGCTTTGCAGGACATTCAAATGGGAGCTTTTAATGGTCTTAAGATCTTAAAGAGGCTATACCTACATGAGAATAAACTAGATGTCTTCAGAAATGACACCTTCCTTGGCTTGGAAAGTCTAGAATATCTGCAGGCAGATTACAATGTCATTAAACGTATTGAGAGTGGAGCATTTCGGAACCTAAGTAAATTGAGGGTTCTGATTTTAAATGATAATCTCATCCCCATGCTTCCCACCAATTTATTTAAGGCTGTTTCTTTAACCCATTTGGACTTACGTGGAAACAGGTTAAAGGTTCTTTTTTACCGAGGAATGCTAGATCACATTGGCAGAAGCCTAATGGAGCTCCAACTAGAAGAAAATCCCTGGAACTGTACCTGTGAAATTGTGCAGCTGAAGAGCTGGCTGGAACGCATTCCTTACACTGCCCTGGTGGGAGACATCACCTGTGAGACACCTTTCCATTTCCATGGAAAGGACCTGCGAGAAATCAGGAAGACAGAACTCTGCCCCTTGTTGTCTGACTCTGAGGTGGAAGCTAGTTTGGGGATACCTCATTTGTCATCAAGCAAGGAGAATGCATGGCCAACTAAACCTTCCTCCATGCTGTCCTCTGTCCATTTTACTGCTTCTTCTGTTGAATACAAGTCCTCAAATAAACAGCCCAAGCCCACCAAACAGCCCCGAACACCAAGACCACCCTCTACATCCCAAGCTTTATATCCTGGTCCAAATCAACCTCCTATTGCTCCTTACCAGACCAGACCACCAATTCCTATCATATGCCCTACTGGGTGTACTTGTAATTTGCACATCAATGACCTTGGCTTGACTGTCAATTGCAAAGAGCGAGGATTTAATAACATTTCTGAACTTCTTCCAAGGCCACTGAATGCCAAAAAACTGTACCTGAGTAGCAATCTGATTCAGAAAATATACCGCTCAGATTTTTGGAATTTTTCTTCTTTGGATCTCTTACATCTGGGGAACAACCGCATTTCTTATGTCCAGGATGGGGCCTTCATCAACCTGCCTAACTTAAAAAGTCTGTTTCTCAATGGCAATGATATAGAGAAGCTGACACCTGGCATGTTCCGAGGGCTACAGAGTTTGCACTACTTGTACTTTGAGTTCAACGTCATCCGGGAAATTCAGCCTGCAGCTTTTAGCCTCATGCCCAACTTGAAGCTGCTATTCCTCAACAATAACTTGCTGAGGACTCTGCCGACAGACGCCTTTGCAGGCACATCCCTGGCTCGGCTCAACTTGAGAAAGAACTATTTCCTCTATCTTCCTGTGGCTGGTGTGCTGGAACACTTGAATGCCATTGTGCAGATAGACCTCAACGAGAATCCCTGGGACTGCACTTGTGACCTGGTCCCCTTTAAGCAGTGGATCGAAACCATCAGCTCAGTCAGTGTGGTAGGAGATGTGCTTTGTAGGAGCCCTGAGAACCTCACACACCGTGATGTCCGCACCATCGAACTGGAAGTGTTATGTCCAGAGATGCTGCATATTGCACCCACTGGCGCATCCCCAGCCCACTCTGGAGATTCTCACTTTGTTGGGAGCCCAACGAGTGTATCACCTTATGAGTTATCTCCTCCCGGGGTCCCTGTGCCACTTTCTGTGTTGATCCTCAGCCTGCTGGTTCTGTTCTTTTCTGCAGTCTTTGTTGCTGCAGGCCTCTTTGCCTACGTGCTCCGACGGCGTCGGAAGAAGCTGCCCTTTCGAAGTAAGCGGCAAGAAGGTGTAGACCTCACCGGCATCCAGATGCAGTGCCACCGGCTGTTTGAGGATGGTGGAGGTGGTGGTGGTGGAAGCGCGGGTGGAGGCCGACCAACTCTTTCTTCCCCTGAGAAGGCTCCTCCTGTGGGTCACGTGTACGAGTACATCCCCCACCCGGTTACCCAGATGTGCAACAACCCCATCTACAAGCCTCGTGAGGAGGAAGAAGTGGTTGCTTCAGCAGGGCAGGACACAGGAAGTGCAGAACGTGGGGGTCCTGGGACACAGGCGCCGGGAATGGGCGAGGTTCTCCTAGGAAGTGAGCAGTTTGCGGAGACACCGAAGGAGACCCACAGCAACTACCGGACTTTGCTGGAGAAAGAGAAGGAGTGGGCCCTGGCGGTTTCCAGCTCCCAGCTCAACACCATAGTGACGGTGAATCACCACCACCCTCACCCACACCACTCTGCAGTTGGTGGGGTTCCAGGGGTCGTTGGGGGAGCTGGGGGAGACTTGTCTGGGTTCCGCCACCATGAGAAGAATGGTGGGGTGGTGCTGTTCCCCCCCGGGGGAGGCTGTGGTGGTGGCAGTATGCTACTTGACCGGGAGAGACCACAGCCGGGCCCCTGCGCAGTCGGCTTCGTGGACTGTCTCTACGGCACAGTGCCCAAATTAAAGGAACTACATGTCCACCCCCCCGGCATGCAATACCCAGACTTACAGCAGGATGCCAGGCTCAAAGAAACCCTTCTCTTCTCAGCTGGAAAGGGCTTCACAGACCACCAAACCCAAAAAAGTGATTACCTCGAGTTAAGGGCCAAACTTCAAACAAAGCCGGATTACCTCGAAGTCCTGGAAAAAACATCGTATAGGTTCTAACAGAAAGAAGGAAATAAATTAGTGCTTTTTTTTTTTCCAAAAGAAAAGGAAAATAAAAGAAATATATCCCTTGCTCCTTTTACACTTGTCCCAATATCTCCATCCTCACAATCTTCCCTGCCCTGAACAGAATTGAAAGCGCATGATAACTAGAGAATTCAGATGTTTGCTCTCCTCTCTCAGATGTGATTCGGAGGAAGGGCCATACTCAGATCATTAATCAATGAAGTGCCTTCGCAGACTTTTGCCAGCAAATGTTATCGTTATTTTTTATACTGAAACTTGAGACTTTGACTGTGCCATGTATAAGGTATATGAGGATCGTTGTATTGATCCTAATTAAGTAAAATTCAATGTGTCTTTTATTTTCAGTAACTTTTTTTCTTTAATTGGAGCTTTGTTTGAAAAGGAGGGGGGGAAATTGACATTTGTTACTCTCTTCCCTCTTCCCATCATGGCACAGTTTCTGTACATGTATTAACAATGCAGTTTGCTGCATGCCTGAAAACTGCAAGACGGGGAGGGAGGGGCGGGTCTTGCTCGAATGTTCTCACTCAATCTTTTGTCTCCCTCACACACTCTTATATGCAAACAACAAATCCCTGCAGACGATTAGGTTCCTAAACTTGCAGTTGTTGCACACACACACACACACATACACACACACACACACACACACACACGCCGCTCCCTTCTAACCCAATCTGCTTAGTTCAGGTTTGATCCATCTCTCTCCTCTCCATGTCTTCACCTGCCGTTCATTCCTAGTGTACAGCTAAGATCTTCTCTCCTAGGACCCTGGGAAAAGTCACACTCCAGGCTGGATCCTACCGAAGTGAAGGCCTGGTGGTTTAACCACTGGAAACACACCTAGGGATAAGCACCCTCTTCGTGACACATCATCCTGATGCCAAGATTTTTTGGAGAACATCTGCACTTTCTTATAAATATATATATATATAATATTAAAAATAAAAAAGCAACTGAATATATATCACTAACAGCTTTGTAGGAAGCACTTTTAATGTTTTCTCTCTCACACACAAAGATTCAAAAGAAATGTGCATATATTTATTCTGTAATTTCAGTGATTATAAATTGTAAAGGTAATGTTTAATCATTGTATAGTGATTATGCGTCTGGTATAGCTTCCTAATAAAAAGATTTTGAAAATCATAATACATTATATATAGAGGATACAAAGCTTGAAACTTAAAGCTTCAGCTATGCCATGCCTTTTGTGCTCCCATTTAAAAGTAATTATTTCTTTTACTTGTTATACAGAAAGCTAATTTATTAACAAGTTTGATGCACTGTGATATTGATAAATCTTAAAACCCATCTCCTCTACTCCATACCACAATGCATTTGGGACTTAACAATGTCTGAATTATATGTCATTTCTTTTTCTTGGACTGTGAATTTCAAACATAGTACCCCAACAAGGCACTGTTTCTTAGGCATGATGCAATTGGGAGAAAATAAAGTAACTAGATTGCTAAGAAGTATAGGATTATTCAGATGAAGGCAATCAAGGATCCTTGCATCTTAAAATAGTAAATGACATAAAGAAAATAGAAAGTGAAATTGCTATCTTTTAACAATATGCACTAAAATTATATCCACACCAACACTCAACCCCCACATATGTAACACAATCAAAATCAAAGGCCTTGAAGCCAATTTGACTGTCAGCATACTATTGTATTTGAAAGTTGTCACTGTAATATTTAGCCACTGTTTCTTCTAACCACTGACCACAAAGGACCCCAGTAATGTTTGAACTTAAAACACTGAATGCTGAATGACTGTTACTTCCTGTATGACATTGAAATGATTTGGAAAAATTAGCTTGACAATAATCCAAGTTATGTTCCATTTACCTGTGCATGAAACCAAAGAAAATTGGGTTTTAGGATGCCAGTATCTTGATAAAAAGAAATCTGAATTTTGAGCCAGGCACATGTCTTGCTAGGCCAGTAGAGGGCAGAAGAGCTCCAGCGATCCACAGACTCAGTAGCTACAGGATTGTGAAGTGAGGCCAGTGTTTTCTGCCAGTGTTTCCTCAAGCTGCTCTTAGAAATTATCATTACGTGTTGAATGTAATTCATCATAAGTCACTGATGCCTTACATCACGTTTTTCCCACAAAAAAGAATAAGACGAGCAATTTTTAAAGCTGGGTGGTAGATAAAGCATTAAGGCACTGTATTAAAGAAAAGCCCTAAGGATATCTAGAATCCAAGTGGTCCTTGATTAATTATATATAATTATCATCATAGGAATGCATAAAAATTAAATATACAAGTATAACAACACAAGTGCAACTTTTCAGGGCTACGTTGAGTCTGATATGCTGTACCTATAACTTTTACCCTCAATTATTTGACATATATTTTAGAATTACTTTAGGGAAAAAAAAAAAACAGGGAGATAATTTACCATAACTTTATGGAAAATACTAAATGGAGCTATTCTTGTTCAAGACAGTCAGGCCCACTATTAAATATGTTATTTTTCTTCTTTCGCTCTTTTCTGTTTTTGCTTTTTGAGACAGGGTTTCACTATGTAGTTCAAGCTGGCCTTGAACTCACTGTGTAACTGAAGCTGGCCATGATCCCCCTGTCTCTGAGATTACAAGCATGAGCCAACAAGCTCAGCTTATGTTCTACTTTTAATTTTCCCATAGGTCATCTATTTTTCTAGTGATCTCACTTTCCTCCTTTCTAATTATTTCTCTTCTTCACTGATTTTTTTTTAAGGCACAGAAAGCCTTAAGTTTTAAAACTCTCTAAACTAGAGATTTATCATATTTCCATTCCTCTTAATCAAATATTTTGGTGAACAGTAGAAAGTACATTAAATCTCAAAGTGCAAATCTAAATATTTCTGATATTGATAATCACTTGTTTAATAATACTCACATTTGAAACAT
The DNA here is from genome assembly GCF_000247695.1 of Heterocephalus glaber. The sequence continues at coordinate 43,179,845 of NW_004624730.1, read as the reverse complement.
TGCATATTATACAAATCAGGTTGAAGTACAATCTCTAATGACCCTGGTGCTTTTGACATTTGGAAAATAAGTCTCCATAAACCATATCAAATTATAATATCACTGGTAATAATAATGTTTATTCTTTGTTTATCAAATACAGAAAGTAAGACTGTCTTGTCTTAGATACAGATAGTAATTTCACTCTTGAATGAGGAATACATTTATTCCCCTTGTGAAAGTAAATTTGTATGAGAATGGAATTTTGTATTGAAGATGACAATTTTTTGCTTCCATGGATTTGTCTACATCCTGGCTAAGCCACTAATTTTAAATTTGCATTAAAATTACTTCAGTTAGATTTAATTTGTAATACCAAATATGTTTTCTGGTATCATGGATATTAATATAGCTACAGATTAGAATCTGTTTTAAATTTTTTCTGGGATAAAATACTTATTTTTTTAAAAAAATTGATAATTCATTTCATAGCAATGGTCAGCTACTGAAGCAGACCAAGACCTGACAGATATTTGCTATTATCCACTCTTATTTTTACTACTAATTATAGTAATAAAATTTGGAAATAACAAACATTGTAATATCCCATAAGCTATGATATTATTAGCAGAAAATAATTGCAAATGAACTATTAGTTTAATTCAGTAATAGTTTAAACATGTTTAATATCATTTTATGGTATATTTATGTGGGTGTTTTTATATTTTTATTTAGGAATATATATATTATTTCTTCTAATTGCAAAATACTTTTAAAATAAGTATGATGAATATCATATTTTAATAAAAATTCAGAGAGGGAAAGTTTAATGATTGAATCAGAAAAGTTTTTTTTTTTTTCTTTTTTTTCTCTTTTCTCCGTCCTTATCTGGGAGTTTTAGGTCTAAGCTCTTGCTATGTGAAAAGAATAATATTTGTATTTCGGGTTATGAAAACTTATAATGAAATCTTAGAATAGAAAGACCTTAAATAACATTATAGCACATTATTTGATTCATTTATTTAAAATTCATTATTTGTATAGCCCTGTCCTTTGGAAAATTATTGTTTAACCCAATACATGTTGCACTTTTGTCAAATAGCTAGGACAAAGGAAACATTAATGAAATATTTCACAAAATATGAGATGTATGGTTATAACAAGTCAAGATTATGGAGAGAAAATGGTAGTTAAAGGAACCCCATCTTCAGTGATTTGATCTAATTTATTTTGAACTCAGACATTTATTACATATATTTAGCTCAAAATTCTCACCTATGAAAATTCAGGTGAACAGAACACAAATACCATTAACTCACCCTGTAAGTGTTCTGTTCAACATATTATAGGTCTTTTAAAAATAATAGGAGCAATAACACATGTGTAATTGGGCAATCATGTGTGTGTATGTATATATACATAGCACTATTATATATGTATATACCTTGTATATACATGTATATAGTTTATATATGCTGAATGATATGTAAATTATGCTTTTTTCTTATATGTATAACAATTTTAGTTTTATGCACTTATTTTTCTTGCATCTGTCTAGCCACCATCCAAGTGAAGCTGGATGTGATCATAAGTCTTCATTTTGGGAATATTCACATGTAAAAGTAAAACTGTAATTAATATTTCTGAACTTAAAAGGTCTTTCATCTTCCATTTTGTTTCATTTTGTTATTTAAGTCCTAGGGGACAAATCTCAGTCAAGTTGTGATTTATCTTAAGTTAAATCTTTACAGTAAAGGAACTAATTTCTTACAAGTATGCAACATAAGTCAAATGAAAAACAAATGCTTCTTTTTTTTGAGTTTTCTATTTCTAGAATAAATTTTACAGGTGAAAACAATTTTAGTACCTTTATTAATTAGACAATATCTTTGTAATTTACCTAGGTATGCAGGAAAAGTGATATTTTGAAGGTTGAATGTAAGAGAAGTAAAGTCTCAGTTTAAGGCATTCATCATCACAGTTCACTTCTTTTAACATGAATCCTTAATAATAGGAGTCACAGTAATAGAGAGATGACCATTTTTAGTATGCTAATATGGAATCAGAATTGAAGAACAAGATTATCATTATCAAGAAATAAAGTGTACATCAGGGTTGCTAGTTGTGAAGAGGCAATTCTTTTGCCAGATTAATTTTGATAAATATGTATGTTTGAGGAAATGTATCATTTCCTTTCTATTGCATTGATATTTTCCAAGTGATTTTAAAATTCTAGTCCAAACTAATTCTTGTGGTATTCTTCACAGATAAATGGTGAATAATGCTTGTGGTATTCTTCACAGTAAATTTATGATTTGATACAACACCAGTATGTCTTTAAACATTAAAAGATAATTACAAAAAGGAGGGCTTTCCTCATTACCCCTTAGTAATAGTAAGACCCAGCATGCATACCTTAATATTTTTAAAAAAATACTTTGGCTACTTACATAAGAGTAGTTTTCAATATAATAAGTTGTATCAAAACAAAACAAGTTTCATAAAAACCAATGTGATAATGACCAGATTAAAACAAATTTGCATATTTTGTTTCAGTAAAATTCTAATTCTTTTGATGGTGAAAGGCACATTACCTACCCTATGACACTCTATTATATAGAAAGAAAAAATTTTGCTCTTCTGACACATTTTAGTTTTGCAATTTATTAGAATGAAGGAACACTATAATGATTCTTGGTGACTTTAAAATCAGAACAATACTTCCCTAACCTGGGTGGGGAAGGCAAAATTATTTACTGAAACAAAGATGCTGCCTGACTGATCATCCTTGCCGGGGAAGGGAAGGAAGTGCTCATCTCTCTTCAGGCCTGTTCCTGTCCCTGTTCCTGACAGGCATGCTTCTCCTTCTGTTTGTGTGCCAGGGCCAGGATGTTCCTGTGATTAATGGCACATTTGGTGAGCTCCCAGTCAGTGCCAAGGCAAGGCCAGGGATTGGTACGAGTCCTCACATTCAATGAAAGAATCTCCAATTCACTTATCTCTGTAGCTAAGCTGAGAAAACAATTCAGTGTATTTCCTCTAGTTTTGAAACCATTTGTAAATCTGGGGAAAAACCAGAATTTAATAATAAAACAAGAATCACTTGTGGAAATCAAAAAAGAATCAGCAAATATCTTAAAAACATGGAACCTACCTTTAAAATCTCACCATTTTGCATTTCTACCTCTGAAATGCCCTTTATCTTTGTTATAGCATATAAAATATTAGTTAACTAAAATTAAAATATCCAAGTCCTTTTCTCAGAATCTATACACTTTTTCCTTTTTTGGATTATTCACATGTTACATTATCACTTAGAATTCTGGTGAAAGGATTTATTTTGAAAGCCCAACTTTTTGTCTGTGACAATTAATTTTATAATAAAAACAAGTTAGTCAGATATGTAAACTATTAACCATACTCTGTAATGGGGCAGAAAATCATATGCTCTATCAAAATTGAAGATTTTATATGGAGTAAACAGAGGCATCGCTTTTTTCCCCTACCTGTGCTCTTCTTTATCAGTTTTGGATTCCAACCTTAAATGTGCCTATATTTCAAATTGACAGTTCTTTGTTGTTTTACTTTTCTAGGTAGCAATAAAAGGAAAGTGGAAATAGAAAATAATATTTCCAGGTATCATGTAATTGGTCCATGGAAAAACCAGGCCTATGAACTTCTACTTTCTCTTCAGAAAACCTTAAAAAGAAAGAGAGTGGAAGGAGGAGGGGAAAGAATGAAACTGTCCTTCCTTTTTGAAGATCATTTGTTAAAGGGTTAATGAAAAAAGTCTGAACTAGGTTTCCATATTAACCTTTTGATGTCCTATATTTGGAAGAGCTTAAGTCCCACAGTAGATTCACTGGATCTTTCAACAAGGCTCTAAGCCATTTCAATTCTCATATGTTATACTCAATGGGTAGCACATAAAACCTTGAAAGTAACTAAGCCAACTAGAATGAAAAAAATTCTAATGCAAGAATAAATCACTAGGGATAATTTGAGCTACCAATGTAAGATATTTACCATGGCTTATAGTAACCAACAGTCTGACAGTCTGTAAAATGACTTTTCTTTTCTTTTTTTAGTTCTTAAATTAGTTTCTTTTCTGTACAAACAATAAATCTTTAATTAATTTTTGGGTCATTTTAACATAACTTTGTCATTAGTTCCATACCAGTATTCATTAAAGGAACACAACTAAATTATTAATGTTTACTTAAAAACAAAATATTTATTTCAAATGACTGTAATTTATCATGTAACATATTCTGGAGCTATGATATTCCAGAGCCAAATATATACATGTAGTTTTCAAGATTTTATTAGCTTCAAAAATTATTCTCTCCTACTTGTATCTATGACAAGAATATTAATAGTACAAATTATATTGAAATTGATTATTATTTTGGATCACAAAGTCTTTTCTCTTTATAAATGTGGATAAGTGATGGTTGAACATTGCTCATAAGTATTATGTATATAATTTATATATATGGATATCATTTACTAGTCTTTATCAAATGAGTATAATTTAAATAATGCATAATTGCATGGGCACATTTTTTAAGTTTTAAGTGTAAGGTACAAAGATTATAAGGATCGATTGTGGAATCATGAACAGACACAGAATCTAGATGCCAATGGTTTGTTTGTTAAATGACCACGGTTTGAGATGGACATTATCGCTCGTTAATTTAAAAACAGTTACACGGTTCTGAAATACTCCATTCACTATTCCCACTTCATTAAAAAAAAATTACTCTTTCTAGACATCACTGTATTCCAATTCAGAAAAGAGAGGTCAGAGAGGAATTCCGAGGAACTGTTTAGCAAACTCTACTCTGCCTAAACTCATTGCAGCATGTACACCTTCATCCTTATTTCCACTGCAAAGGGCCTCACAGAGGAGCGGCGAGAAACGTTGCACACAGAAAGTGGAGAGAAAAACATCACGTATAGTCATCTGGAAAAAGTAATTGTGGTAATTCTGATAATGCCCATATCAGCTGCCACTTTTGAGAACTGCTGCTTTTTAGTGTTTTTAGCCACAATTAAGCAAATACTTCATCTTTCAGAATATATAATTTGTTCATGCCCATTGTTCGATACAGTACTGTGGTATTATTTTCTGAAAACAGACATCACTAATAAGCATCAGAATTCAATTTCAAATTCCCCTCATCCAGTGCACCTTTACTGACACAGTAACTAAAATCTGATTATTTTCTCAAATACGAATACGCACTATTTATACTGATTTGGGTGTGTGGGCATATTTTACCCTAAGTGTACCTTTTTTCATTTTACCTATTTGTGCCCAAAAGCCTGGCTTTTGAGAGCAGATTGTCTTCAAGGTCTTTGTAGCTCAGTTTCTATGACTATTTTACACAGGTATGGGCAAAGGATTTCTGATCAAACTTTTAAATTTCATGGATCCTATCTTGATCCTGGAAGAGACACATTACTATCTGTCTTTTTATTAAAAGAAATTGAGCCTTGATAACAACAGATATTAGACAAATTCTTGTGGAATAAATGAATGAGCAGTTTTAAAATGTGTGTTCTGCAAGTTCTTAAAAGAGATTCTTTTAGTATGTAATCCAGAAAAAAGACGTAATCCAGAAAAAAGATGATGAAAAATGGAGATTGGTGTGCAGAAGAGGTGGAAATGTTGTGACAGAACAGGAAATGTGATAATTGCTTTTACTTTTCTTGAGTTTCCTTTTTAGTAACATACACAATAGACTCAAGTAAATAAGATTGAGGAAATTGTGTACCATTAGAGTGCCTTTGGGGAGAACTGGAAAGAAAACCAAAAGAAAATGAGGAGCTAAAAACATGTAGTTAGGTCTTCTTCAGTAGCAAAGAAAGTATAGGGAGAAACATAGCCAGTAAAATTCAGCTGTGGTGTTGGCGAAACTTTTGTTCCATTGTTTAAATGCTTACAAATAAGAATAGTAGATTCTGTTGATGTCTGCTTTGTTATGACTCCTTAACTTCCTTAACAGATTCTACTACCTCACTGAAAATTCTTCTAGAATGTGAATGGAGACAACAGAAAACAAAATGAAGTATATATATATATATATATATATAATTATTATTTAATATAAACATAATATATAATGTATTGTAAAATAATTATAATTATATAATATATAATATATATGATGCTACCTTCCAGTAGAGAGGTGAGAAATTTCAGGAGATTTTTATCTGGCCTATACTACCCCAAAACATGCAAGAATTCACATTTGGAGTGACAAGATACAACAAGCTCTTTTCCTTTATGTCAGTTTCTGACCCTGTTATGGGAAAAGGTAAAGTATAATTAGATTGTGATAAAAGAATTACATGACTAATCATACAAGTGAATAGATAAAACCTATTTCTCACTTGCAGGATCCAAATTTTAACATATAGGTAATCATATTTTTACTAAGTAATGTGAATCCTCAAAAGAAGAAAAAACAATGTGTTTTTCATTAAAATTTGAATCTTGAAATGCTGTTATCATTAAATTTCCCTATATTTTATTAAAGAATATAATAAATGAGAATTTAAATGATGATCCTTTTCCCCATCAAGAAAATTTAAGGAAGATGCAAAATCAAAGACAAACCATTTAAAAAATAAACCACAGCTATTTATTTTTAGAAAAGCTATAGATATTCATATGAAATTTCAGAATGTTGTTTGCATTTCTGGAAGCTTGGCACTGTGGCCTACACTTTAGTTGTCTTTGGGGCTTAAATTTATGTAAAAATTGTTGTTGGTATTACGTTGTCCTTGAGATATGCAAGTATTTAAACTCTAATCCTATTAGGAAAAAATGATCCTAAGCTGTACACTTATATTTTTGAGTATAATTTAATTATTTTAGAATCTGTTATGCAAAAGTGGATTGCAGAATTTCAAGCTATTGTCAAAGCAGTGAATGGCAGGTAGTCCAATCATACAAAAAGTAACATAAGGTATATCTTGTTAGTTAATAGAATTAGGAATGTATGGAGATACATCCTTTATATATAAAGTAGGCTTCTATCAAATAGGACTCTTTTAGGATGAATTAATATATCAAGACTTTAAAGGATCTCAAAATAGAAGTTATAATATATGTCTCAAAATATTGCCTTTTTGTTACTTTCCAATTAATACAAATGTGAGATTATATTAAAAGGTTAATATAAAATTTACAAAGGCTTAGAACATTAGACTTTAGATAAGTTTTTATTTTAACCCAGTATAAAAATTAATAAACATTTGGGGGTTTTTTGGTACTAAGGATCGAACTCAGGGCCTTGCATTTGTGAAGCAGGCGGTGGCATCACTGAGTTAAATCCATGGCTCTAAAAATTAAGAAACATTTCAACTTGAACTTTTCTTAACAAACTATGCATGATAATAGTACTGAGAGCAGATATGGTGATAAAGAATAGGTGCCATGAAAATATTTTCTATGCTTTAAAATTCCTCACAAAAATGTAAGCTGTATTTGAGCATTAGAGAGTGTTGATATCTAAGAAACATAAACAACCACTTGCATTGCATACTGAAACATTTTTTGATTGTGTATGCTTCTAAAATTGCAGGTGATCATAATTGTTTAAAATAGTTGAGTATCTTCTGTCAATACAGTATGCAGAGTCTGTTCAGCTCAGAGTCAATATTATGCCATATGGTTATGGTCTTGTCTTAACAAACCAAAGAGACAAAAACTAATGTAGAATATAAAAAACAAAACTCAGTAACTATAACTTTGTAAGTGGCCATTATAGGGATTTAGATTTCCTCTGTCTATTGCTGTTAGCAGGTAAAGAAAGGAATAGTTAGAAAAGAGACTACTGTAGCCATAAGTCTCATCCTTTTGTCTATGTTTCTCCACTAAAGCTCCTGCAGTTTAACAAAAAGTGAAGTCAAAAGAATATCCTATAGATTACCACAGATAATTGCTTCTACAGGTAATCACAGATAATAGTTCTTACTGCTAAATACCAATTCCCTATGAAAAACAGGATTTAAGACACTGGAGTACGACCTTGAAGCTCCTCCTTATCCTGATACTATTTTCTTTTTCAGTGGTGGAGAGAGAACCCAGGGCCTCACACATACTAGCAAGTGCTCCAGCACTGAGCTACATACTAAGCCTTGTATTAATACTAAAACAGGTACAGCTAGGATAATACATTTTGAAAATCCTCAAAGATTTAAAAATAATAGTTTTGGTTCTCTTAATAGCTGGATTATTGAATGGGATTCAACTTTAGAAGGATGTTTTCATGATCCAACTATTGCTTCCTAAGAAAGGAAGCAAAGAAGCTCCACAGTGAGAAAGTGGGCACTCTGCTAAAGACTATTGATAATGTTCTCTGTTTGATATCCAATTCTGTAAGGCATTACAGAGAAAGCCATTGTGACCATCACAATTACTTTGCAGAAAGACCTTTTTTCTGACTGATAAAATCTCAAACACTATAATATCTTCAACGATTCTGAGTGGATTGTGGCCAAAGACATAAAAGGCCCCTAATAGATCCTCCCAGTCTATTAGTTTAGTTGGTATTTGTTTATTTATTTATTTATTTATTTTTATTTTTTGGTACCGAGGATCGAACTCGGGTCTTTGTACTTGGGCAGCAGGCGGCGAAACCACTGAGCTAAATCCCTGCCCAAGTTGGTTTTTAAAGAGATTTATGAATTAAATAGATCCCTAACTAAACCTAATTAAAACAACTGAGCAGGGCATGATGGCACACCCCTGTGTTACCAGCACTGAGGAGGCTGAGGCAGGAGAGTCATTGTGAGTTCACAGCCAGGCTAGGCTACATAGTGAGTACAAGGCCAGTCTGAAATACTACATAGTAAGAGCCTGTCTCAAAAAAAAAAAAAAAAAAAAAAACAAATTAAAAGCCCTAAATACAGTATAACAAATATCAAACATAGAAAATTGTTGATTTCTCTCTGCCCATATGTTAGCTAGTGACAGTAGGATCTATCTGTGTGGCATTTTATTTTAAAAGAATAGGTAGTGGGGAAGAATTTATGGGAAAAGGGTGTTCAACAGTCTTGATGAATATGAGCAGGCATGACATGCTTCTTTTCTCTCAAAGTTTTTATCTCCCCATGCATCTGTATTTCTTCAAAATAAGACATCATGTGTTTTATTGCCTATTTTAAATATGTTTTACTTTCAAATTAATTGTACATGAAAATCATTTCAGTGTGATCATGAATGATGATATTTGCTATATGTAGGCCTGCAGAGTGCCCTCGACTCTCTCTAATATATCTGGATGAAAAAAATGTAAAACTAAGTCATTGGAAGTTAGCTGTATTTGAATACTAAATACTAAATTTTCTTCTAGAATTTTACATTGTTAGAAATAGACATAGACACTGAATAATTTAGTAACTAAATTAGATCATTGATTTTCTCCATATATTCATGAATCTACTAAAACAACTTTAAAGACAGTTCTAAGTATCAATACTTAAAATGAATTAGGTTCTTTTTTCTTTTTTTAAGTGTCAAAGGAAGAGTTTCAACTGAATTGTAATTTAAATTATTACAGCTGTGTGTGTAAATATAGGGGATCTTTGTGTATAAAATTTTCCAAACAGTTTTTATTAAAATAACTGCTAAATATTTGAGCAAAAGTAATGACATGTTTCACATGTACCCAGGCTCATATTTATGTCATGAATTTCTTCAAGTTTGGAGTCAGACCAAATGGAAATGCCAATACCAAATGCAAACCATGGCGAGGAGACATTGGCTTATTTCTGATCAGTGTTGAATTCATCAAATAAGGACCTAGAAGTGTAATGCTTGAAATATCCTGAATCTCATAAGATCTGGGTGGGACTCTCCATTCAGCCATTAATATCTACATTATTTCAGATACATTGTCTTAATTTTTCTGATAAGTTAAACCCATAAGTTACACAGTCAGATTTATGTTATTAAAAGATTACTTCGCTATCTATGGAGAATGGACTGAAGGGGACTAACATGGCAGCTAAGAAAACAAAAATGTTGTGTTAATTTTTGATCATAATAATTTAGATGTATAGCACAGTGGGAAATACAGTGAAGAGTTGCCTATATATTCTTCACCCAGGCTTCCATAATATTAACAATTTATATAAAAGTGATACTGTTGTGCCCAGATTTCGAGGTCCCCAAAGACCACCAAGGAGCCGATTCTGATGTAAACACACGAGGGTCATTTATTCAAGCTCGAGCAGGGACTCCCAACCATCACTGCCGCAGCGGGTCAAGATTGAGAGCCCTGACTCCAAATCAGCAGGGGTTTTTATAGTAGTTACAGCAAGGTTCTAGATTGGCAATTAAACCTGATTGGTTGTGCCTTGCATATCCAAGCTGTAAACGGTTACACCTGGGATATTGGGGTAGCTGTTGCCAGGAGACGGCTGAATACTTATCACAAGCAGGTGGGCAAAGTACATCTTGTGGTTTTAGATCTCACATTGCCCCCTTCACATGTAACTCTAGAGGCCCAATCATGGGTCTTGGGGGGTTAAATCTACTGGGACCTAAGCACCATTAATTGTACAGAGCTAACATGTTCTCCAAGGGTTAAGCAAGGGGCCCAGAAGAGAAGAGATAAACAACACTCTTTACCGAGGGCAGCACAAAGTCTTTTCATAATTATGACCGTCGACGACGCAGTCTGAGCTTGAGAGGATTGTCACGGTTTTTGGACACCTGCCATGAGGGGATGTAATCCTCTAGAATGGCATGTGGATCTGCAGGGCAGACGTGAGTGTAGTGTACCCACAAGGCAATCCTGTCGACCTTGAGAGCAGTGGGCATGGTAGAGTCCTTTTCAACTAGGCTCAAGGTCCTTCTGTTGATGTCTCCGGACAAAGACCCAGTAGCGATGGGGCTCGGGAGGTGGTCCGGACTCGAACAAGGCCTTTAATTTAGGCCAGATGTCTTTGTGAACACGCTGGAGGCTTTGTAAGGAAGACAACAGTTTTAATGGGAGGGGGCACCCCAAACATGATTTCAAAGGGAGTTAGTCCCATCTTATAGGGAGAATTGCATACCCCATAGAGGGCAAAGGGAAGGAGAATCACCCAGTCACTGCCAGTCTCTAAGGTTAATTTAGTTAAGGTTTCTTTTAGAGTTCTGTTCATTTTTTCTACCTGCCCTGAACTCTGGGGTCTGTAAGCACAATGTAATTTCCAATTTTCCCCCAGTACCTGTGCTAAACCTTGACTCACCTTGGAAATGAAGGCGGGTCCATTGTCTGACCCTAACATTACTGGGAATCCGTACCTTGGCAAGATGTCTTCTAGTAACTTTTTAGCCACAATCTGTGCCATCTCATGTTTGGTGGGAAAGGCCTCTGTCCATCCTGAAAAAGTGTCTACAAAAACTAGCAGGTACCTGTAACCATACCTTCCAGGTTTTACCTCAGTAAAGTCCAATTCCCAGTATATGCCGGGTCGGTTTCCTCTCAATCTGTTGCCTGGGTTGGCTTTATTGTGAGTAGCATCTGTCAATTGGCAGGCTTTGCAGGTGGCAATGATACGCTCAATTTCAGGAGGTCTTGCATTTTTCTAGTGCCCAAGTGGGTGGTCCAGTGCATTTTGGAGAGAACTTGTTCTCCCAGTGCTTCAGATAGGATGACTCTACAGTCAGACAATCTCCACCATCTTTTAAGGCATTGGGCCATGGGCAGTTGTTTTATCCACTTTAAGTCTGCCTCAGTATACTGGGGAGTTTCTGGTAAGGCAGCAGCCCCTGTATCAGGCAGCTGAATGGTCAGGGTCAGATCAGCTTCCAGGTCTATTTTTCGAGCTGTCTGGTCCGCCAAATTATTTCCTCAGGCAATTGTAGTTTGGTGCCTGGGACAGTGGATAATAGCCAATTTCTTTGGCAGCCATAGGGCTGCCAGTAGGGCAAGAATTTATTCTCTGTTTTTAATAGTCTTTCCTTCACCTGTTAACAGTCCCCTTTCTCTGTAAATGGTAATGCTATGAGCTTTGCTCGCTGTGCTGATGTTCCAGTGGGCAAGGGTTCAGCCCAAAAACCTCAGTCTCAGTGACCACAGCTGCCCCTGCATACCTTTGGCTATCCTGAACAAAGCTGCTCCCATCAGTGTACCAGGTATCTTCAGCATCTAGCCATGGCTGATCTTTCAGATCTTCTCAAGTCCCGTGTACCTGAGCCAAGATGTCAGTGCAGTCATGCAGCAGGGCCTCTAGGTCTGGGTCAGGCAATAATGTAGCCGGGTTTAGGGTGGCTGGGGTCTGGAAGACAACCCGGGTTGGATTTAAAAGCAGGCCCTGATAGTGGGTTAGGCGGGCATTGTTGAGCCATCTATCTGGAGGCTGTTTTAGAACCCCTTCAATGGCGTGGGGGGAGGTTACATGCAGTTCTTGGCCCAAGGTTAACTTATCAGCATCTTTGACCATCAGGGCTATGGCAGCGATCATCCTCAGGCATGGGGGGCATCCAGCTGCAACAGGATCAAGTTTCTTGGACAGGTATGCTACTGGTTGGTGCCCTGGGCCCAGGTATTGGACTAGGATGCCCTTGGCAACTCCTTTGTTTTCATCAATGTAAAGGTAGAAGGGCTTAGTGACATCGGGCAAGCCCAAGGCTGGCGCTGACAACAAGGCAGCCTTAATTTGATCAAAGGACTTTTGTAGTTTTTCTGTCCATTGAAAGGCCTGATTGTCTTTAGTTGCCTTATAAAGGGGCTTCGCTAGTTCCGTGAACCTCAGTGTCCATAAGTTGCAGAAGTCAGCCAATCCCAAGAATTCTCTAACTTTCCGAGGGGAATCTGGTGTGGGTATCTTAAGAACTGTCTCTTTTCTAGCATCTGATAGCCATCTTTGCCCCTTTTTAAGTATGTAACCCAGGTAGCTTACCTCAGGTTTGCAGATTGGGGCCTTTTTGGCAGACGCCCAGTATCCCAGTTCCCCTATGACCGTTAAGAGTTTATTGGTTCCATCTAGGCAGTCCTCTTGCATCTCAGCTGCTATAAGGAGATCATCTACATATTGTAATCATTTGAATGAAGTTTCCGTACTGGCAACAAGGGGGTATTCCAGGCCAACTGGCATGGCCTTAGAATTCCCTAGGCAAGTAGCCTCCTGATGTGTGGAGTTATTCCCTTGTGGGCCTCTAGAGACATGGGGTATTGGCGGACCCATGCCGGGTCTGCCCCTGGTTTTATTTCCACAAATATAGGCACTCTGTGCTTGGCGAGCCCCATGCCCCCAGTCTCTGCCCAGGCTTTAGGGAACATAGTCAGCCACTGGTCTATATCAGGGCTTGGCATGGGCTGCTTTTGATGTAGCCTATACTCATCTTCTAAGCTTATAGTTAACACTTGGATGGGCTTTCCTTCTTGGTTAGTCATAAATGAGTGGGTTACCCGGCCCACTCCCAAGTCTACTGTTCTTCAGGTAGTCCATGAATACTTTTTCACGCCTGTGGCCCCTTGGACCCAGGAGGTTTTGTCAGAGATATGACCATGTGGTTTGAGCAGGACTGAATGTTGAGCACTGGTATCTACCAGGAACTCAACGGGCTCCCCCTCCACTTTAAGGGTTTCCCTGGGCTTGGGGAGGGGTGCCGAGCCCCATCCCCCTAATCACTTAGTTCATCCATGGCCAGGACGGAGGCCTTTGAATGGCTTCCCTGTTGCTTTTTGGGGCACTCCTTAGCCCAGTGGCCTTCCTCTCTGCAGTAAGCACATTGATTTTTCCCCAACTGGGGGTGCTCCCTGCATTCCCCCTTACCTTGTCCTTCTGCTGCAATCCTTCTCAGGCGACATTCACATTCCCTTGGCTCTCCCACAGTAGTGGCCAGAAGGATCTGAGCCAGGTTTTGGGTCTGGCAGTTGTCATCTTTCACTTGTCTTTCCTCTGTGGTTTCCCTGTTGTTATACACTCTCTCTGCCACTATCACTAAGTCCTGAATGCTCTTTTCTCCTAATCTGTCTACTTTCTGTAACTTTCTCCTAATATCTGGCATCACCTGGTTGACAAAATGTATTATTACAGCTGTCTTTGTCTCATTTGCTTCTGGGTCCATAGGAGTATACCTACAGAAGGCTTCCTGAATTCTTTCTAGGAAGGCTGCAGGGCTTTCGTTCGGCCCCTGTTGTACATCCCCTACCTTGGCCAAATTGGTGGGCTTTTGAGCAGCCACTTTGAGACCTCTCAACAGAGCCTGGTGATAGACCCAGAGCCTCTCCTTACCTTCTGCTGTGTTGAAGTCCCAGTTGGGCTGGGACAACAGAAAAGAAGTGTTGATAGTGGGTTGACCATTGTCACCAGGAACCAATTTCCTGGCTTCATTTTGGATTCTCTCTCGCTCCTCTGTGGTAAACAGGATCTGGAGGAGCTGCTGACAATCATCCCAGGTGGGCTGATGAGTGAACAAAACAGTAATCAAATCTCTAGGGTTGTCTGAGAATTTCGCATGTTGAGTACGCCAGTTATAAAAGTCACTAGTGGCAAAGGGCCAGTAGTGATGATGCTGGTTACCATGTTCATCAGGGGGCCCTGTCGCCCTTAGTGGGAGAACAGTGGAGTCTACCAGTCCTGCCAGCAAGGCAGCACCCTGGTGGCCAGTATTCTGGGCAGGGCCATTCCCGCTGCCGGTGCCCGGAGCCGGCCCTCTTTCCCTGGCTCCGGCTGGGGCCAGAACTTCTCCCCCTGCCTGCTGTTGCGGGGGAATGGAGAGAGAGTGGTGGGTGGGGGAGGAGATCTTCCTCAGTTCCTCCTTGGAGGACCGGGTAAAGCGGCACGGTTGACTCGTTGTCAGTTTGCTTTTTTCATTGCATTTTCTGGGAGTCATTCTACAGGCTGCCAGGATTACCTCTGGCTGCTGTTTCTGTGGAGGCAAAAAGGGCTTGACCCATGGAGGGGGGTCACATATTAGATTTTAACAATATAGGGAACCTGGTCTGGATGTCCTGCATGAGGATGGAAGGCGGCGTCTCGGACTCTCCTTGTGGTTCCTAGATCAAAGGTCCCCTTGGGTGGCCATCCTACCCCAAAGGCAGGCCACTCTGAGCTACAGAGGGTGACAAGTTTAGTCTCTTTAACTTCTAAACTTAGGTTATGAGCGTGCTCCCTAACTTCTTTAAAATGGCTCATCATGAGGGACAGGAGGGTGGTCACGGTCTGTCCCATCGTCTCAGTCCAAGTTACATGATAGACAGACAGACAAACACAACAGAAACACAAAAAGCAAGACAAAACAGTCCTCTGCTCAATCGGAGGCAAAACTGCTCAGAGACTCACGGGGCACTCCATCCCCTCCGTCTTCCAGGACCCCGGGTTGGCGGCCCTCCAGTGGGTCCACCTAGACCGTCTGCCGACCTGTTCAGAAAAATGGGCCCCAGACTTTACAGACACAGAAACACTCACCAGCCGGCATTGACCCTCCGGTACCCAAATGTTGTGCCCAGATTTCAAGGTCCCCAAAGACCACCAAGGAGCCGATTCCAATGTAAACACATGAGGGTCGTTTATTCAAGCTTGAGCAGGGACTCCCAACCATCACTGCCGCAGCGGGTCAAGATTGAGAGCACTGACTCCAAATCAGCAGGGGTTTTTATAGTAATTACATCAAGGGTCTAGATTGGCAATTAAACCTGATTGGTTGTGCCTTGCGTATCCAAGCTGCAAACGGTTACACCTGGGACATTGGGGTAGCTGTTCCCAGGGGACAGCTGAACACTTATCACAAGCAGGTGGGCAAAGTACATCTTGTGGTTTTAGGTCTCACAATACATTTATAAAACCTGAGAAATTATCTTTGGTACAATGCTAAAGCTAAAGCATGCAATTTATTTATAGTGTAGCTTTTTTTGCTCACTAATGTTCTTTTTCTGTTCTAGGATCCAATCTAGAATATCATATTCCATTTAAAACAGCTTGTTTATATTATATATATAGATTTTTTTTTTCTGAATTCCAGCACAAAGATACTGATGGTTTGGGCTAGAATAGTTCCAGTGAAGATGAGAGGAAAGGGATATGAAGCATATTTTAAAGCTAGAAACAATGACTTAAATTAATAAATGGATATGAGTCATAAAGCATGAGAAAAAACCCTGAATTGACTTGGAATTCTAGCTTGAAGAATTGAGTGGATTGTGGTGGTTTTTGTTCAGAGAGGGAGACTTGAGAATGAGATGAGAGTGTGTTTTAAAAAAAATCTTGGGGGCCGGGGATTTAGCTTAGTGGTTCTGGCACCTGCCTCGCAGTGCAAGGACCTGAGTTTGATCCCTGGTACCAAAATAAATAAATAAATAAATAAATAGAATCTTGGGTTTAATTTTAGATTTATTAAGAAGTAAATATATACCATAATAGATCTAAAGACTTTAGGTTTTAACAACCACATGCCATGTATTCAATAAATGATAGATGTTTTGCAACAGTCATCATTATTATCATCACTGACCTTATCAGAAAGGGATTTCAGTATTGCCTCTTGGCAGGCACCAGGGAGAGGAGTGCCCATTCAGTGTTAGCTTTTTGTCTTCAAACTGTTCAGAAACCTGGACAGCAGGAGGGAGGCTAGAAATGCTAGGTCTTGTTTGGCATCACAGAAGGTATGTTTATGACACTCTCAACCTTCTGTGTCCTGAATTTGGGTTTTAAGTAGTGACATTATATTACAAGGGCCTTCTAAGTAAGAAGGCAAGTCAAAAGGTTCCATACAATCTGGGCAAATAAAAATGGGCTTGAAATGTTAAGAAAATGAAAGGAATTTGTTCAGTTGAAGGGAATGGCTGAAAATGAGTTTAGCAGGGCAAATGGGGACCATCATGAGAACTCAAATGCTAAGGATTTTAAAATTTATCCATGTAGAGGAAAGATTATAAAATTTTATGACATAAAGATTCTTGTCAGTGGAAAAGCTATTCCAAGATAATAATAGAATTTTAATGTCAAGAATCTCTGGGCAACAATAGCATCCAGTGTTCACTTCATTCACATCCATAGTACTCTTCAGAACACCAATAATAGATATAATAAAGATGAAAATGTGAATTTAACAGTCATTTTTGATTTTGATAGAAATATTGTTAATAGATACTTACTCTTAAAAATAAGACCAGGGATGCTGTAAAGTGCCTCACCTTCTGTGTGCATGGAAAACCAATATTTTACATGAGAGAGAATGAAAAGACTACAATGCTAAAAATTGTTTCATGTGCAGAATGAGGTAAAATATTTTAGAGTCCAGTACGTTTTATTCAGAGGAAATTAACAAATTAATTTAGTTGAGCTAAAAAAATGAGGAGCATCTGTAAGGTAAGAAAAGGTTGTATCTATTCATAATGCCATGGAGAATTTTCTCAGTATTGTAAATAAACAAATGATACAAACTTTGTCAATTGCTTGATTATACAAGCATCATCTTGTAACTAGCCTTTCTGTCAATGACAAGCTATTATGAATAGAGTTGTATTTTATGGTGGATTTATTCTGTAACTTCCATAACTCTCAAAGAAGGATAATAAGGCAATTTAGATGTGATATTGGACTGCCAGGAGTGATTGCCAATGCCTGTAATCCAAACATTTGGGAGGCTGAGGCAGGAGGATTGCCATTAGTTCGAGGCCAGCCTAGACTACATATTCAGTTCAAGGCAAACCTGAACTACATAGCAAGATCCTATGTCAAAACACAAAACAAACCAACCAACCAACAACAAAAAAAAGTATGACATGGGATATAAAACCAGAAGTGAATTTTATACTTATTAACTCAATAAAAATGGAGCTGAGCATGATGGCACATGTGTATAGTTCCAGCTACTTTGGAAGCTAAGGTGGGAAGACTGAGTAAACCCAGAAGTTTGAAACCAGCCTGGGAAATTTGGCAAGGCACCCATCTTAAAAGTACACCCCCAAAATTCTGTGTCATTTTATCATTTACGAGGTAGAAAGTGAGTACATGTACACTGGTAAAAGGAAATCAAAAAATGAGAAAAAAAATTGCCTTTGAATTATAAAATTACAACAACTCTATTCATATTTTCCAAGTGCACACATTACCGGGCATAATAAACATTACCTAGTATGATTGAACCTTGCAGATACATGTCCCAAGTCTCAAGAGTCTTCAGTACCTTGCTAGTAAGTGGTACAGAAAATAGTGAGCCAATTTGCCTTAGCCTTTCATGTATGGTCTTACATTAAATATGATCTCTTCTATTTACCATGCAATGCTAGGAATAAGGGTGTGAGTGCTACATATCCTAAGGGTGGGTAGCCTGGGTAAGATATAAGGGACTAAAGAGACATGGTTATGGCTTGTTACTTGCTACTTATTGCTGATGCTACTTGTCTTCTCTGTAATACCCCCTGCCATGCTACCTTGGTTTGGAGCTACCCACCTACAGACTGAAACTTCTACAAACTATGAGCCAAAATAAACCTTCCCTCCTTTAACTTTGAGTATATATATATAT
>NW_004624730.1:43091946-43161282 GCF_000247695.1 Heterocephalus glaber | reverse complement strand
TATATATATTCTTTCTTGATTTGTTTATATATTATTTTCTCAGAAACTCACAGGCTAAGCAGTGGAGAATAATGTTTTAAGGCACTTACAAACAAAGGAATGTTAAGAAAATTGGTACTTTCAATTAAACTTAGAATGATGGTATGCAAACATGAATCCAATTAGTACATTTTGTTTTTTAACTGCAGCCCCTGGGGATAGATGAAAGGCCAATGAAGACTGACTTAACATAGTTAAATAGTTAAATGATGAACAGGAATATGGCTATTTAAAACATTCCTACTGCTTTCTCATTCACAGAGTTATTTAACTGTGCAGTATTATTTGAAATGATGGTCAACTATGCTTTGCTCTTATTGTCCAGACATAGATGTCACTGTGCTGAGCAGAGCATCAGTGTTTTCCTAATTTGAATATTGTTAAAGTATAAATATGAAAAAAACCCTTAAATAATGCATATGGCTTTATATCTTTAAAAATTCTGTGGGTAAGCTTCCATAGTCTTCTTCCATAAAAAGTAGTAATTTTGAAGGCTTGATTTTGAATGGCTTTGACACTGCTATTTGTGATATTGATCTCTATTTGTCTTAGTTTTTCAATTCCTATTTCTGCACCTGTGTTTTCCCCCAATATTTATTTTTTATGTCTAATGAGATATCAAAAGTCAGCCTTGAGCAAGGACTTCTGAAATGCTAAAGAACATTAGAGTCTCGAGCCTTAGATCCTTGTTCACAATTCATTTTTCTTTTGCCTTATCCTCAAATCAGCTATTAAATATATAGAACAGCAAAGTCTGGAAATTATTTAAAGGAAAAGATTAACCACAAATTTTCACTAAGAAGTATATATTTGGAAAATCACTTAATGACATGTTATAATTTTTCAGACATTTACAGTTTATTTTAAAGAGGTCTGAATTTAGAAAGATGCAGAAGTGTTTAAACAATTCTATGTGAAATTATTAAGTACTCCTTTTGCAAGAAAAAACCATCCCACATCATTACGGTTTGAAATATTCACCATAGCATATTTAATGGAAACAAATTCCAGCTCCTTGAACTTGGTAGTACAGCCATCTTTATCTCTAGACTGGTTCATGATTAAAACCATGCAATCCTTTTGTGGTTTATGGGAAAGCTCCTACTTTACATTTCTATGAAAGATTTGCTGAAATTATGGTGGCTATGCTGCTGGAGATCAACTTCTTTCAGAATACTCTGCTTTCACCATTATATATTCTATTAATTGAATAAATAAAAAATCTATAGGAGTTAGCAATATCCAGCACATTAGAGGATGTTATCCTCTTAATGTAAAACTCCTAGGTATAAGGCAACCACTTCATAAAGGAAAATCTTAGCTATCTTCAGAATAAACAATGTAGTTATTTCTGTTGGGGGAATATCTTATATAATCATATTTAATAACAATAATTTAGGTATAGTGTCAGAAATCTATTAAAAGAATGAGATAGCCTATTGATTATATAGCCTACTTAGATCTATTTCTGGCTTTCTTTTCTCTCCATCTCTAAGACACCATTATTTAAGCCACCAGAATTTCATCCTGAACTACAGCAATACTAATTCTAACCACATTTACTCTTGACACTACTCCCATAAACATTTCCTTTCCCACAGCAGCCAATGTGAAATTGAAAAATCCAAATCTAATCAATTTCTTCCCTGCTTAAAAACTCTTCAACAACTATTTATGTCCTTCTTAGAAATTCCAAGTACTTTAATATGGGAGACTGCAATATTGATTATGCCCAAAGCATCCTGAAAGCAGTGCAGGCTGTGGAGAGTTAACCCCACAACTGGCTTGTTTATGCTGAGGTCACAGTAACTAGCAAATTCCATTCTCACGAGTAAAACCTTCTTAACTAGAAGGACAATGTTCTAATTACAACCATATATTTTGTCTATTCTGTTCATGATTTGAGAATGTTTTTTTCTTGTCTTTGATGAGCCTTGCTTACATTAATTTCCATAGAAACCACATGACTGTGTATCCTCTCACTTAGTCCTGCCCTTGCATGTTGCTTGCCTTTACCCCAATTGATTATTAATAAAATTCAGTGGCTTTGACTGGCCAGCACCTTTCTCAGTTGCAGTGGCATTGGTTGTCCTGGCACCCCACTTTCTGTCTCTCTTAGTTCTGTCTTTTAGTTTTTTTCCTCAGGCCTGTGTTGTACACTAAGAGACTGAAGCATACCGCAGAGTTTTCCAGTAACATTTCAGAGGGCCTGAGTACTTTAATACAGACAGGAGTCCACTACAGGATTGCTGCCTCCCAAACTGCCCCCCCCCGTCATTAATAACTCTTCCCTTCATTCACTGATCTCCAGCCACATCTGCCTTCTTTCTTTTTAAAGTTATTATTATTGTAGTTGAGAAAATGTTACTCTGGGCTCACGTGCCTCACCCTCCTAAGTATCTGAGACTACGAGAGTGCAACATCACACCCCACTTGCTTTATATTAATTACTTAAAATTCCTAAATTATTTTTCATCTTAGGATCTTGTTTCATGTTCCTACAGACAAAAGGTTTCTTCCTCTAGTATGGACAAGGTCTAGCTATTCATCATCCAAGTTCTAGCTTTAAAATACTTCCATAAGGAAACAAAACAAGGTACAGAACTGAGAATTTAATAGCCAAAACCATGTAAATGAGGAGGTTGAACAGAAGAGGATAGGGTCTGTGAAACTTGTCTGCCACCTGTGTTGTCATGCATGGTGCAGACACCAGTGTTGATACACTGTGGCTGCTGAACCCGAATATAGAGCACAATATGCCATAAGGAAACTGCCTCTATCTTCTCTTACAAAGTGGGATCTTCTGTGCTGCAGTCACATAAAGGACCACTAAAATTTTCTTCACAATAATGAAGACAGCTGTAAGTAGGTATGGATGTGATAACCTTTTCGATACATGACTCTGTCATTAGATTGTGAGTTCATTAAGGGCAGACATTATGTTTGGTTTGCTAATCTTGTGCCTTAAATGATTTTCTCAGAGTTTAGCACATGATCTATGATTAATAAATATTTTTGAATGAATTATTCAATGAGGAAATGAAAGCTAAAACCTAATGAAGTGTATTGTAAGCACTTTCAATGACTACATTAAAGTGAATGACTGGTTTAAGGGAATCTGAATAAGAACTTCTCACTACATCACCAACACTGTCCCAGGAATGTAGGAGCCTCCTGAAGACACATCAAGGTCGAGTATTCTGCTATGAACCAGAATAAATTACCTACTAAAATTATCTAATTCTTATCCTTTCTTTGTTCACCAATATTCTCTGTCTGCTCTTTACTTCCTTGTTATTTTTTTCAGAAAAAAAGGACTGAAGTTTATGTAATGATTCTGACCTCTGTGACACAGATTTCACTGTAAAATATTTATAATCTGGTTTGTTTATCAATCTCTTATTATTTGAGTTAATAAGACTTCAAATATATAGGACAGAAACTAGTATCAAAACAAGGTATGAAGCTGAAAATTTAATAGCCAAAGCCATGTCAATGAGAAGGAGGTTGAGCAGAAGAGGATGGGGTCAGTGAAACTTATCTGCCACCTGTGTTGTCATGGATGGTGGTGGACACCAGTGTTGATATACTGTGGCTGTTGAGCCTGCACATAGAGCACAACATGACTTAGAGATACCAAGGTCTGATATAAATGAAGCATCAGAACAAATCTGAAAGCAGTGCCACCTGTGCTATATAGTTTTCTGTCACTGTAATAAAAAGTCTGAGATAATCAACTTACAAAAAGAAAGGTTTTTTTGGCTCACAGTTTTGCAGGCTCCAGTTCATGCATTTTTGGCTGTGTTGAGCGGCACATAATGGTAGGAGCGTGTGGTGGAGAACAACTGCTCAACATACTGATAGCTATCAAAACAGAGACAGTGGAATTGGTCAGGGCCCCATAAGTCCCTTGGAAGAATGTCTCAATGAGCTAGGAGCCCCTCAATAGGCCTCATCTCCTACAGGTTCTATAACTTCCCTAAACATTCAAGATATGGGCCTTCTGCAGGTATTCAGAAGCTGAACCACAGCACCACCTCTCTGGCTAGACAGGATGGACATTTAAAATCTTCTCTAGAAAGAAAGGAAAATTACGTTGATTAAGAATGGAGTTCTGGATTTAGTATGTGTCTTAGTTACTTTTCTCTTGTTGCTGAAACAAAATACTCAATACCCAAAGTTAGAGGGGAAAGGGTTTATTTAGCTCACAGTTTGTAGAGGTTTCAGTCCATAATCAGGTGGCTCCAAGGCAGGGTGGCCCAGGGTGCCACAGAGAAGAAACAGTTCATGACATTCACAGGGTCAAAAAAACAAGGGACCTTAACAGCATCTTTCTGCCCCTTTTATCTTATTCAGACTACTTAGGGCAGGCAGCGCTCAATTTTGATCCTGGTTCCTTGAACCTAACATTGTACCATGAATCAATCACACACTCTAGATTCAGTCCAAAATATCCTATGACCACATGAGGCTTTGGGGGGACTTCTAATCCAACCCATAATAGTATGCATGGTAATGATTCTCAGCACTCCACTCAACAGCTGTTTGACTTTGCACAAGTAACTTAAAGTATTTAACCATTAGTTTCTTTCTCTGTAAAATGGAAATAGCAACAGCACCAACTTGTAAGAGTTACAATATGTTTCCCATGTAACTCTCTCTGTCTATATACACACACATAACACACACACACACACACACACACACACATATATATATATACTTATATTTCAGCTTATGGCACAAAATACTCTCTGGTAACTATAATAACAGTGATCTAAATATGATGAGCATTATACTAAGTACATGCAAGTGGACATAAGGCAGGTATGAAGGCAGAGAAATTCTGAGATGAATGAGAGAAGTATTGTCAAGTAGGCATTAATGATTTAATAAAGATTAATGACTTAATAAGGGAGATTTCTTGATGTAAAAAGTCAAGAGTTATACTATTATAATTTACATAAGATAAGTTCTATTGGCAGATAAGGTTAGTAATTCAAGATGGAAGAAAGGGGAACCATGGCAATTAACTTGCTAGAACCCAAGTAATTTATTTACTTTTTTCAAACTTATTTGATAATTTTGATTAATAAAATTTACTAGAAGTCAATTAGCAAAATGATTTTGAAGTATGACATGTAAAATTCTTCTCTAGAGATATTATTTCATATTAAAACTATGGATGCCAAAGATTCACCTTCTTTATGAAAAAAATTCAATTCTTTGTTTAGAAGATTATATTTAGACGTTAGCCTCACAAAATTCTCTTCCCATTACTTAAAATGTTTCCTAATTATTTGGAAAAATAAGATAGGCCCCTTAACATATATACTCACTAATGTCCAAGTTAAGTTAAAAAAAAACCCAGAAATTAATTCTGGGAAAAATCTATATAAACAATCAACCTTCATAGTATTAAAATTAACTAAACCTTCTGTTAGAGTATTTTTTTCTTTTGTGCTGATGATTGAAACCAAAGCCTTGCACATGCCTGACAAGTGGTTTTACCAGTGAGGTACATCATCGGTTACTAAAATCAAGGATTTTAAGGCACTCACATTAATCAGTTTACAAGATGAGAACTTCAATGCTATGGCTTCTTAAAACAATTTGTTTTATTTTCCTAATAAACTACAGCTATTTATGAAATATATTGTGGATTAAAGAGGGTGAGATGACATTATGAAATATATATATATATATATTTTTTCCTTAAGGGGAAGAAATGCTAGCAGAAAAAAGACTTTTAAAGTATACTATACAAATTTATGGGTGATTCACTCTAGATTTGTATTCTACAAGAAGTTACAACATCTCTGGAAGGATGGAGTTTGAAGATACTTTTTGAGGAGGGTCTTATGTTAAGCTAGCTTATTTTTTGAAATGACTGGATTTTGAAATGACATGGAATATACACATCTCATATTATTTCGTTAAACAGTGGCTTTATGATGTATGCTTGAACAGTCTCAGAAGTGAGAAGAGAGTCCAGGAGATGAGACAGAAAAGATTATTAGTCTAGATAGGATTGGATGTTTCAGTGTCATCAGATGAGACTTTGCTAGAAGACTCTGTCTGCTACCTACCCCTCTCCTATTTTTGTTAGTGCATATTTAGACCATACATATAGGTAGAAGTAATTAAAAAGATTATAAACTTGAATAATATTCCTAAAAATTTACACTATGATGGGATAATTTACCTCTATTGGATGTAAAAATAATGTATGGTTGCTTTGACCACAACAAAGAATATGAAACTATAAAATCAGGGTTTTTTCCCCTTAGGATCACATCTATGTGAATTTCATCACCAATTATTTCCTTTGAAGTTACCTATTAAGAATATAGACTTAAGAAAATCTATGAAGAGATTTTCCAAAAGTTTTAGTGTTGAATAAACCCTAACTGGAAGTGCTATAAAAGAATACACATAGCATTAGCCATGTGATTAAAAGTAAATACCTTAGGTAAATGGTTTTCATGATTGTACCAAGTACATAGACATAACTTGCAGATATAGTTTAATGTCTTTAACATTTTTGTCAGTTCACTCAGGCCATTCTTGGCTCCTAAGAGAAAAGTAGGAGTTTGTCCCTTCCCTGGGAGAAGCTGTTGCCTTCAATATTGCTTCTGTTGATGCTGATATTGGAACAAGTGGATCTTCTTCTAGTAGGTGCCTATGTCTCAATTTTAGGATCCATTTATCTGCCAGGTGAGTGCATCCTCAGAGAATACAGTGAATAGAAAAAACTGAAGAAATGGTTCTAGGCAAGGAGAAAGAACAGCGGCCAAGGAGACTGAGATAACAGTTTTTATTTAAGTAACTGAGAAACTGTCACATTTTGTTTTGATTAGGTAAGATTCCACACATTTACACTGAACTAAGGTCTGGATGAGCTTTGCTACACCAGGTGAAAGAAAAGTTTCCTGGCTGGGGATGTAGCTCAATGGCACCGAGCCGGCCTGGCAAGTGCAAGGTCCTGAGTTTGATAACCAGTCCAAAAAAAAAAAGAAAAGTTTCCTCCAGTGTTTTCAAGGGAAATTGGATTAAATTGTAAACAGGAAATGGGTGCCAGACAGAAGGTAAAAGGAAACAAAAAACTTCAAGGTGCACAGAAGGATGATTAGAGCTGAACTGCAGAGTGCTTTCCATCTTAAGCTGTATATATTTAAATCTGTACTCATGAAAGAGTAATAATATGCAAACCTGTGTCCTGCTTCCTACCGTAATCTGTGTTGGAATAAGAGAGATAAATACCTTTCTTGAAAATATATCACTTAAATTTAATGCACTTGTTTTTATTTCAGGGAGCAGAAATTTACATATCTTTTAGTGTTGAGTAGACATAAAATGTTATTTCATTAAAATTAGCACTAAAATTAATTAAGAGCCATTTAACTGAGTCAATAAGACTGTAGTGGCTCTCTAGTTGCCTAGTGGCATCTCTTGAGGTTTTAAAAACTGTGAAAATTAACTTCAATAGCATAATAGATGTTTGTGTTGTGTAGTAACTAAAAACAGAAGTGAATGTGTATTTAATAAGAAGGAAGCATGAATAATATAAATACAGGCACTTCATCATAAGGAAATCAGTTGTTTAGTGCTTATGGACAGTGAAACTACAAGGCATACCATCACTGTGTACTGCAGACAATTTTGTGTGCCATAAAATATAGAACAGGGACACATTTCAAAGGGTTTCTTTGCAAATTAATGGAGAATTGTAAAAAAGACTGAACATACCTCAAAGAACTAGGACTAGGGGTTCCATTTGACCCAGTTATTCTCCTGCTGGGTATCTTCCCCAAAGAATTAAAAGAATCATACCACAGCGATATATGTGCATCTATGTTTATAGTGGCACAGTTTGTAATAGCTAAGGTTTGGAAACAGCCTAAGTGCCCATCAACTGGAAACTGGATAAAGAAGATGTGTTTTTTTTTTATAAAATGGAGTACTACTCAACCATAAAGAATGAGAAACTAAAGTCATTTATAGCTATATGGATGCATATTGAGGCCATACTCTTAAGTGAAATAAATAAAACACACGTGTAAATACTGAATAGTATCTATAGTGTGAGAAACTGAAAGTGTAAATAAGGATGAAAGTGATTAAAATGAATAATTGACAATTTGAAATAGGAAAAGGTGCAAAGGGTTAGTGGTAGTGGAAGGGGAAGGGGAAAGGGAATAAAGGAAAGGAAAAATTATGAGAAAGAAAAAAAAATGGAAACAAAGTCTATGTAAATAGGGAAGGGTGGTGGGGCTGAAGGGCACATAGGTAATGGGGGAAAAAATAAGAACTAAGATACATCATGTTCAGGTACAAACACCCAATGATAAATGTAAATGTATTGTATACCTAAAATGTACCAATTAATATATAAATTTTAAAAAAGACTGAGCATAAAGATTGGAATTATTGGTTCAGTCTACTCACATACATACATATTATCACACAAAACACATACACAAATACATAATTGTCACTACTGTTTACTTTTATACTTTTTATTTTTTTTGGTACCGGGGATCAAACTCGGATCCTTGCGCTTGTGAGGCAGGCGCTGGAACCACTGAGCTAAATCCCTGGGCTTCTACTCTTTATTTTTTATTGTGGATTTAAATAAATCCAAGCAGCATAATTTTTAGGGATATGGCCAATAATGTCAGATTATCTGGGTTCAAAACTGACTTTAACAACTTCTCTGAGATATTTGGGCAAGGATTGTAACAGATCATAGTAAATACAAGCTCTTAATAATTCTATGATTATTGAACTGATCAATTTATTACAATAAAATATGTTTACATGTTTACAACAGCAATTATTAATCACTGTAATTATTGTCACATGCATTTCAAATGGATATACTATACTATAATTTTACATTTACTATAATTTTAATTAGAGATAAGTATCAAAGGTATATACCACTGTGATGATTTATGACTGCTGAAGTAATGTTTGTCAGCTTACTTCTGTAAAGTAACCTCTACCCCATGTACACCCTTTGGAAGGAAGCAACTATGTACAGTCCCTCACTGATCTTTGTGATGTCTCTATTGTTTTATGTGTGAAATGTTAACTTATGAGTAACTAGATAATCATGGATAATGAAGGAAGGACAGAAAGAAGAGAAGGAGGGAGGGAGGGTAGGAGGGACGGGGGGAGGAAAGAGGGAGAAAGAAGGGAGAAAAGAAGAGAGGGAAGCATGTAGCTTTCAACTGTGACATCTAGATAGCTTTTGAAAAAATCTTGAGAATAATTAAATTTCAGAAATATGTAATATAAAAAGAACTGTCAGGCTAAAGCAACTTCTATTAATTAGTTTGAGGCTACATATGGAGAAAGGTAAAAACAACAGGTGTTATTGGCAAAATAGCGTAAATTTAAGTATAAAATAGATACAAAATATTATAAAATTATAAAACTTAGTGACTACTGAGGTCAAAACAGTAATCATCCTATCAAAACAATGTTAAATTAATTGGATAATGGAATTCATAAGAAATAAAAACATATATCAGTACTTTTGCCTGCATTAGCAGGGTACATGTCATTAGATTTAAGTTTCTAACAAAATATATGATGTGAAAAGCTTAAAGGTTAAAGAAAGAAAAAAAGGAACAGCTTAAATGATACAATGTTCACATGTAAGTAATAACTTGTGCTCAAAAAATAACATCCAGATTTTTTAATAACTTCTTTTAATGCATGGATATTAAGGAGAATAAAGAATGCATTCTTTTTTTAAAGAATGCATTCTTTTAATGAGCAGAGATCACATTGCAAAGATTGTTAACTAAACATTCAATCTTTGCTTTTCTTTTTCATGAATAATTTATTGTAACATGGGGAAGAATATTAAACTTTAGGAATCAACTGATTATTTTCTAGAGGTAAATATTGCTCCCAGTTGCTTCTAGTGAAAACTAATTTAGAAGAAAGAGTGAAATAGGTATAATTGGTTTAACACTCCACATAACTCATAGATTTTCACATACCATTATTTTTTGTTAGGGAAAAAGTGGGTTATTTTATCATCACATAGAGAATAATTTCTGAACTGTAGCATGTAACTTATTGTAGTACAGCATAACTAACTGTGTGGGTATGAGTACAGAGGGAAGGAGCAGATGTAAGTATTTCCTTAGCTAGACAGTGAGATTTGAACAAGTCAGAAACTATTTTACTTATCTTTGATTTCCAAGTAGCTTTCATTTGGAACACATGCGATTTTGTTCCAATGCAGGATTACTGAAAAACTTTAGAAATACAGAAGAATATACAGAGAATTCTTTAAGTAATCAGTAGGATTATCATACCATATGTAAATTATGTTAGTTACTTTTCTCTCCTTGATGAGACAAAATACCAACACCCAAAGCTAAAATGGAAGTGGTTTATTTGGTTTACAGTTCATAGAGGGATTGGTCCATAATCAACTGGCTCTAAAACAGGGATAGCAAACAAGAATGCAGAGGAGAAACAACATGGCACACACCAGGCAGCAAACTTACATAACAAGGGACTTTAACAACATCTTTTTGCCCCTTTTATCTTATTCAGGCTATGGGGATTAGGGCAGTGCCAAACTAATCACTCACGTGTAGTTTAGTAATCACACACCCTTAACCCCAGAATCACACATTCCAGATTCAACTACCTCTGAAAAAGAACTCTTACCTCATCTGCATGAGGCTTTGGGAGGACATCTATACACAAACCATAAAATACTTATATATATCTTTATGTAGCTGTATATTTACATAATTTGAACCACAAAATAAATTGTGTTCAGAGCATCCTTAGATTGCTTAATATTATACAAACTAATTTTACAATATCATTAAAATAATTTAGCTATATTTTTAATTGCTATGCAACACACACCCTATTTATTCAACTAGTCTTACTTTGGCTAATTAATATTGTAAATTAAATTCTTACTGTATGCAATTTGAAGATAAAATACTATGGTCTCAAGTCTATGAGCATATAACATGATTATAGACTTAAAAGAAATTTTCAATTGCTATGCTTCATTATCTTTTGTTAATATTTAAAGCATGTACATAAATTTTGCAAATAGTAGGGGAAGCACATATCTCAGGCATAAAATTTAAAGTGGTATTCATTTTCTCCTGCAAATCTGAGCCTGCATTTGCGAGAAAGAGTCTGAGAATAAGTACTTCCTTAACATTTGCACCAGGTTTCTTGTTTGCCTTACCCTACAGCTGGACCTGCAAATGTCAGGTTTTTTTGGTAGTATACTAAAAAATGTGCTGTGTGAGAAATATTATCATATTTAAAATATTCTACTCTTAAAGCCTAACCTCTAAATTCACATCTAAAAAGTGTTCTTTGTAAAAATTATTTCCCATTTAAAGTTCACCTCAAAATATCATTACTTTAACATCAGGGTTAGAAGACTGTTCTGCATACTACTTTTTAACCTATTTTGGTAGGTGGTTTCTCCTATTTTTTGGTGCTGAGGGCAACAAGTATGCTCATATGAGCTCCAAACAAATACCTTAAGTGGAATAGTCAACATTCATTCTCTTTACTTCTTAATCTTTCATTTATTTTTAAAGGTGACCAATAATGTAGTAGTTCCCTAAACCAGCATAAGTGATATTACCTTTATTTTTGCTCTCTGCTTTTATTTTTGCTCTCTCCTTGTCTTGCCTGTCCCCTTTAACACCAGCCCAGCATAAGTCTCTTTTTTTTCTTTAAGGCTACATCCTCTTAAGGTTTTACATTTTTTGGTTTTGGTTTTTGTTTTCCTGTGTCTTTTGATTTTTGGAATAGTAGCAGACAACAGGATTTGAAATAATAAGATGATATGTTCAAAGTGCTTTTTGGGTAGCACTTTGTTACGAATAGTGGGAAAAGTAAAGGATAACTAAATGGATAACAGCACCAAAAAATGAAATTATAGGAAAAGAACCTGGGTTGAGAAGAGATTAGGTTTGGTATATGTATTTGAAAGGCCTATAGTATATTTGTGGGAGGCAAGTAAGAGGTTGAAATACAGTAGTTCTGAGAAGGATGGCTAGAGTTAAGAATTTGTCTGATTAGTATAAAGGCAGATATTCAAGTTTCTTAATGACTTAACCCCCACCCGCCAAAAAAAGAAAGAAAGAATAGAACTCTAGGAATCTAAATTTAATGGCTATGTAGGAATTCTGAAATTGAGAAGCACCACCTGATGGTTGATAATGGCTTGAGAGTTCAGAGAGAGTGAATATTTGATTTGTCTTATATGAGACATTGAGTGTCAGAGTTTTGAGATTTCAATTTCAGGGCAGGTTGGCAGCAGAAATCCAATGCAATGACTTAATGGCAAGATATAAGAAAACACTGAAGCATCAAATGGAAAGTTTAATTTTTCTCAAGAAATTGGGTGGCATGGGAGTTTAAGTGGAACACAACTGAGAAGAATGATTTTCTTTATTAATTAAAAAACATGTGAAAACATGCATAGATCTAGCAGTGGATGGACCTTTGGCTTTAGCTAAATAAAACAGCTGCTTGGTACAATTGAGAGCTTTTCATAAATTTTTGATTCAATCAGTAATTAGGTGACTTTTCTGTGGTTGATAGAATTATAAAAACAGTATCATGGAGAAAAGAAATGTGATGTCAGAGGGTTTGGGGAGAAGGAACAATGGGAACACAAGAGTGTCAGAGAAGTATTCTGAGTTTCACATTACAGAAATACAACCATTCTAAGTGATAATTAGGTCACAGAAGTGACTGAGCATGTGATTTGTGAATGTTGAGAGTTCCAAGTGGAGATGCTGTAAAGGGTTTCCTGGTGAAGTAGCATGTTAATATAATTGGATGACTGTGATAAAGCAAAGTTGCCCGTTCTTCTAGTGATAGATTTTGACCCTTGACATTTTACCACAAAGTAACAAAATCATACCAAGCAGGCCAGAATCATAAAATCATAAAGTTTTAAAACTGGAATGAATCTTTGAGATAAACATATTGAGCTGACATCATTTTACAATTGAGAAAGTGAAAAAAAACATAGATTATCTGTTCAACCAATAACAAACTTAAGGTGTGCAAGTAACCTAGCTCTTGCTTATGTGCAATTTAAATGGATCATATCCTACTGATACTGAAGAAGGTTTTCTATCATGTGAAAGTTATCTGTGGAATTTGTTCTTTCACCAGAGTTGGAATTTCAATTATTTGTTTTCCTGTATTCATTTAATTGGAAATATTTTGCTAGTTGATAATAAAAGTGTTTATAGATAATAGACATAGCTATGTAGAGCAGGTACATACATCTAGACTGATTTCAACAAATTATATCTCTGCTTAGTAATTTATATTTTATTTTATTTATAATTTACATCAAATGAAAATATGTTCTTGAAAACTTTTATCAGTAGTACTAAAGTATTTTTAGAACACAATGTTTTTGCCCAACTAAATTGTTAATATATTTATTTTCATTTCACTGTGTTGAATGGGAATGTATTGTTAATTTATTTTTGTGTGTAGAATCACATGATGGAATTGTGAATTACCTTGCTCTGTCATTGAGATTAATCAAGGCTATGCCATTTTTCTTTAGATGAACAAAATAAGGATTATGAAATCTTAAATTATTCACTCTGCAGTTAAATATCTGTATAAGTCATTTTCTTAGGTTTCTTAATTTCGTTGGCAATTTTCTGCTCTCTCTACCTCAGAAATTTGGTGAAAAAGATGCAGATTAATGGATTTCTGAACTTTAAGTTCCACTGCAATTCATTTTAGTGCATATCATCTTCAGTCTCAGTAAAATATCACTTAATTTAAATTTACATATTGATATATAGCTCCTTCATATCTCTGGCCACAGGCAACTTACTTTTGGTAGAGAGAAACAATCCCTAATGGGAGGAGTCTATGAAGACTAAAAATTTTTAGAAAATAATCACTAGTCAATGGTCATGTACACAAAATAATATTGTGGTTTCATGCCCACTCCCATGAGTGCAGTTACAAGGGTGCAGTTGTTAGTAGGATGATGCTAGTAGAGGCCGAACAAAAAACCTGAACTTTAAATCTTACTGAATGACACAGTGTTTTCTTCACTTAATTTCACAATTAATTTTATGAAAGTAATATCACCCAAAGGCTAAAATAAAAAACATCACAGACATAAAAACACCTACTGGGCTGGGGATTTAGCTCAGTGGTTCCACTGCCTGCTGCCTTGCAAGCGCAAGGTCCTGAGTTCGAACCCTGGTAACCCTCCCCCCTCAAAAAAACACACTGAAGATACAAAATTCCTTATAAATGTAATCTACCATAACAGCAGGAACAGGGAGAAGAGGTTGAGAATCATATCAATCAATGGAGAACAATCTTTTCGCAAAATTCAATACCCATAATGATAAAATAGGAATAGAATTGATAATCTATAAAAAAGGACCTACAACTCTCTGAACGTGTTATACATGCCTGCATTTTATTAACTGTAGATAGAATATAATTGAAAAAATAGCCTCTGCAATTAGTATAGACAATGTCTGTCATTATTTCCTAAACAGTCCACTAACAATGTACCCATGTATACATACTATTTCCACTGTAGGTATTATAATCTAGAAATGATTTAAAGTATATGGGGGGATGTGCATAGATTACATGCAAATATTATGCCATTTTAAGCAACAGAACTGAGCGCCTATTGATTTTTATTTCCGTAAATCTTGTAATCAATTTCTCTGTAGCTTTACTTGTGAAAGACTGAAAGTTTTCCCCGAAGACTGAGAACAAGACATCACCAAGCTCACTTATGCTCCTACACCTAGTAACTACTGTTTTATGTATCTATGAGTTTAATGTTTTTTAGATTTCACCCATGTAGAAGTGATATTGTGAAGTATTAGTCTTTCTGTATCTTATTTCAGTTGGCATGTCCTCCATGCCCATTCCTGATGTTGCATATGGCAGGATTTCCTTCTTTTTCCAAACCAGATAATATTCCACTGTGTGTGCTTGTATGTCCATATCATATCTTCTTTATCCATTCATCAATCAATGGAAAGGTAAGTGCTTTTTTTTCATATTATGGCTACTGTTAATAATGTACAATGAGCAAGTATTTCACATATTTTTGTTTATTTATTCTTTCAGATATGTACTCAGAAGTGGGATTGTTGAATCATACGGTGGTTCTATTTTTAATTTTTTGAGGATTCCCAATACTATTTTCCATAATGGCTCTACCAATTTACATTTCCAACAATATTGTACCCTTTTCCACATCAATATATGCTATATTTTTACTGTTTGATAATAGCCGTACTAACAGATGTGAGCTATCTCATCTCATCGTGGTTTTGATTTGCATTTTCTTGACAATTGATGATGTTAAGTAACGTCATGTTCTGTTGGCCGTTTTTATGTATGTGGGAACTATCTATTCATATCCTTTACTCATTTATTCACATCTTCTTTTATCAGTGCATATTACTTTTAAAGATTAATAGGTTTAATTTTGGCAGATTCATACATACATATAAATATTTTACTCATTTTTACACACCCTTCATCCCCTTGCCTAATCCTCCATTTCACATTTTTTAACACATAACATATTTAACATATTGTGATCATATCCATCTCCCTATTATCTGCCCTTGTATACTTCTTTTGTCTAATCATAGTCTCCCTTCTACTTTCTATTACTTTTTAAAACATTAGATGGACCTAATGTATTTATGGGATGTATGAATTCCTTACATATTGAGGATATTAACCTGTTACTGAACATAACAGGTTGCAAATATTTTCAATCATTCTGTATGTTGTCTCTTTACTTTGTTGATTGTTATATTTGCTGTGCAAAATTTTTTGTTAGATGAGCACCACTTGTTTACTTTTGTTTTTTGTTGCCTGTGTTTTTGGGCATCATATCTAAAAAATTATAGTCAAGACCAACTTCAAGGACCTTTTCCTCTATGTTTTCTTCTAATAGTTTTACAGTTTCAGGACTCATGATTTTGTGTTTCATCCATTTTTCCTTGATTGTTGGGTATGATTTAAGGTCAGTATTCAGTTTGATTTTACTCTTCCTCTCTCCCTTCCCTCCCTCCCCTCCTTCCTTCCTTCCTTCCTTCCTTCCTTCTTTCCTTTTTTCCTTCTTTTCTTCCTTCCTTTCTTTTGTCTTTCCTTGTGGAGTTCCAGTTTTCCCATTACTGTTTATTAAATGTACAATTCTTTCTCTACTGAGTATTCTTGGTACTTTTGTCAGAGATTAATTGGTTACACATTTATTTTTGGGCTTTTTCTTCTGTTCAATTTGTCTATGCTATGTTTTTATGTCAGTACTATACTGCTTTAATTGCTGTAGCTTTGTAATCTAAAATCAGGAAGTATGACTCCTCCAGCTCTGTTCCTCTTGCTCAAGATTACTTCAGCTATTGGGGGCATTCTGTGATTCTATTTAAAATTTAGACATTGTTTTGTTTTTCTAGAAAAATATAATAAAAAATATAAAATACAAACAATTTTTTACAAAAAATTACAACAGAGATTGCACTGAATATAGATATTTTGATGATATCAGTTCTTCTGAACCATGAACATGAGATAGCTTTATATTTGTGTCTTTAATTTCTTTCTTTTTTCAATAATGATGATTGTACTAATGTCAATGTCAGTTTACTATAATTTTCTTCTAGTAGTTCTTCCAGGTGTTAACAATGAGCAAATGTAAGTAGTTTAATGAAAGAAAAAGAAGCCCTAGATCATTCGCTCCCTTCACTAATGTTGCACCACCATGGAACAAGGGATGCTCTCATTATATGAAAAAATGGAGGGAGAGGAGAGGGGGAAAAAAGAAGGTGATTAAAAAAGAATTAAGGTGTGTTATTTACATTTACTAACTTCCCATGAGGAATGAATGTGGTCATTATATACTGCAAACATGTAGTAATAAAAAATGTAAAAAAGTAACACAGTATTGATCATAAATGAGTTACTTTTTATATGTAATAGAAGAGTGTAAAAATTAGATAAGATCAAATAATATATAATCTTGGGATGCAGTGTCTTTTAGTCTTTCATAAAGTATAGCCAGTTTTGATAACTATAATAACCACATATTTTAAATTTAATATTATTGGAAATTTTTAAATAGCAATCTTGAAACCATTCAATGCTAATAATATCTTTTAACTATGATTTTTAAACTTTCTTAAAATTAGATGGTCCATCTTAAAATTAGATAGTTTCCATGGACTAAAAACATTGTAATCAACAACACATTGATGTAGAAGGAACACATATTTAAAATGAGCAAAAAAAAAAAAAAAAATGAGCAGATAGGTCCTGCTATGTTTAACCTTACTCCATACAAGTTTTCCGAGGAGTTGGACTTGTGACTGAGAAGTCTTAATGTTGTGACTGAGATGACCACAAGAAAGTGAAAACATGCCACTGTCTTTGAACTTGAGAACCCACTGTACTTGGTTTAGACATTGTCATCCAAGGCAACAGCAGGACTGCAGGAGAAAAGAATGTGGTTATTGAACACAAATGTGACTGGAGAATTGGTGCCAGATGGGTGTGAGGGAGAAGGCAAAGGGAATAAATCAAGAAACATATATTGTCAATTTTTTTCCTTTTGTAGCTGAAAAATTATTCAAAAACAACCCAGAGTCCAGTCCTCACCACCTTTATCACTATTATCCTGAGCTGAACTCCCAGGGTGTCTTCAAGTCTTGTGGTAAATGTCTCTGAGTCAATAAAGCAATACACCACCAGTTATTTACATACAGCTGCCAGAAAATCCTCAAAACAAAAGTATGATCACATGACTTATCTGCTTAAAACACAACAAAGGCTCCCACTGAACTGAAGGAAGAGTCTAGATCCTACAAGTGACCCAAAAGGTGCTGCAAGCTCATCACCTTCGGCCTGATTTTTCCATAGAATTTACATGACTTGTTTTGCTTATGTAGTACTAGCTTCCTCAGGGGGAAACATTGTGTCCCAAGGAGCTAGAACCACACCATTTCTGAATAGCTCAGTTCCATTTCACCTCTAGTACTTCTTAAGACTGATTCAAACCTCAGACTTGCAGCGACCCGGGGGCAAAAGTCCCAATCCTAGCCCCAGCCCTCCCTGCCAGCCTCTGTGTACTTACCCAGTGATCATCTGATCTTGGGGGGCAAAGAAAGAAGCCTTGATAGCTCTGGAAGCAGCTCAGTTCCTGGAGCAGAAAATCAAAGTTATGATTCCAGGATGCAGGCTAATGGCGGATTCTGGCTCTGTTTGGGCCTTGCCAAAGTTTTCAGCTCTTTTGGGCCAGTGAGCCAGGAGGGATAATCAGGACCAGCAGGAGCAAGCACAGAGCACAGGGCCCAGCTTCTACACTTCCTGTGATGTGAACCACTCCCCTGCTTCTGCTCAGCCTCGGTCCTCTAACCCCAGGTAAAGACCCACTTAGGCTCCCTGGATCCTTTACCCAGGGGTATTTCTCTCAGGAGTGCATGTAACTACTCCCTGACTGCCTCTAAAGTGTAGCTGAAATCACACCTTATCAATGACTTCATCTGACCTTGATACTTAATCATATACTTCCATGTCCCATTCTTATTTTTGTTTAAACTTCTGTTCACTCTTACATATTTTGCTTTTCATTCATTTACTTTTTTATGGTCCATAGCCTTTTGCTAGAATGTAAGCTTCTTAACAGCAAGAAAAAAAAAGTCCCTCACTTTACTAGTTTCAGCTTTTAGTGGGTACCAGAGGACTTTGTGTCCTACTTAGTCTGGTTCCTTTCTTCAGGCTTGCTGTCATTATCCAAATTCAAGTGAATGTTGCTCTTTATGTGAATTAACACAATAGTCTTTAGTTTTTGTGTATCCTTTTGCATGCATGTAGAGTTTTTGAAAATGCAAAAATGTGATTACATTGCTATCATGACTGAAACCATTTAATGTTTTCCTATTACTTTTAGTATTAAATAAAGATTAGATAAGAAAGTACATTTATTTTAAAAAAAGAAAGTACATTTAAGAAACAGAAGGATGGACAGGCAGCCCTATAAACACTGATAAGCTGGGAGATTGATAGATTGCCACAGTTTGAGATACTTAAATACAAACTTTATTTCTCACATTTCTGAAGGCTGAGAAATCCATAGATCAAGGTGTTGACAGTGCTTGGTGTCTGATGAGAGGGCACTTCCTAGATTGCAGATACCCTTTTCTCCCTGTATTTTTGCATGACAAAGGGCCAAAGGAGTGGCCCTTTCTCCTGTCTCTTATAAAGGCACTAAGCCTATTCATGAGAATTTGACCCTGATGACCTTACTTCCTCTGAAAGACCTAACCTTCTAGTGACATCACCTAGGAAGTAAAATTTCAATATATGAAACGCAAAGGGACACAAACATTTAGTCTATGACAGAGATTATGGGATTATTCTCATACTAGCCAGACCATTTTATCTATGATCATTGAGAGAAGAGAGAGTTATACCTATGTAGATTCTGGAATTGGAGCAGAAGGCATAATGTTAGTCCTGATCCAGTCTAGACAAATAAATTTCCCCAGCAGGTCAATATATATAAAATCATTTAGACTCATATGCATACTTTGCACCTTTTAATTTTTTTATTAGTATATGTTTGCATTACATAATGATTACATTTATTGTGGAGTTGCTAGATCTTAATTCTTTCTATGCCCCCTTCCACTCTTCAGAAACTAATGAGAAACAATTAAAATATGGAAACTAAAATTGGAGATTAAGTCTTTTGTAAATAGAAATGTAATTTTATAATTTTAATAATATGACTATACATGGAGCTAAAAATCATTAAGATTTAAAACTAATAATTAATAATCTTTACAATAAAAACTATATATAAAATAACAAATGATGTTGTCTAACCAATGGCATCTTCAATATGCAAATTTCTCCAGGATTGTACCTTAGATATGAAGCAGAAGCATTTATATCGGAACATGTGTGTTATTTTTAATTAGTAGCTTTGTCATAATTTTAAATGCATCTCTTGACGGATTCAACTAAAATGATCACTCATTTTTAAAAGCATTTTGTTTTCAAAATGTTGTGAACAAAAGGGGTCATATTAGTAAATTATTTAGCTCATTGAGATGGTATATAAATATTCTGCTAGACTCTTTCAATACTTCTTGGGAACCTCTCCTCCGTTCTAGATGCATTGACACTTTCAGCCCATCAGAGTGCTCTTTAGTGAATGGTATTTTTAGAGAACTGATTTTTATGCAAAACAATAATGACTGCTTTTCTTTGCTGTTTTTAAAGGCCACCAAAGTGAATAAATAAATAGACTATTGTCTTGGCAAATTTTATACACAGATATAATACATTTCAGATATATTTTGTATTCTGAGCCTTTAATTCTTGCCTGTGCTTTGTAAAAGCAATTTTTCCTCCACATGGGGAAAACTTGACCCATACTTATATGTGCTATCTACTTTTTATGACACTGGTTATCATAGGATTTTTGTACCGGACAAAGATCAATTTAAAACAATTCGAGAAAAAGTTTTATGGTGAAGATTATTATTAAGTGGAACAAGTTTTATGTCAAATCTTATCCTCCAAAATATTAAAGTACATACCGTAAAACTTGATAAGCTATTCACTTGAAGAAAGGTGATTATAAAAAGTAACCATACATTATTTTCTCTTTTCTCTTTATCTTAGTTATCTTCATCTCCTTTATCAGCTTCCTTGATATTTGTGGCAATGAAAAAAATCATTGTTTTTGCATATATAGTTCTCTTTTTAAAAAAGTATTAAGTTATTTTATTATAAAACACCATTTATTGATCATTCACTTTTCTAAAAAAATGCAGCCTTGAGAACAAGAGCACTTCTAAGATGCACTAGTCCTTGCAGGACAGAAAGATGACCTGGACTTAAAGCCTAAAAGTGGTTTTCTTTATACCTAATTCTGTACTTCCTTAACACTCTACAGCTGTACATTTGTTACCTCTAACTAGGAAAAGAAACAGGCCAGCACATTCATGTACACTAAGGTCACAACCACTTTAAAGCTATCAATGTTAACGGCTTGTACATTCTTGTTTATAACTCTGAGACATAGTATCAAGTAAGCACTGTCAAATACCCACTCCCAAATATATGTACCGGCCTTATTCTTTGAATAAGGATTAGGATTGACTGTGTTCTTTCATTATAGCTTCTATTTATCCTAGAGCATAAACTCTAAAACCCATGTGCAGTTTCCATGTTCAGGATAAAAGTTCGTTTCCAAACCACTTCAGGTTGCTGTAAGTATTTATATTTCTGTGGTGTCTACTCGGTGTCACGCCCTTGGACAGGCTGGTCAGAGCAGGCTGGTCAGAGCAGGGGCACATGAACAACTTTCTCACTGCCAGATTTGCTCCCTGTTCAATCAGGACAATGTACCATGGTCAAAGCAAAGATCTTGAAATCAGAGGTGACCCTGGCCAGCTGAAGTGGTACTCTTTTTTTAAGGTACCGGGGATCGAACTCAGATCCTTGCCCTTGCACAGCAGGTGGCGAAACCACTGAGCTAAACCCCCGGCCCTTAAAGTGGCACTCTTAAATAATAGGATCCATTTCTTCACAAATAATTAAATTGAGCTTTTAAGAGGTTTCAGGCCTATTCTTAGAAAGGGTCTTGGGACAGAGGGTCTTGGCTTTTAGTCTGTGGAGGGTGCCACTGGGCAGCTTCATCTTTGGGGGGCTGCCAGGAACTCACCAATGGCTTTTTCTATCTGCGGCCTTGAAGATGTGGTTTAGTTTTGGATCCACCACTTAGGATACAGTCCT
Organism: Heterocephalus glaber; assembly: GCF_000247695.1. Next base: position 43,139,394 of record NW_004624730.1, on the reverse strand, counting down.
GTCCACTCTGGCTTTCCACATCCCTGATTGAATCACATTCTGCCTCAGACCAGTTTGCCATGGGTTTTTGTTCAGTGGGATTCCATTCCTTCCAGTCTAGATGCATCCACACCAAACTATCCACTTTCTTCTGCCTCAAGCTTTGGTAAGAAGCTTAGTGTCCCCCTTGGTCAGGCAGTCCTGACAGAAGCTGTCAAACAGGCCTGGCTCGTGAGCTCCTCCAAAATGAGAGCCATGAATTGAAGGTAACTGGACTCCGTGCGGCTTTTTCTCCCAGGCAGCGGAGGAGGAGGAGCAGGTGCTGATATGGTTGGCAGTGGCAGAGGTGGTGGTGGTTCATATGTACTGCTCTTGTTCCCTTAAATCTTTCTGCAATCAGGGAATACATTTGAAACCTGCTTATGTGAATAGATGGAGATATATGCATACATGCATATTCAAATTCATATATATTTCTAAATATAATTATATACATTCATTTTTTATATCTCACAAGTGATTATTCTTTAGTAATTGTGGCACTAAAGGAAAAAAATATATTGCTTCTTTTTGTTTTGGCTGTAGAAAGCCTCTAAAGAGTAGCCAAAAATCCATGCCAGATGGTTCTGAGAAAAGTTGACTTAATGATTCTGGTGTTTGCTCTCAGAGAAATGCTTTTATGGATAGCAAACATAATACTGTCATATGGATCCATTTGTAGGTCTACTCTGGATAAAGCCAGCCAGTCTGACATAAGAGATAGTGACAGACCCTACCTTCATCAGGCTCCGAGTTCTTAAAATACCGAGTTTTACCAAGCTGTTTTATTGTATCAGTTGCTAAGAATCTGGTTCAAATACAGATTCTTGGGCCAGTGCCTTTATGATGTAGATACACTCTTTATGGAGCTGGGTGGAGTGGATTGTTTTTAATAAGCATTCCAGGTGATTCGGGTGTGGCTTCCTTAGTCCCTTTAAGGAAAACACAAATATGCTTGCTGCTACAAACTGGAAGGCTCCTTTCTATGATGCTTATTTGGGTACTAGGAATTTCAGGCATTTGTTAGTATTCATAATCAGTGCAAAATTTTCTCTAGCTATAAACAAAGTGCTTCAATAATTCAGAATTCATAAAAATGAAAAATAGTTAATTTCAATAAGCAAAGCCACTTTATTGATGAGTTACATTAATTGTACATTTAACTTTAATAATTGTTTATAAACAAGTAGATGAGTTGATAATCATAAACAATCATAATGCATTCTTTTGAACTCGAAAATAAGTAACTGGCATCACAAAACTTTTTCAAATTTGCAAATTTACTTTCTCAATGACTAGTAAAATAATATAGCATTGTTTATTTGCTCTTGTTTTTTTTTCTTATTTTGCTTCAAAGATATGAAATCATTTTCAACCTCCTTTAAGCTTCTTATTCTTTTGTTTTAGCAAAGTACATAGGGAAGTAGGAATATTAAATATTATTGCTATGCTAAGTTTAGAAAGGTGATATTGGAAGTGAACCAAAGTAGATTTCTAGTCTTTCCTTAAATATCTTATTTTTAAAATTCCTGATTAGGGTGTCAATCTATGCATGTTGCTATATCTAGAATTGTACAAAAATAGAGGTTTGTAAATCTTTGAACACTTCAAAAGACAGAAGAAATTTTAGCTTTTTAGAAAGCTAAAAAAAAACTACTAAGAGGTCGTGAGGAATCAGAAGCACTATCCTCAAATGCACCTGTCAAAGTAATCAAAACTGATACAATTTTTAAGTAGGCAGATTTAGTTGGTCTTGGGTGGTAATGGAATCTCTGTATTTAACAGGTACATAGGCCTTTTTATGAACAGGTAAGCTTGGTAATCAATGAAGCAATATCAATGATAGATTTGGTTGCTAAGTGTATGTTTATAAAAGCCTCCATAGCTGAATCAGGGAATAATTTATGACTCTACACACCAAATATGGGGGAATCTTAGATTTAATTCCCAATGTACTGATTGACTCTATAAACTTCTTAAATGCAGGTTTATTTAGGGTATAATTTACCTACAAAGAAATGTACCCATTTTAAGTACTGTATACATTTGGGTGAATCTTGTCTCTATATTGCGCTAGCAATTAAAAGCACTGATAGATACTATTTTGAAAAAACACTTATTACACTTAAAAGTTGAAAGTGATTTTCTGTATGATATGGAAGCACTTTTATAGCAGAATGCAATTTTTTAGTAGTGTGACTGTTTTGTTATGTATTTAGATGTATATCTTCCAGTATTAGAGAAGGCTAGGACTTCACAGTTATTTAGAATTCAAGAGATTTTGAATGTGTACTGTGAACATATAGGTAGTGAAGAGTAGATATTTTTATATATATAACCAAATTAAGATCTTTAACTGTCAAACATTTGCAAAATAGGAACACATTACTAATAGCCCTGCAATGTATGATTTTATTTCATTTTATTTACTTAAATAAAATTAGGCATGAAATTGCTTTGGTTCAATAGATAGATATTCATCACTTATTTCATTGTTTAGTAGTTAAGAACATGTTATAACTTAATGATCAAAAATGCCCAGTAGATTTTGAACTTTTCTACAAATGTAAGTTTCTAACATCTGGGTAAAACTTGGAAATAAGGAATATACTTGAGTGAAATATTTTGACCTCAGATCAATGTCTGTTGACCACTCTTGAGGGTTGAATGTTTAACTTCACAGTCTTTTATCAACTTTTACTGAAAGGGAAATAATTACATTTGTGATTCACTACATGCTCACTCTAAGATTTTCCTATTCTATTCTTTATTAATTCTATTGAACTATATTTTTGTATATCAATGAGGCTATCAAAGTTTTGAAAAGCATAAGTATATCTTTCACTGAAATACCTTTTCATAATGGAACATGGTATCTGATTAATGCTGGTGTATGTACAAATTAGACTGATCTTTTGTATAGTAAAAGTCAGACAAAAGTTCACCAGATAAAAGAAACCTACTAGCTCATCATGATGATAATAATAAAAAAAAAAGTCATAATTAAAGAGAGCAATTGAAAGAACAAAATTATTTGGTCAACTTGAGTTTGAACTTGGCAATAGGTGTGTTGCACACTGATATTCTAAGTTCTTAAAACTATATATAAAAAATTAGAACAGAGTTTCTTTATCAAAATGACTGATTTACCAGTATTTTCTAAGTAATCATTTGGAATGATTATGTTTATACATGGCATTAGTAATGGTGTTTACTTAGGAGAAAATAATTACAAAAGTTTTAAAAAATATTCCAAAAACAAACTGGAATTAAAGAATGCATAGAAAGGAACATAGGCTGTTGACCAAAACTAATGTATATTTTCATTATTAAAATTTCAATTCATATTTTGTAATTTATTTCTAATTATCTTAAAGCTTACCTTCAACTTTACTCCACATTCATGAATCAAGTACAAAATAAAATTGTACTTATTTTTGTCTTCCAAATATTTTGCTTAATACTTTTCAATAAGAGAGACTGGACAAATGCATTATAAAAATGAATGATAAGATGTTTCAACTTTCACTGCTTTGAAATTATCAAAGGTTAATAAGAAACTCTAAAGTCAACATACTAAAACTCCCCACAGTATTTAAACTCTTTTAAGTTATATGATGATTACAAAGTTCATGTTAAGAACAATATAAGAAAATATATATGTGTTTATTTCTTTATATTGCCATCAACAAAATTCTGTTTGAAAATGTATACTATGATATTGTGAATAAATTATTTGAATTATTCTGACAAAAGATCTTATCCTTACTGTTGAGGACAGTCTGTATGTTTCTGACCAAATCTTTAACCATTCTGAGCCTTAGTATTTTCATCAATACTGTGAAAAGACAACTAATACTATTATCCTAGTGTTAGAAGTTATAAAAATGTGGCATAGCTGGGTTAAATAAACTTCCAGGAACTCAGAGTTAAAAATTAACAGAGTAAAAACTTAATCTGTGATCCCAAACCCTATGATCTTATTTATACAAACAGTATACTGTAATAAACAGAGGTTCAAATACTCATCAAGAATATATGGTTAATGAATGACAAAGCTGATTGTTAGTAGAAAAATAATTTTGATACTCATTTTACCTTTGTACTCAACAACCTAGCAAAGTTAATGTCTCTTACAGCTCAGCAGTAGTAAGAAACAGAACACCCTAGAGACAATAACAGTAGCTGTGTGTATATATGTCTAGTGTGCAAGCAAATGCACAGTGTATATGCATTGCTTTGTGTGTCCATGAGGCATTAATTTAGAACAACCCTTTCCCACACCATACAAAGTTTACATCATCGATTTCTCATTGTCCCTATATTATTTTTATTTATATATATATTTATTAGTACATTTTAGGTATAAAATACATTTACATTTATCATTGGGTGTTTGTACCAGAACATGATGTATCTTAGTTTTTAATTTTTTCTCCCATTACCTGTGCACCCTTTACCCCCTCCACCCTTTCCTATTTACACAGAGTTTGGTTCCATTTTTTTTTCTTTCTCATAATTTTTCCTTTCCCTTCTTCCCTTTCCCCTTCCCCTCCCACCATTCTTTAACCCTTGGACCTTTTCTTATTTCAAATTATCAATTATTCATTTTAATCATTTTCATCCTTATTTATACTTTCAATTTCTCACACTAGAGAAACTATTCAGTAGTTACACATGTGTGTCCTATTTATTTCACTTAAGTGTATGGCCTCAATATGAATCCATTTAGCTATAAATGTCTCTGGTTTCATTCTTTATGGCTGAGTAGTACTCCATTTTATAGAAAAACCACATCTTCTTTACCCAGTTTCCAGTTGATGTGCACTTAGGCTGTTTCCAAGATTTAGCTATTACAAACTGTCCTGCTATAAACATAGGTGCACATATATCACTATGGTATGATTCTTTTAATTCTTTGGAGAAGATTTCCAGTAGGGGAATAGCTGGGTCAAATGGGACCTGTAGTCCTAGTTCTTTGAGGCATCATCATACTGATTTCCACAGTGGTTGCACCAATCTACATTCCCACCAACAATGGAGAAGGGTTCTTTTCTCTCCACACCCCCACCAGCATTTTCATGGTCCCTATTTTTAGCATTCACTCATTCTTCTGTGAATGCTTTCATTGGAGTTTTTAATCTCCTGGATATCTGTTTGAATCTGATTCATGGTTTCCATTTCTTTCCTATGCTGGGCATTCATGGCTTCCATCATGGTCCTGAGCTCATCTATTCTTTTATCTGCTTCTGTTCTAGAGTCTCTAATCATGTTTTTCATTCTGTTCGCCATCTCTGTGGTTATCTGGGAAATTATTTCTGTTTTGAATTTTTCTAGAGCTTCATTCATCTGTCTTGTTACTTCCTGTGCCATCAGTGTAGGGTGCCCAGGTGATTGATTATCAGACTTTTCCACCTCATTTCCCCCAGAATTTGCCTTTGGTGAGCTGGTAGCCTGATTTTGTGTCTTGTTTAGGTATCTTCTCATTTCTATTTTTGTTGTTGGTACTGTTTTTGGTTCAATTCCTGGGTTGATACTTCAATATTGCTTATTGTAAGTATCTTTATTCCTTGTATTTAGAACCTTTATGGAAAGATTGCTTCTCAGAAGTGTCTTCCACATATATCTGGCCTTTAGGTTTTGAGTCTCTAATGACTCTTAGGCCATCACGTTTTCAGTATACCAGGAAGGACAACTGATTTGAACAATTGCAACACCTTAGCCCAAGTGATACAATTACCAACAACAATAGCATCAAGTACAGTTTAGAAAATGACAATTTATAATAGTTATTAATCTATTACTTTTAAACATGTGAATTAAATAAAAATCAAGGACCAGCCCAAAATGTCTGTAATGAAAAATGCTCTTTGATATAGCAACTTTACCCTCCAGGATGGGGACTTAGAAAGAGTTGGGGAGGGAGGGATAGATAGGTATGATAGGGAAAAGTTAGAAGTAAGGCTAGAGGGTGGAGGAAGATCACGCAAACTCTAGGAAGCTGTTGAAGAGAAGAGGAGAATACAGAATGAAAGAACAAACACAAAAACAGGACAACCTAACAGCAGTAGGAAGGCTAGAAACTATTCACTTTTCTTTATAACTAATGACAATTGAGAGAAGGAAAAAGAAAAGAAAAAGTAAGAAAAAAAAGAAATTCGAATTAGGATAGGAACAGGAATAAAAAGGGAGAGAAATGAACAACAAGGTGGGAGAGAGAAAGAGAGAAAGAGAAAGAAAGGAAAAAAAGAAAACAAGACAAAACGAGGGAAAATTTTGAAAAGAGAAAAGAATAGATAAAAACTAGAACAAATATTAAAAATAAGAGAAAAAATTACTTTGGAAATAAAAAATAAAAATAAAGGGCCTCCTTCAGGGTATGTCTCTGCTGTCACTATAGACAGTGTGGGCAGAAATGTGCAGATCTAAGTCAATTAGTCTCAGCAAGCCAGCAACTGTCCCCTGAGGTTCAGGCTGATTTCTGCCTGCAAGGCCCAAGTTGAGATCTCTGACCTCCTGCTGAGATGAACTCTGCAAGGTTCTACTACAGGTTCCAGCTACCCTTCCCCTGAAGATAGTCCAGGTTCTGACGGGAGGTGGTGATCCCTCCAACTTACCAACTACGGTGGTCTAGTGTGCCTTTATTGCAGAGATTTTCTTCACTTTTCCAGTGAGCTTCAGTTTTCATCTAGGAACCTCAGAGAGGGCCTCTTTCTCTTGTTCACTTCTGTCCTATCTTCTGGAGCTCAGATCAATGTCTTTTCTGACCCACTGCCCCTCTGTGGTGTGGATCCAAGTGCTGACTTGGACCAGTGGCCAGAGGTGGGGGTGGGAGGTTGGGGTGTTGGAGGGGTGCATTGGCACCCGAGTGGCTCAGCTCCTCTGCGCCAAAGGGTAGGGCCACTGGATGGCCCTCATACTGCTCAGGACCTGAGCTCTTCTGCGCCAAAGGAGTGGGGCCCAGCCCAATCATATTGAAATGTGCAGGTGTATATTTCAGTACAATCTCTATAAGAAATATTCAAGTAATGAAGTAGTGATTAAGGGGTAACAGTAATGAAAGGGCAAATAGTTTTTACCAGCAAGAGGAAAGGAATACCTAACAATGAAAAAAATCTTAAAAGATACCATAATAATATACCCACAGTTAAGTCATCAGAAAGAATTATACCTGAAATAAATACTACAGTTAGAGTTTTTTGGAATTTTTACAAGCATAACTAAATATAACTATATTAAAATTTCTGAAGGTGAGTGGGAGTTATCAATATACTTAAGCTATACAAACACCCTTGGATGGGCAACGATATTTATCATTTGTACGTATTTTTAATTATCTTTGCTTAAGTCAAAAACTGTAACTTCCTTTTTACAGCTCTAGTCCCCGTGGAAAATGAGAAAGAAAATAAGTCCTGCTTGACAAACGGCCTCTTGGAAACAGTCTCTATTACAGCATGTGCTTTCAGCATGTCACTATCACAATCAAGATAACTTATTATTGTAAGTGAAAATGACTTAATGAACTTTGGGACTTTACCCAGGTAATTCAGATAGTGCTACAAAGCTTATTAATGCCCACTTTGTACGTGAACTTTTTGTTCATTATTTAAAATATATGGTAGAGTAAATTCCAAAGTTGTTCATAATAGATGCAAAGTACATGCCCTTTGGAGATAGAAATCTATGGCTCTTCAATTGACATTGAACTTTGAATTTTGTCTTCTCCACCAGTAACTATAGCACAATAGCTAAGTGCAGTGAAGTTTTACTAAGGTCATCCTTCCATCCTTCCTTCTCCTCCTTTTCCAATTCTTCCTCCTCTTCTCTCTCTGTCTCTGTTTCTCTCTATCTCTCTGTCTCTGTCTCTCTCTATCTCTGTCTCTCTCTCTCTCTGCCTCTATCTCTCTGCCTTTCTCTCTCTCTCAAAAAAAACAAGAAATATGAAAAAATGAGAAATCACAATTCAACATTTTTCATTTAAAGATACAGGGATGTTAAATATAAAATTGAAATGTTTAAATGTTTTATATTAATTTTGTAGATACTTTATGAAAATAATATCCTCAGTTTTATTAATTGGTATGGAAATAATACTTCAAGATTTGAAATGCAAATATAGAGTAAAAAAAACACTATTTTCTCTATCTCACTTAATTTTGAATTCTTTTTCAATAATCTTGCTTTCCAAATTAAAACAAATTTGTTTCGATTAATTTCATAGTATTTTAATGTGCCTTGTTAGTGAGGAATATTACAAAGGCTAAAATAGGCATAATGGCCTAGGGTTCCATACAGATTTTAACTGATTAGAAATTAGATACATAGGGTTAGCTTGTCACTGAGGAGACAAGCAAATAAATGAATCATTTGATTGCCTTGTCAAAGGTGTTATTATGATATAATTTGATTGTGTCTTTTAAACTTGAATTAATTTTGGAATTTTAAGAAAAAAATTCTTATCAATAGAATAGATTTTAAAGTTGTTCAATTTCAGCACATTTCTTGAGTCTTGATTTACAAGGCACTTTAGAAATACAAAGATGGGGTGGGAGGTACAACTGTGAGACAGCGCTTGCTCAAGTTGAAATGCAGCTTGAGAAGCAAACTCATAAATTTCTCTCCATATCCCAAGGTTAATGAAAAAAAGTTCTGTATTCGAGATTTATAAACCTGAATACTTTGGGTGGCAATTATAGGTGAAAAGAATGAAGCAAAGTAGAGGAAAGAGAGATAGAAGGAACATGGCAACAATGTGAAAGAGATCCTTCCTGAAACTTGCGATTCTCCCAATTTACTGAAACCTTGGTACTTAAGTCTAGTGCCTATTATTCCTTAGCCTCTTCCTCATTGTATAGATATGATGCACCTCTGCTTCTGATGATGCAGGAGAGTAAAAACTAAAGCCTTTTAAAACCCCTCATCTCATTGCAGCTTAATTGTTTCCAAATGAGCTTTTAGTGATTATAGTTGCTGAGGTAACTGGAGGCAGTCAATGGAAATGGCTTAACAGACTGTTGTATTTAACTAAATATTAGGTAAAGGATTTGTTCCCTCTGTGGCTTATCAACTTAAAATATTATGAATATAAATTAATACTTGATAAATACTGATCATCATGTAACATTTCCTACTAATTCTAAAGACATTTTGAGAACTTGGAGCCCATCTTGGACTTAATCACATAAACTGAATAATTTTTCAGTGTCCAATATTTTGAAGAAATATTCTAATAGTTTAATTTCCATATTTTTTTTATTTAGGAAGTACGGATCAATACTAAGATCATAATTTTAATTTTTGTATGACTCTTTTACCAAGCACCGGATTTTGGTTCTTACCATTAACAGAAAATTCAGAAATCAAAGGATACTATGCCATCCTAAAGACCTAAATAATGATCTGTTTAAAGTATATTAATTAGCAGTGCTTGACATACAGCTCTGTATAGCTCATGTAGCTGTTGAGAGCAAGGAAAAGGAATATCTACTCTCTTTCATCACGAGGGGCAGTCCTTGTATTCTATGTCTTGATATCTTTCTCTCAATAGGAAATGTTTGAAATCATACAACTATGATTTTCTTTTAACCTATTTCTTTTATTTTATTAGCACATGTTTGCAGTATGTGCATTTTATAATCATCTTGGGGGAGTGGGTACAAGTACATAATACAAATGACTATTTTTTAATATCACTCCCTCCCTCTCCCTCCTCTTCTCCCCATTTCCCTATTTTCATTCTTACTGATATTATTAATTTTAGCTCATGTTTAGGACATATAATGTTTGTATACATTGAAGATATTAAGTTCCTGTACATGGCATATCTTTATTCTACTTATTTCCCCTTCTCCTTTCCCTTACCTCTCACTTTTAGTCTGTTGGACCCCTTCTCATTTGCAAGAGATACATCCCCCTGTCACCTTCTATCCATCCTTTATTTATCTCTTTGTATTTTGTCTTACTCACATGAGAGATACCATACAGTATTTAAGCTTGTGTGTCTGGTTTATTTCACTCAACATTATATTTTCCAGTTGTATCCATTTTCCTACAAATGTCTCCTTTCCTTCAAATTTGTCCATTATAGTTGAATAGTACTCCATTATGTATAGGTATCAAGTTTTCTTTATCTGATCATCTGTTGATGGGTACACAGGCTGCTTCCAGGATTTAACTATCACAAATTGTGCTGCTATAAACATTGGTGTACATGTATTGCTATAATATTATGTCTTAAGCTTTTTGAGGAAGATACCTAAATGGGGGATAGCAGAATTGTGGAGGATTTGGCCAAGGAATGAATGGTTAAACTTCAGGGCAAAAGCACACAGGCTCTGTGAGAAATGGATGATTAAAAAACAAGAAGTTTAGATTAGTGAAACTTGACCTTTCCCTTTCAAGAAAAACTACCTAGCCTTGAGGCAGCTCCTTAGCCAAACTGTTTTTCTTCTGCTTTTTTCACTAAGACTGATATTTACATAAGAACCAGAAAGTTCTCAGATTCGGGGCTTCTCTGGAGAGTCTTCCTAATGCTGGGCACTCTTGGTGAGACAGCCCCTTGGGTCTCTCTGTGGATGAACTGGGTCTTTTTTTCCTAGTAATCATTCATCCTCTGCATTGCTATGATCACACACTGAGACACTGGGTCATATAGAATTTCTAATTTTAGTTCTTTGAAAAATCTCCATACTAATTTCCATAATGGTTGTTTTAATTTACATTCTCACCAACAATGTAGGAGGGTCCCTTTTTCACCACAGCCTCAGGAGCATTTGTTATTTTTTGATTTCTTAATGATTGTAATGCTTTCTGAAGTGAAATGAATCTCAGCCTTCCTTCAATTTGCATTTTTTAATGGGCAGAGATCTTGAACAGTTTTTAATATATCTGTAGGCCATTTATACTTTTTCCTCTGTGAAGTATCTGTTCATTTCACTTGCTCATTTCTTGACTGGGTCTTTTATTTTAGATGATCTAATTTTTTTTTAGTTCTTTACATATTTCAGATATTTCTGCTCTGTCTAAGGAATAGCTGGCAAAATATTTTCTGATTCTGTAGGTTGTGTCCTCATACCACTAATGGATTCTTTTGCTGTAGAGAAGATTTTTAATTTGATGTAATCCCACTTGTTGATGTTTGCTGTTATTTCTTGAGCAATTGTGGCTCTATTTAGAAAATCCTTTCCTACATCTATGGCTTCTGTGGTTTGACCTATTTTGTCTTCCAATAGATTCAACATTTCTGTTTTAGTGCTTAGATCTTTGATCCATTTTGATTTTAATCTAGTACATGGTGAGGGATATAGGTCCAGTTTCAATCTTCTGCAAACCATTATCTAGTTTTTCAAACGCCACTTGTTGAATACATTCTCTTAAGGTGCAAAAGAATATATGGAAAGACCATCAGGGCTCCTTAAGGTTGATATTTTACTACAGTGGTTGCATTAACTAATGGTATTATGCAAGGGACACTCTATACAATTTAACACTAATCAGTGATATCCTTCTCCACATTCTCCAATATTGTATTTTATGTATTTTCACATGTTGATATTTGGAAACCCATCATTTGATTTCAGATTGTAGGGACAGTCAGGAGCCTTAGGTAGGGTTAGATTAGGGAGCCAGGGCCCTTTAAAAAGTAGAAAGGAAATAATCTCTAAATGGCAGCAAACAGCTGAGCTGACAGCCTATGATTTGACACCTACCTGCTTCTGTTAGCTGGCAATGACCTGCCTAAGGTCCCCTTTTAGTTAGTTACTTCTCCACTTGAAATTCTCTATTTGCCCACCAAAACTTGCAGCCTATCAAAAAGTCCAATAGCCAATCAATAGTGACCCTCAGAGGGGATGGAGAAAGGGCCTCTACCTCATAAAACAGACCATAGCCTCAGATTAAGCAGTGTTCCAGCTCTGGTTCCTCCACTTCCCAGAGTGGCTTTTGAACAGCTTCCTCTTGGAAGACCTGTAATAAAATTGCTGTGCCCTGGTCTTCTCATCTGTCTCCCCTTTCTCTTTCTAAGTGACAGTGAGAGACAAGTACAGCTAGGGTGAATCTGGGGATCCCTAGACCCCAGAACCACTAGATGCAACAAGGTTTTATTACTTTTACATATTGTATATGATTCAGTAAGTTTTAATTGTGGTATAAATAACCAGAAATATATTTATATATGCAAAATAGCATTATTATCCCTGCCAGCTGATGTTTCCTTACTTATTATTAAATAAAATTGTTTCCTTTTGCAAGATTCACATTCATTAATTTACCAACAAACCAACATTTATTAAGCATTTATTCAGCTTTTGGAGTGGTATAGAGTTTTTAAAAAGTAATTTTTTTGGAAAAATTATCAGAAACCATATTATCTAGAAGGTTCTTCAAATTACAAATCAGAGTAAGACTGAATTCAAATTATAGTTTTTGTTTTTGGGAGAGAAATTATTCTCAGTCTTAATGAACCATCTGTAAAATGGGAATTATAAATTCTACTTAAAGGATTTGGTAAGGATTAATGATTACCTAGGTAAAACAATTTACACATAATATTCACAGCTAAGTTCTATATGGTTGAAAACATTTGGGAACAAAATAAGCTGTATTTAATATTACATGCATTTTAAAAATTAGTTTTCAAATTATTTTAAAATTGAATTTATTACACAAAAATATCAAAATTGTACACATTGATGCATTTTAAATTCAGTGGACATTCTGAGAAGGGGAAGACTTCTGAGACTGCTAACTCTTCATGGACAAATTGAAACATGAAATATGATAGGGAGATCACAAGAATGATTTCTATAGAAATGATGGTATTAAAAGATGTTGAAAGGATGCTGAATTTGATTTCAGAGTGGTTGACTTTGAGGAATGAAAGTCCATTCAAGTGAAAATGTACAACAGAATGTTAGGTATGTTGTATTTGGGTGAGAAGATGAAAGTAGAAAAAATGTAGAAAGTTAGGAACATTTTAGGCAAGAAAAAAATAGAAAAGCACATTTAGTAGTTTTCACCACAGTGATGACAATTGAAGGATGAGTTCTTAGAGGTATAGAATTTTGAGAAAGAACTGAGGATCAAAGTAGTTTTAAAAGTCCATAAAACATTTCTCTATTTTTTGCTGATCTATCTTTAGGATCTAGCTCAGTATCCCCTTGACAATTATGAAAAATATGAAGAGTTTACTTTCAGAAAGCAAATGTTATTGCCTCTTAAAATTCTTATCAAAAGGCAAAGACACAAATCTGATTCTATTTTAACCTATGCTTCTACAAAGAAATATTCCATTTATATATTAGCTAGCTACATCTTTTTTTGTGGAAATTTTTCCCAAATATTTCATCTCTTTGGTACAGGAAATCTTAGGGGAATGGAAAAGTACTGTATCTTTATTTTCTAGCAATGTACTTTCTGAAAGACACTAAAGGAGAGATAAACTTTAGACAGAAGAGAATGCATTTCCTTCCAAAGCCTTGAGTTATAACTGAAATGAAACATTAAATTTTGTATAGCCAATTTCTGATAAGAATTATATCTGTTGGAGATAATTTTATCTTCTTATAGATTGCTTGCAATCAGTTATCATTAGGGATACTTCTATTTAGTGGTTGACTTTGAGGACAAGTTGTGTCTCTGATTAGTGGATGTCATGAAGATAAACATAACAAACTGCTTCATTTATGTTACTTTTAGAATGTGTTTAGTTGTGGTACTTGATTCTTCTAAATGATTAAAAGAAGTGAAGCCAGGAATCAACTGTTCTTACTTTTTATTTCAGAAGAAAAAATTAATAGTTCACTTAAAGTAGCTTTAAATACATATAATTTTACCTTATTTTAGAAGTTTCAGTGCAACAACATTTAAAGTGAATTTCATACCTGGGCAATTCTGTCACATATCCCAGATGTATTAGAAACTTCAGCTCTCGTCTATAATTGAATGAAGGGGATATTTTGCCCTGAGCAACTGTCATAGTGCTGCCATACAGGATGGACTCAATATGTGTTCTCTTATCATCTGTAGACCTTGAAACATTATGCATTTTCATACTATAATAAAATGGAAGTTGATGGACATAAAGACTTAAAAATACAGAAGGAAATAATTGCATATGTTGATGTCATTATACCAGGCAAATAAGGAAATTTAATCTTGGGTTATGATGAATTGTATTTTTTGCCTATTGAATGAATTATTCACATAAAGATGAAATTTAAGTATGCATTTGATAATTATTTATATTGGTTTATTTTTAACATTTACATGGGGATAAGAAATGTATTGGTATTGAACAAATTCTTTTTCAATATTTACTATTCTAACCAAAACCAACAAAATAAATAAAGCAGAGAGGTGAAGAAAAACTGAATTTGCTATGTTTACCTCCTAAATCTTCAAGGTGTTTGAATTACATATTTCTCTATTTTCATTACTATATATGCATGTTTCTAGACTCAAAGTTGTGTAAAACAAAGTATTCACATTTTAGTATTTTATTCTCTATGCCTACTTCAGTAGTACCTGATATTGGGAAGTTGCTAAGTAATCACTGAATAAATTTTTAAAAATTGAACAAAAATGTTTTTAATAATTATTTTTCAGAAATAAAGTCCTTTCAGAAAACCTGAGAATTGAAATTATGTTATTATATTTGTGATAAACATATACTTACTTTGTTAAATATATAAAATGTGGCAATTCAATTTTATTTCTCCACTCATTCATTTAATTGAATATTTAATTTAAAAATCCTAATTTAGAGGAAGAAAAGATACAGTTTATGGGGACATATATGTTGTAATTAACATGTCAAATGTTTAACAAGTTGTCTGATAATTTCAAGAAAAGTTGTATATTGACGGAGGATCCAAATTGTTTTTTGTTGTAAAAGTGGTAACATTATGATCTCAGATTTTTACATTTTGTACAGAAGCCAGAATCTCCACATTCTGAAGTCTTAAGCCTGACTCTTTTATTTTAAAGAAATCATGTTTTTGAGGTATCAAAAAGTAGGAATTCTTGACAACTTCTCATGGAAGGAGATGATGCATCATCCCTGCCAAAACTTTTCTTGATGAAATAAGATTTTAGCTTCATGTCAGCAGTCTAGTGCTTATCTAAAATACTGCATGTGGTATTTTCTCTTAGCTGGGTAAGAGGGAAACAAATAATTTAGACATGTGCATTAAGGTGGCATGTAACATGAATTTTTCCTAGATTGCATTTTATTTTAATATAATTGAGTAATATAGTTTAAACTCAAAATTAACCACAAATATTACTATGATTTTATATTGTGCCTATAGATTCTCAGATACCCTGGGGAAACAATTAAAATGATAGCATTGCAACATTTATTTTGTACATTTCTTGTGGAAACATTAGGAAAATTTACTAATGAAATAAATTGTTTTCACTAGCCTATATTTTCATTGAATTAGTCAGTTTCCCTATTTTGTATACAATTCAATAACCTGAAATGACATCTGATTTTGATCATTTCTCTTTTACCTATAAGTCATAAGGTAGGGCAGACAATCACATAAAATCTATTTTTGATCTGTTAATTTGAAATTGTGGTAATTTGAGGTTTTAAATTCTGTTAAAATAAATATAGTTTGGTCTCATCAAAAATAATCATTGAAATATAGTAATAATTTTAAATGCCAAAAAGAGAATTCAGTAATTTGAAGCTATTTCACCCAATTCAAAGTCTTATATACTTCATTAGAGAAATAGGAGTATCCTGCATTAATTTATCCTCCCTAATGTAAAGTTGACATTTCATAGCTTATAAGTATATTAAAATGGCCATAGAAATCCAAAAATGTGAATATGAATAATACAGCCAGACAAAATATTCTTGCTCTATTATGTATTCATTGGCTTGGGAAACTTATGAGTTATATGAGCCTTTGAGTCCATATTTTCTTCTTACAATCATATTTATTGAAACTATTGCTGATATGGATGGATACTAAAGTATGTCTTGGAAGATATTTAATGAAACTTCAAGTGAAGACTTAGGTTACATCATGGATATACTCTCTTAATAGCCTGTTTCAGAACTTTTAAATAATTTATATTTAAATTGATTTCGAACTTATTTGAATATCTTCCAATTAATTAATAAGCACTTCATTAATTAGGTTACAGGTGTGAAGAAATAAAAAACTGTTTCATATATGTTTCATTGAAAACTTACTATCACTGTTAAATCTTTGCAGAATTAGAATTGAAAATTAATTTCATTCAGTCCTATATGCAGAATTCAGTGTAGTTTTTACAAATTACACTGCAGAATATGAAATTGCATGACAAGAATTTTAAAAATTAATTTTTGCGATGATTTCAGGATTCTTAAATTATCTTCCAAAAAAGTATAGCTTTAAGTTTCTAGCAAATACTTAGTTAAAAGTATGTACATTTCACAGTGTTAGGGATATCAGGTTAATTTCAGAGAAGCTTCTAGTTATTTATTTATATTTATTTGTACTGTTACCTGTGAAACTTCTATAAGAATATATACATCAAATAGTCAATCCAGAGAACTCATGTCTATTTTGAACTCCTTTCTTAGAAATTTTTATTGACTATTTCCATTGAGTAATGAATATTTTATATTCCCCAAGTGATCTTTCCTGCAGTAAATTTCTTATGATTAAAATATGGAAATTGAGTAAAGAAAAATTTAACAATTTTGAAATTTTAGGACTGTTTTCATTAATGAGATGTATTTTCAGTCATTTTTATAAAATTTATAATAACTGAGAACATTTTTCAGACATTAATTTTTATTTGTTATTATTGCATAGACAAAATACAATTTTTTGCATATCATATATTGGAAATTTACTAGGTCACAATTTATTTTTTTCCTTTTGCTCTAGTGAGAATTAAAGGACAAGTTGTGAATGTTAAGTTATTAGGAGTTCTCCAACGACTTGAATTTAAAAGCACCTAACTCCCATTTATTTCAGTCTATTCAAGATGCTCTAATAAAGTATAAAACTCAGAGATTTAAAAAAAAACCCCAAAATGTATTTCTCTTAATTCTGTAAGAGCAATTATCAAGGTGCCAGCAGATTTGGTGTCTGGTGAGGAAATATTTTCGAGTGTACTCACAAAACTAAAGGGGTAAAGACTCTTTTTTTTCATAACATGCCCTGACACTGTTCTGGAGGGACCTATTTCCATACTCTACTCCCCAAAATATTCAGAACAGGTCATCATTAAAGTCCACAGTTCACATTTTAAGAATAAAATTTGAGAAAAAAAGTAAAAACTATAGGAATAGAATATAGGAATAGAATGATACTTCGTTCTCTATTTTAATTTTTAATTAATTGTATTAGTCATTTTAAGATTTGTATTATTTCTTCTTAGTTCTATATGCTTAGGCAGGGTGTATACACATGTACTTTCCAGATCTGTGAAAATACTTGGGAAGCTACATAATGGAAGGCAAAAAGAGGCTATTGCACATAATCCAACAGGCAACCTCTTGATCCATAGTAAACATATTTAAAATGTCATCATCAGAATTCACAGTTCAATAGCCAAAATCTTTTCTGAACAAAATACTCTAAGAGATGCAAGTGTTCAATACTGAGGAAGATGATTTCTCTTTTAATAGAAGGAGACAAATTCTCTAGGTGTATAGGTAGCTATGGTCTAAAAGGATATTCAGGAATTGAAGACTTTTCTAATTTGTTATTTTCTAATTTGTTATTTGTTATTTTCTATTTGTGGATACCATTCAAAGCTATCACACGGAAACATACATGCATTTTGTTCACAGGAATATTTAAATAGAAGATATTGGGGGGGGATAAAGTTTCTTCACAAAAATGTAATAAAAAATGGACTGAGATATTTTACATAGTGTACTAACTCCACGTAAGGAATATAACCATCATGTATTGCAAACACATACACAAAAAATGAAAGGGATCAAAAAGTGGGTGGAAGGGGAGGGAGATTGGGGAAAGCGGATGAAGAAAAGGAATTAAAATGTATTATAGTAAGATGTGCTATGTACATGTACCAGTTACTCCCCAGGTATGTAAACTTTATGTACTACCAACATGTACTAATAAAAATAAATAATAAACTAAAGTTAAATACAAAAAAAATGTATTATATACATAGACCAACTCCCCACAAGAACTGTAAACATTACATACTAAAAATATGTATTAATAAATAAAAAAGTAAAACCCCAAAAAATGTATTGTGGAAGTTGTATGCATGAAGTCTGATTATATCCCATTGGCTAGGTATTTTTTTTGGCTAGGATTTTCTTACACTGTCAAACAGAGCATCAAGAAAGCTAGAAAAGCTACATAGGTGGCTTTTCTATGTATGTAGATGGGCAGCCACAGACCCTTAAACTTAGGTAATGCTATTATTAAAAGTAAGACAAGAAAGAAAATAAAAGGCGATACTCTTAAGTGAAATAAATAGGACACACATGTATAAATACAGAATAGTTTCTCTAATGTGAGAAACTGAAAGTGTAAATAAGGACTAAAATGTAAAGGACTAAAATGTAAGGACTAAAATAGGTAATGTGAAATGGGAAGAAAAGGGGCAAAGGGGAAGGAAGTGGGAGGGGTAGGGGAAAGGATAGAAGGGAATGGGATTAATATGAGAAAATGGAAAAATAGGAACAAAATCTTTGTAAATAGGGAGGAATGGAGGGGTTGAAGGGAGGGCTGGGCAAGGGTGAGAAATAAGAACCAAGAGAGATTATGTAAAGGTGAAATTTCCAATGATGGATGTCATTATATTGTATACCTAAAATGCACCAATGATTAGAATGAATAATTGATAATGCAAAATAGGAAGAAAAGGTCCAAAGTGGTAGGGGTAGTGGGAGGGGCAGGGGAAAGGAAAGAAGGGAAAGGAAAAATGATGAGAAGTGGAAAAAATGGAAATAAAGTCTTTGTAAATAGGGAAGGGTGGAGGGGGTGAAGGGAAGGCTAGAAATGGGGAAAAAATAAGAACCAAGATGCATTATGTAAAGGTACAATTCTCAATGAGAAACGTAATTGTGTTGTATACCTAAGATGTACCAATAAAATAATTTAACAACGACAAAAAAGAATTAAAAGAATCATACCACAGTGATATATGTGCAAAAAAAATTAGTTCTTAAAACTGTTTGAAAAATTAGTTCAAAAAATCATGTTCAGACTGCAGTAAAGGTTTTAACAACATATTGTTAAATATAATATATTGTTATAATATATTGTTAAAGTAAAAATTGACTTCTGAGTGTGTTGCTGCCTTATTAACAATTATATCCCTTGTTAGGCTTTGTCTTTCCCCATTGCTGCACAAGGATTGTAATACCAGGCAACTGGATTACTGATTGCCCTTGTTAATGGACATTATCCACTTCAGAGTTAGTCTCCCATTCTATAATCTCTCATTATAGTCATACAGCACAATAGCAAATCCTATGACAAATCTTCCAGTCTTTTGCTAGTGGGGTTTGACAAGACAAGGGGGAATTTATCTAAGCATACAACTGACAGTTGAGGCTGTATCTTGCTCCATACCAAATATTGTATGAGGCATTGTAAATTAAGTACTGCAAAGGCAAGAAAGGTTGTTGCCCTTGCTCTTTTAAATGTTCTCAGTTTTACTTGGCTAACAGAAGCCAAAATGCACAGATTTAATATGAGATAAATAGAAAATACATTCTTATGGGGAGAGAAAAGAGGGGAATTAATACTCTTGAGGGGAAAGAGATGGACTTGAATGCTCTCTGAAAGATGAGTGATATCAATTGGGTATTAAAAATGTGGATATAATCTGCATGAAGAAAGGGCAACTCAGCACGCCCTGGAATGCTGGTACTGGCATGGCAGTACCTATAATCCTAGCTCTCTGGGAGTCTTAGGTAGGAGATTTCCAAGTTCAAGCCCAGTTTAGGGAACGTAGCAAGACAAGAGAGAGAGAGAGAGAGAGAGAGAGAGAGAGAGAGAGAGAGAAATGAGTTAGGGGCTAAGTAATGTAACTCAGTATGAAGGCCTTGAGTTTAATTTCCAGTATCAGAAAAAAAGTAATGACAAATCAGCTTTGGATCCAAATAAACATAAATATGACCTTTAAAAAGTGGAAGTAGGAGGGCTGGGGATTTAGCTCAGTAGTTTCGCCTCCTGCTGCGCAAGCGCAAGGAGTTGATCCCCGGTACAAAAAAAAAAAAAGTGGAAGAAGTCTAGTAGAACGTATGTCAGGAGCACAGATGGATTATGAAAATTAAGATGAAATGGCAAACACAAATGTATGAAGGTTTAACTATAAGATTCAGTACCATTAGGCCATGTCATTATAACAGACCTTTGGGAATATAACTAGTTGAATTATTTTCTTGGGAACTCTTTTGAACGCTTGTCCCATAGCTTCACATCTCTTCGTCTTACTTATGGTGGGCCTGTAAGTCTATTTTGTTGTCATCTGCTTCTAAATCTCTTTGCTTTCACTTTTTAAAAATATGTCCTCAGTAGTTAGCGTGGACTTTTTTTGTTTGTGTGTCTATATCATTTCTACCTTCGAGAAAAAAACAGCTTAAACAAATTCAGAAACTCTCAAGGCCTCTTTGCACCAGGTATCCACCTTCCATGTGATCATTTTCTTTCTAGATTTTTTTTCAAAATTCCCTGGATGAAATAAGAGCACTTTGGATGACATCTTATATTTTGAAATGTCTCTGGATCATCACTATGAAAATCAGACTTTTGTCTTCTGTTCCGTTCTGGTGGCCAGCAACATTAGAAGCCAGAACATAACTTTCAAAATCTTATAACTTTTAATCTAAAGTACATATTTGATATGTGATTTAATCACCATATGTTAATGCTGAAATGCAAATTTGAAAGTGAAAGTGCATCATAACTTATTAAGAGAATAGTTTATCACTAATCTGTTTTGATTACATGAGGTGTCAATCATCACATATCATTCAACTCCAATCTTAGTGTTTACAGTGTTTTCTGCCTATTTCATAACCTACTTAATTTCGGGCTTATTTTGTGTCATACAATTTAAAATTTTTTATTGCACTTGAATATTAGTACAGTGGTACCTCAGTTCATGAAGATGGCTGTGTCTGTGTTTGTGTGGGGGAGATGGCCACAGTTGTGTTTGTCACTCAATGTGGAGTTTATGAACTGAAGCAAAATTTCTTTGAACTCTTTTGTTTGAGAACCAAATTGTTTGTGAAGAGATGTGTTTGTGAACCAAGGTATTACTGTAATTGACATTTTAAAAATTTATATTTGTTTTTAAAACAATATATTTTAAGTCAAAATGTCTTCTTTCATTATTATTTATTATTTTGATATGTTTAAAATTGAATGGCTTTTTGGATTTGTTGAATTTACCTGCTGAGGAATTTATGAACACATCAACCCTCTATTGTTTGAGATTCATTGATAGAAGCAGAAATAGCAAGGGCAGAACTGGGGACAAAAGAAACTACTCAAGGCAAAGGTAAATTCATATCACCAGACAGTGAGATCAAGATATAAAATAGAAGATACAAAAAATTAAATCACAAAAAGACAAATTGAAAGGACAAAAACTATTACTTAAAATATTTGTATACATTAAAAAATATAAGAAGGCTAAATAAAACGAGCAAAGTTTCAATTTAAAGAAGTAGAAAGTTGAAAAAAGTATTGTTTTCTTGCACCTTTTTTGTTTATTTGTTTTTGTTTTATTGAGACAGGGTCTTGCTTTGGAGTGCAGGCTGGCCTTGAGCTCACTATGTAGCCCAGCCTTGCCTGGAATTTGCAGTGATCTTCTTGCCTCAGTCTCCCAAGTGCTGACATTACAGCTTGTACCACCATACTCAGATGCTTTTACTCTTAAAAGAAGAAAATAAAAGATGGACAAAGTGCAAATTAACTATTTTTTTTTATCTTATCACAGAACTAACATTGGAGGGAAACAATTAACCTGAAATTTAAGAATCATGCTGCTATATGAAATCAGTGGTTCATTACTTTTCATTTCTGAGGAGTTTGCCATTGTGTGGATGTATCAGGTGTTGATTCACAATTCCATTTTTTTCAAGTTTGGGGAAATTATGAGTAAAGTTGTTACAAAAACTAATATACAAAATTTACAATCAGCTTCTCTATATCTAGTTACTGTGATTTTGATTTAAATTATATTGAGTGTATAATTTGATTGTAAAGAATCTATAGCTTACCAATATTGAGTTTTCTAATCCATGAGAATGATATTTCTTCATTTATTTGGATCTTGGTTGACATACTTCATTCATATTTTTAAGTTTTTAGAATAGATATCCTGCACATATTTTGTAAAATTCATGCACATGTCTCCTTTTAGTGCTGTTTTAAATGATTATGCATTATCCATTTATATCTGTGTTTACAGTTTAGTTTTAATTTCCTACGGCTCATTGCTATTGTGCAGGAACTTGGTTGACTTTTGTGTATTGGTCTCATATCCTGTGACCTTGCTACACTCCTGTTTCTAGGAGATTTTGAAAGATTGAATGGAATTCTTTACATATATAATTATATCATCCATGAGTAGAGAAGAAATTACTCATAAGTTATATTACATTAAACTTAGTTTTCTGTCCATTGAGGCCATTCTTGCATTATTCTCATATATTTTCTTGTAACAGGGAGTTCTTTAGATGTCCCCTGTGGCTAATGGTAATTCAGGCATCTAGTCCTTTATATTTTCTCTTATACTCACATTCAGGTTGCCTCAAAAATGAGTTCCTTTATTTTGCATGACCACAATATTTTACAATATATTTTTTGAAAGCGCAGTGATAGATTGAGTATAGCACTAAACCAGTGACTACTTCAGTGTCAAATTGGATTCTCTTTATGAATACAAAGCTGCAAAAATAATATTTGACTATAATAGCTTATGTAATTCTCTCAATAGCTCTATGGGCAGATAACTTTCTTAATACTTTGTAGACAAAGAGATGTAGGCTTAAATAAATAAACAAATTTACCCACAGTTCCACCAATAGTCCAGCTAGCATTTATACCCAGATCTCTTACATAAAATCTTTTGCTCTCAAGCACTATACGATCTGAAACTACTAATGCAGTCCTTTCTAAAAGTTTTGAATTATGAAGTGGTTATAAAATGATTTTTGATAAATTAGTGATAAACTTAATAAATAGATAAATACAATTTAATTTTATTTTGAATTACTTATCCAGTTATCTCTTTGTTCATCTTTTCTTCTTCTAGGTTTGATCATTCTTTAACCATAGGATTAATAACAGGCCACATGGATAACTTTTATTAACCATTAATTTTTACTGAAATATAATCTTCTGATCATTAGTTTCTACAAATGTTTTACAAGTCCTGTCTTTTAAATACGTTCACAAAATGAACTACAAGTTATTAGAACAATGTCCAAATAATGAAAATACAGTTTTGAAGAAAGGAAAATCACTGAAATAACTTCTTCAATCTTTTAAGATAGTTATTAGTTTCTTGAAATCAAAGACTGAGAAGAGTTATTAATTAACTTATACTCACAGAGAGGAGTATTTATATAAACTACTTTCAGGGTTAAAACTCTTTAACACTTACATATTGAGTACAAGGATATTGAGTATTGATAGGTTAATGAGGGTGCAATAAAACTTTATGAGAAGGCCAATATATACCTGAGCATTTTTTCCTGATAATTACCACCTTCCCACAACCCTGCTGCAAGACAGCAAATAGAACAGGTTACAAAATAAGGTAAGTGCACCCATCCTATTATTTTTTTATTTCATGTTCTAAATGAATGGGTTTTTGCTTGATTCACATTAGCAATATTTGTCTGTCTGCACATGTTTAAAATTGTCCAACAATGTTTTAAATTGCCAAATTTATATATGTAATCCTTTGCACTAAAGTCAGAAAATAATCCCAATTTCTTAGAGATATTAAAGTATTTTCTTTTCCAGGTCTTCATTATAAATTTGTCAAACTTGGGTGAACTCATGGTATGTTTTAATAGCTTTATATAGCAGAAAATATGATTGAAAATAGTTTTGATGAAGTAGAGGGATACCCTAGCCAAGTATGATATACTTTATTTAAGAATATATAGGCTGAGCAAAATGCCAGATTTATGACTTTTGGTTTTAGTACAACTTTTAAATATCACTTATCAATCTATAATCTAATAAAATATTCATTTTCATAAAAGATGTCAGTATGCAGTTTCTTCAAGAATTTTTGCTTTAAGTTACTGTAAGATATGATCACTGAAATTACCACCTGTAGAATATAAATAATTTCAACACTTCGTATTCTGAATACTTATATGAGTAACTTAATGTTGGTCTCTTGTTTTCTGGATAAGAAACGATTTGTGTCATAATAATGTGCATTTTGCTGCCTCCTTCTGCAAAATAAATTGTATAATTGTGCTATTGTCTTCTTCATGACAAAAATGTAGGATATTGTTTTAAGTGAGACATATTCATTTAAAGTTACAGTTTTATTTCAGCACAACATTGAATAATTTGCTATATTATTTTACAAACTTTTTATATCCTCTATTGCTTTGATTAAGTTTAGAATACTAAGTGTAGTTTCTTTGAATAATACTGTTGTAATAAACAGTTAAACTTACATATCTGTCACAGGAAATGATATGTTCAAATTGAAAACTTATTTTCAAATATTCATTCATATGGTATATTTAAAAACCAAGCTTGTGCTTATTCAGTATCAGTCTCCAAACTGCTTTCATAATTTTCACTATTAAAAATATAATAATTGGCCAGGGATGTAGCTCAGTGGCACTGTGCCTGCCTGGCAAGCGCAAGGTTCTGAGTTCGATTCCAGGTACAAGAAAATAAAAAGAATATAATAATCTAATAGAGGAAATTGACATAGCATAAATAATTTAATGGATACGCTGTGTGCTATTGCAAAACATAGACATGGTAGATTAATTCTGCCTGCAAGAGCACCAATGTGTTCACAGAAACTAGGACATTTGAACAAGTCATTAATTAGAACTCACACAGAAAAAGAGATGAGCAGGGATTAAAGATTTCAAAAGTACATAGGAAAGGGACACATTATCTAAAAAATGTGTTGCAGTTTTAGGGGTAAGATAAGGATATGAATCTGAAAATATTTTAGAGACAAAATGAAAAGGACTTATTATGATTGAATGCAGTAGAAAAATATAGGAGAGAGAAAAGTTGTTTTTAGGTTCAAACAATTAGGTACAAGAACCAACAGTTATAGGTGGAGGGACCACAATGAGCCATAACAAAGAAAAAATATTTTGTTTTTGTTTTTGTTCTTGCTTTTGAGACAATATCTTACTATGAGGTTCAGGCTGGCCTTGAGCTCATTATGTATTTATTCCACACTAACCTCAAACTCATGGCATTCTTTCTGCCTCAGCCTCATAAGTGATGTGCTGATATTACAGATGTGGACCAACACACCCAGCTTTAAAAAAAAAGAGATTTTAAAATCAGAAATTTATGAAAAAAAATTACCATAGAAATTCTAATTTTGACCTGGATATATCATGGAAAAATCTATGGAGAGTTGAATGCTAGGAAAAAGCATGGGAATACATGGTCAAAATTAAATTAAACAAGATTTCAGATAATGATTGGAAAAAGGATTCATTGCTAACCTACACATAGATATTTTCTATATGTTAGCACAAATATATAATGTTACCTGAAAAGCAATATATGAGCAGGACACTGTACAATACACAAACTCTAATCCCAGCACTTAAGGGGGCTGATGAAGGAGGATTGCAATTTGAGCTCAGGCTGGGCAACTTAGAGACTTAGTGAAACTCTTCTTAAAATTAAAATTTAAAAAAAATGGTAAGGATTTAGTTCAATGTGAAAGCTCTGGGTTCAATTCCAAGTATCAAAAAAGAAAATTTTACTGATATGAGTGTCTGGTATATTTTGTTATTTAAGGGAAGAACTTGTCAACCATATAGTTTGAAACATTCTAAATGTAACAACTTTCACATGTATACTGCACTTATACATATGTATATATTCTTTTAGAAAATATTGTCACATTAAAGTGTCGGATGACACAAATGTGAGTTAGAGTAGAAAGAAGTGGATTATTTTACTTTGAAATTTAACTTATTCTCCTTCAGTTTGAAGTTCCTAATTGGTAAAGTGTGGTAAATAAGAAGATCTCCTTCATAGTATTAAACATTTTGAAAATTAAAGAGCATAGTGCAAGTGGAAGGTTGACCTGAAAAATGATTTACAATAGAAGGGCAAGACACATCAGCTTGGAAATATTTTTTCTCTGTGTTTCTATGTGTACTATGTAATGTGCGTCATTAATTTGCTTCTTTGATTCAAGTTGCAAGTATTTTTACATTTTCAATATGTATCAGTTTAGATTTTTAACTGGTAAAACCGCAACTCTGCATCGTTTAACAAAACAAAATAATGTCTCTAATTTTATGATAATGATGTACAGTAGCTGTTTATTGTACAGTTTAAACACAAATTCCTTTCTTTTTTAGATGGCAAAGAAAAAATTTAGTGGACTAGAAATCTTTCTGATTGTCCTCTTCATCATAGTCACAATAATAGCTATTGCCCTCGTTGTTATTTTAGCAACTAAGACACCTGCTGTTGATGGTAAGTAACAGTAAGAACTTTTATATATTATAATGAAGCTAAGAAATTTATTCATAATATTCATGGATTTAAAAATAATCTTTGAGGCACGAAGCAAGTGAAGAAAGATCCAGTCAATGACACAAATGGTCCAACTTTTTGTATCCTTTATGTTCTGGTTGTGTCAATGAAAAGGCATTGCAGTTAAGGAATTCATGTGTTTTTCCCTTAATAGACTTCTATACTTAAATTACTGAGAAAAGAGAAAGTGGCTTAAAGTTGTAGGTGTTAATTCACCTTTGAATCCTTGCTCTGGTCCTTAGAAATTTTGAATGGTGGGTGGGTTAATTTGGCAAATATTCTCTTCATCTTGGTTCAATTTTTTTTTTAAGAGAAAGAGGTGGAAGGAGGATGAGCCAAGACTTGAAGGGTTTAATGACATTTTTCTGAATATTTTATCCTAATTTAGAGTTGCTGTTTACTGCTGTTGACCTAACGCATTCTCTTTCATCATTCTCTCCCTACCAAATAGGAACTAATATTTCACATTTTATTAAAATATAAGTGTAGTTAGTAATCCCTATTGCTGTTATTTTCTTACTTTCCTTCAGTAACTGATCATTCACTATGCTGTGAAACATGCAATATTATGACACACATATGATTGCTAAAATATTTTTCCTTATGTAGAGGTGAATTTATTATTTTCTTTATTGTTCCTGGCTTTCTGATCTTACCAAATTATTCTCTTCAAGGCATTTAAGGTATTTTCTTTCTCCAGTTTCTCTCTTTGCTAGTTCATTGTATTCTTCTCTGTACCCTTTCTTTCTTTCTTTCTTTCTTTTTTTTTTGGTACCGGGGATCAAACTCGGGTCCTTGCACTTGAGTAGCAGGCGACAAAACCATTGAGCTAAATCCCTGGCCCTCTCTGTATCCTTTCTGATTCCAAGTTTTTCCATCTTCTTTTTTCATCTATAAAACACAGATTGTAAATACTCTGTGAATGTACACTATGTTTCTCTTTAAATCCATAATAGAACCTTCTCTGAATGTATTATGTTTTCTTGAAGAAATAGAAAGCAAAGTTCCAGACTGTTATGAAACGTTATGTTGTAATTGTTAGTGCTAAAATTTTTTTTACAAATTTTTACCTTTTAACTATAATTTACTTTTCAGTGAAAATTTAAATTTCATGCAATGAGATAAAAACAGCTACTAAAGAAAAACAAAGAACCAATTAAATAACTGCTTTTACATTATTAAGATAGTTCTTAATTTCTAGAATTTGAAGACTGCAGTGTTTTAAAATACTTGGATCTTTCCCTTTTGAGGGATTAAATTTGTACATTTAAAAAAAATAAGTGTATTTTTATTTTCATTATACATAAATTCAAGTATTCTTTCAATACAATCTACATGATATTTTACAAAACCGAAAAATATTTAATATCATGTTTTATTTAACTTTTTTCCTTCCCCAGAAGTGAGGCCTCCTACATCAACTCCCTCTGGTTCAGGAAAATGTCCTGCTGACATAAATGACCCCGTCAATGAGAGAATAAACTGCATTCCAGACCAATTTCCAACACAGGTCTATAAAAACATTCTTTACAACTTTTATGAATGTATAAATAATGATATTAAGATAATTGCTTGTTATTGAATACTTTTATATTGTTGAAGATCTAGACATAAATTAGGCTGAATATATTTCTTTATTATAGTTTGGCATAAATAGATAATATGTAATTGAAGTTACTGGGCTTGATTTTCTTTACTTCTGTTCAATTCAGATTAATAAGTTAATATTCATCTCTGCTTAACAAGCTATTGTTAATGTTATAAAACTTCATGCAATTCTGACTTTTCCTGTCTATTTTTTATAAAAAAAAACACACAACCTTTTGAAATATAGAACATTTGAGCAAGAATATATATTTTCATTTAGCATGTTTATAATGATCCCATTAAATACAGTCTGAGGAAATTAACTCTCACTTTTCAATTTTTTTTTTTTTTTGACAATCAGGAAAGAAGAAGCACAGTGGAGAAAATTAAGGGTGGCTGACTAGATTAATATGATCTTAAATTGACTTTTTATTCATAAAACTGTGGGAATATAGGTCAATGGATGAGTGTGTGTGTGTGTGTATATATGTATATAATATATATGTAATATATGAATTTATCTTGTGTATCTACATTTTGCAAAATCTATAACATGCATGTCTAAATCCTGCCTCTTCTAATCTCCTCTACCTCATGAAACATAACAAAATGAACTATAAAATTGCTATTAATCATAGCATAACTTTGTTACATCATAGTTAGCACATAATTTTCAAGTTAATTCTCCAAGGAAATTGCAAATAGATACAATGTTCCTTTGGGAAACTTTAGAAATAACAAGTCTTATAGCCTACCCAATGATTTAAAAAAGGTAGATAACAGTATTTACTGACACACTGAGGGAAATCTACATATTGTTTTTAGTCAATATACTTCTCAGGAAATGGTTGAAGGATAATCATTGAAAATAATATGAGTTCCAAGGGTCTCACAAGGAAACAATACCTAATAGTGAATAGTTTAGAATACTCATGCTTACTATTGGTCTTTAATATCAATCTAACCTGTTAGGTTGCTAAAGAATGTTTTCAATGTGAAACAAACTTATACATGAAATAAATTAAGCTTTAGGAAATGTATTTACTTTTTCTATTTCAGGAAACAAAGTGAACTTATTTTAAAATTTAGCCTAGCACATCTCAAATGAATCACTTTTGTTTAGTACTAGGCATCATAACTAGAGCCTTGTGCATATTAGGCAAGCATAATACCAGGAGCTACACACTCAGTTCTCAAATGAATTTAAGTGTTGTCTTTATATTTTAACCAGGAAAATTGGAATTCAATAAAATTTTTTTATGAGCTTCTGGTATTAAACTAATTCATTCAATTTTAGACTTTCATAGAAACTTGGAGAATTTTTCAAGGCTAAATGAATGTCAGGGTCATTCTCCTACTAGATGAGAAGGAAAGCTAAAATGAAAACTGGCTTGCAAAGTTTCACGTTAGCTCATATTCTGTGAACATAATAGTTGCTATCCATTAAGCAGAACCTTGTAATTTTTCTGTAATTGATTTTATGGAAGTAATATTTTTGTACTATAAAAGTTGATTAAAAATAAATGATGAAATGAAAAAATAAAATTTGCCTGAAATTCAGAAAAAAACCATCTAGAGTAATATTTTCTTTTACTCCTTTAGGAGATGTTGCAAATTTCAAATGATAATTTTATTTAAACTCTCCCACATGTTTTAAAAAATTTGCTGTATAGTTTTATAACTTCACAAATATGTTTTTCATTTATATCTTGGAAAATTCTTTAAAATAGTTTGTGTTAATTTTCCATCATTTCAAATAGTCAGCTAAAAGTGATTTATTATCTTAATTCATACACACTTAAAATTTTTAAGTATAACAATCATACCATTCAAATAAATATTATGTGGTCCAAACACACTGGTTGATATTTAAGTTGTTTTAAAAGGATTATTTTTTAATCATTTCCCTGAGTTTTAAATATAATGATTCTCTTGGCTATATAGATAGATAGATTACTATTGAAAAAATTGAAAATAATTGATTATACTAAACTTTTTGTATATACAACTTATTTTGTTAATTAGAAAAGAAATGCATACATACTGAATTATGGTAAGAAATGGATATATATGGAATACAGATGGAATATGTAATTAGAATAGTAATTTTAAAAACAGTCATTATTCTACCCTAAGTGCATTAGTCAGCTCAGGTCATTATACAAGCATATAGACTGGGTAGCTTCAACAATCACATTGATTTTCTCAAAGTTCTAGAGGTTAGAAGCCAAAATGAAGGTGTTATCAGATTTGGCCTTTACTCTTGGCTTGTAAAGCATTACTTCTTATTGTATCATCCCATAGTATTTTCTTTGCACACTGAGAGGGAGAGAAATTTCTGGTTTCTATTTCTGTTTCCAAAAACACCGCACCTATCGGACTACAGGCCCATTTTATGACCCTATTTAAATTTAACTATTGTCTTAAGAGTCCTACCTCCAAATCTAGTTATACTGGCAGTTAGAGGTTCAATATATGAATTCAAGAGGGTTATAATTCACTTTATACAATTAGCCAAACCAAGATGTTCTGTTCTATATATTAACCTGTAATTTTAGTACTATATATGTATGCAATCATACACAACTATAATGGAGAATATGACATATTGATTGCATTTTTACCTAGTAGAGTTTAAACTGTACCAATTAATATGTACTTTAAGGTGTTTTAATTTTGTGGTTTTTCAAAGGAACTATGAAGTTAGATGGGGAATGAAAAATACTGTTGACAACTCCTAAAATTCTGAAATATAAGAATAATAATATGTCAGTTAATATAGATTAAGAGATTCCTGGAGAGGTGATTGGATCATGACACTATGATGATCAGTGGCAGTGATATGCATATCTAAATGTGCTGTTAAAAAGTGAGGCCCACTTGGAGGTGGGTAACAGGGTACACTCCTCTGGAAGATATAATTATGGCTGGTGCTCTTCTCCTGTGTCTTGCTTACTGGACATGAGGTAAGTAGCATTGCCCTACAATGCACCCACCATAATATTTTTGCCTTTGAGACTCCCAATAACAGATCAAACCCATGAAATTGTAAGCTAAGTTAAACCTCTCCTTCTTTAAGTTGCAGGTGTTAGATATTTTGTTCAGCAATGGGAAAACAGACCAATGTAGACAGTCGGTACATGAGAAGTGGGGTCATGACTGTGACTACACTTGAACATGAGTTTCAGAAGCCATTAAAACTGGTTTCCAGAAAGAGTTTAGAATAGTTTATAGATGCAGGGTAGAGAAGCCCTAGGCTGTTTTAAACAAAGCTTGATAGATGATTCTGATTAGAACTCAGGAGACCAGAACGCTGATAGAAATGCCAATAGTTTTAATTCTTTGGGGAAGATCCCCAGCAGGGGAATAGCTGGGGTCAAATGGGACTTCCAGTCCTAGTTCTTTGAGGTATCTCCATAATGATTTCCATGGTGGTTGCACCAGTCTACACTCCCACTAGCAGTGGAGCAGGGTTCCTCTTTCCCCACAGCCCCCACCAGCATTTGCTATTGGTGAATTTCTTGATAGCAGCCATTCTTTCTGGAGTGAGGTGGAATCTCAGTGTTGTTTTCATTTGCATCTTTCAAATGACCAGTGATGTTGAACATTTTTTCATGTATTTATTTGCCATTTTTACTTCTTTGTCTGAGAAATGTCTGTTCATTTCAGATGCTCATTTTTGGATTGGATCTTTAAATTTTGGAGGTCTGATCTTTTTAAGTTCTTTATAGATTCGAGATAGTAGACCTTTGTCTGAGGAAAAGCAGGTGAAGATTTTTTCCCACATTGTGGGTTGTCTCTTCACACTGTTGGTGGTTTCTCTTGCTGTGCAGAAGCTTTTTAATAAGAAGAGATCCCACTTGTTGATTGTTTGTGCGAGTTCACTGGCAACTGAGGTTTTGTTCATAAAATCTTTTCCTATACCAGTGTCTTCATGGAAACAAAGTCTTTGTAAATAAGGAAGGCTGGAGGAGGTGAAGGGAGGGCTAGGAATGGGGACAAAATAAGAACCAAGATGCATCATGTAAAGGTACAAGATCCCAATGAGAAATCTAAATGTGTTGTATACCCAAAATGTACCAATAAAAGAATTTAAATACAAAAAAAAATAAAAAGAAATGCCAATAGTTAAGGCCAAGCCATTAGATTCCAGTTAGGAACAGGGGCTCTATTAGAAATTGGACTAGAGGCCAAATGTGTTACACTCTGGCAACAACAACAAAACAGTTTATATTTTGTCAATATCCTGAGACTTTGAGATAAGCTGAGTTTAATGGCAGTGGACTAATTGATCTGGGGAGGAAATTTCAAGCTGTTGCATATGTACTACTTACTATCTTTTAACCAGGTTCATAGCATGAATTGGAGTATAAAAGCCAAAAGATTTGAAAAAATTTGGGCTCAAAAAGAATCTTGTGGAAACTTGGGGCCAAACAGTGTGTGTTTGTTGAAGAGATTAGTGCCATTAAAAAGACACTAAGTATTTTTAATCTGGCCAGGAGAAAGATGCTTTAAGGGCATTTGGAAATTAGCAAGACTCCACCCATTACAGGGTCAAAGGTGCAAAACTGTAAACTTTTCGTTTGAGAAGAGAGCTTCTAGGCCCTGTTCCATAGAAGGACTACTTCAGGAATTAATTCTTCAGGACTGATTTCAATGTGCTCAGCCATTTGTTCACTCAGAGGAAACTGTAGTTATATTCCAAGGGGGGTTGCCTACTGCTCAAACTGGTGGCAGACTTTAGTATCATCCTTGAGATGCAGGTTTTATAGACATGCAGAATACAAAAGATATGGGATTATAGAGGTTATAGAACTGTGGTGTTAAATAGATTTTAAAAGAAGGCTTTGGAGGCCGGGCACTGTGCCCATGAGATGGAATATGTGAAGCTGTGGGAATGAATCTGAAGATGCAGTGCAGAGCCCAGGGAGTCAGAGATCTCAGAAACAGAACATCTGCCAAAATCAGCAGGAAGCAAGGGGAGCCACCTTAAGAAAGAATCCACATGGGCTGCAACTGCCATGGCCATAGGTGTGGGCAGTACTAGCTGTCTGTAATTCACATATTATAACCCTGTATCTCAACTGCCAGTCCCAGATTTACAGAAATTATTGTTTGCCTTTCTAGATTTTGGTCTTGCTTTGGTCCAATTCTTTTCTATCCTCATATTTCTCCATTTTGGAATGAGAATGTTAACCCTGTGCCGTCTAATCCTGAGAATATGCAACTTTATTTTTATTTTTACAGGGTTTTTTAGTGTAAAGTTTCCCTTGAGTCAGAGGAGTCTTTGAGTTGGATTTTTGAGCAATGCTTGAACTTTTCAGACTTTGAGGAAAAGATTAATTCATAGTCAATTCTATGCACAGTAGTTGTATCATGTTAAGCAGAATTACTACTTGTTATTGTTTTTATTTGGAATTAATGATAGTTTACAGGAGATATGATTGAGTACTAATCCAAGTGTTAGACTTGTGCCAGTTAATCTTAATTGTCAACTTGACTAGATGAAGAGACTCCTGGAGAGGTGATTGAATCATTGGGATGTTATACTCATTTATAGTTGAATGTGTTATTAGAAAGTGGGCCTCAATTGGAGGTGGATCACTAGCAATTTGCCTTAGGAAAGTACTGGCACTCTTTCACTGTGCTCTACTTTGTGGCCATCATGAAATTAGCATGTTCACTCCACCACATCCTTCTGCCATGATGCTTGTCTTGTATCCAGCCAACCATGAACTGAACCTCTGAAATCTTTAGCCAAATTAAACCTGCATGCATTAGGTTGTATGTGTAAGACATTTTGTCTCAGCCACAGGAAAACTGACCAAGACAACAACTAAACTTACATAAATACCAAAATTTCCATACAATAAACTAAAACTAATAACATTTAAAAAGCAATAAAGGAATATACAGTTTAAAACTAATACTTTGGTTTCTATATGCGGTGAATTATATTATGTCTTCCAAAAAAATTCATGTCCACCTGAATTCTCAGAATGAGATTTTATTTGGAAATAGGATTTTTAAAGATATAGTTAGTTAAGGTGAAGTCATACTGGATTATGAAATGGCATAAACCTAATCACTGGTGCTTTTATAAGAGAAGAGGGATATATATGTATCCCTCTTCTCTTATAAAGATATATCTATATCTATATCTAATTGTACCATTTTATTTTGTACTAATATTTTTAATCTACTTCAGAAAGCTGCTGTAAATGATAATTTTTGTATAATAATGTCTTTTCCTTGATGGGAATCTTCATATAGGTAAACTAGTGCTATGATTATCTTTATAAAAGTGACACATACTTTGGGTTCTAATAGGTTTCCAGACTCCAGAATGGTCAGATCCAATTGCACTGGTATTTGTAATGTCTATGTATGTATGCATGTATGTATGGGTGCTGTGTATGTGTATCTAGCCATTTTCATTCAAAGTGAAAATAAGAGAGTTTAGATGAAAAACCTAAGATGTGTTATACATATATAATATAACAATTACATACTGTACACATGTACTAATAAAAACATTTTGAAAGATATTTTATTTGACTTAATATGGTACCTTTAACTTATTTTCATGATACACCAAAAAACAATAACTCTACAGATAATAAAATTATGAAAATGTGACACACTGCTAAATTTTAGTATTAAGCAGATTTTCAGTAATGAATTTTAGTGCATAGTATCACCATGTTGCTCAACTTTTACATAGGCATTTATGATTTTCCCTTACACATAACCTTTCTATACAAATAATATAATTTCTGAGAATTAAGCATTTTATTTTGTTTATTGAATGCATTTTCAGTAATCAATTTTGAAATTTGGCATACAGAGTAGTTAGAAGAGATTAAATAGTTAACTGTTAAACTAATAAACAGATGAAATATCGATCTTAAAAACTTTATGTGTAATTTAATACAGGTATAAATTTTGTCTTGATAATGTCACCAGAATCTTGATGTATGCTAAGTAGAAAATAAGCATTTCAAATCTTCTTCATTAACACCTTGACAAGAAACGAAATTATAATTACCCAGAGGGCAGGAACTCTAAAAATATGAGCTTACAATAAATACTATGTATGGAATCATTCATTTGATAAATCAAAACTCAGAGCATAAACATCTGATGTCTTATAATTAATTCAGTTCATCTACTGTTTTTATAATCTTCCCAGTGAAAGGAATAAAAAAATGACATTTTGGCATATTATATATTTGGAGATATAAAACATCTATTCATTGGAAAAAAAGCACCTAGCTCATTTGACAGTAATACTGATCAAACTCTTCCTTTAAAATATTTTGTCAGGCTATGTGTGCACAGAGAGGCTGCTGCTGGAAACCATGGAACAACTCTGTTGTTCCTTGGTGCTTCTTTGTTGATAATCACGGCTATAATGTGGCTGAAAGGAAAACAACAAACACTGGTGAGGAGTGTTTTGTCATGATTCAGTCTAATATATTCTAAGAGAAAAATAAATTTAGAAGTTATCTTTGAAAAAATACCTTCAATAGAATTAAATAAGAAGTTTGTACATCAAAATGTTTAAATTGTTTATACCATACTGAGTATTTAATTTTTTTCATGATAGCATTTTCCAAGTTAAAAAAGTACTCATTATTTCTGATAAACATACTATTGTATGTATAAAGATACTTAACAATTGCATCTTTCTAAATAAGGTAACTCATGTCTGCTTTTTTTTCCTGGTTGAAGGACTTGAAGTCAGTTTGAATAGGGTACCTTCTCCTACACTATTTGGCAATGACATTAACAGCATACTCCTCACAACTGAAAATCAGACACCCAATCGTTTCCGGTTTAAGGTTTGGTTTTTGATATTTCTAAAGAAGATTTAAAAATAAAGCTTATCTTATGAACATACTCTTTGGCCTATCAAAATATTTTCCTTCTTCAGAAATATTTTTAAAGCAAAAGAGTAGTTGCTGTAGTTATTACACTTAAGCCTGTTTGCTCAATACAGTGTAGAAATATTAATAGCTTCTCCCATGATTAGTTTTGAAAAATTTAAATGATAGAGCCCATGTAAAGTATTTAGTAAACTGTTTTAAGGAAGGTAAACATTGAATAAATATTATTATTTTTTGTCCCGACTATGGGCTATAATGGAGTACTTGCTTAAAATTTAATTTGAGAAAAAATATTAATAGTGCCATAGAATGTATTTTATCTTCAGTGCAT
Source organism: Heterocephalus glaber (assembly GCF_000247695.1). The sequence goes on along the minus strand of NW_004624730.1, from coordinate 43,102,834 downwards.
ATTTTACTCTTTGTCATTTTATTGCTTTATTTATTTTTTTATCTTGTGGTACTGGGTATGGAACCCAGGACCTTCACACTGAGTTAAATCCACAGGCCTTTTATTAATTTTTATCTTGAGATAGGATCTTGTGAGTAGCTGAGTTGCCCATGCTGGGCTTGAATTTGGGATTCTTCTGCTCCAGCCTCCCAGAATGCTAGGATTATAGGAGTGCACCACCATGCCTGGCACTTTGTTTGATTTTGAAAAAAAAAAAAATCTCTACTTTTTTTTAGTGTGTATTTTAGTGATATCTTTTCTTTTAAAATCTGGAGATGAAAAGTTATATGTACGCTTTCATTTTACCAACAGTTTCATAGAAATTAAGTGATTTAAAAATTGTATATATTTATTCTTTTTTGCAATGCTGGGGTACTGCTAGGCAAGTCATCAACCTGGAGTTATACCTCCAGTCCTGAAATATTTAAAATAAAATTTAAAATCCCTGGGGCATTGTCTAAGGGGATGATAACTAAAAAGCACTAAGAATAATTATGTTCATAAATATCTACTATTCAATAATCAATATTGGTCATTGCTATCATTAAGTTTTTTTATTAATTATATTGGTACATTTAAGGTATACAATATAATGACATTCATCATTGGAAATTGGCACCTTTACATAATTCATCTTGGTTCTTATTATTTCCCCATTCCCCTGCCCTCTTTTCAACCCCTCCACCTTTCCCTATCTACAAAGACTTTGTTTCCATTTTTTTCATTTTCTCATATTAATTCCATTCCCTTCTTTCCTTTTCCCTACCCCTCAAATTTCCCCTTCCCTTTGGCACCTTTTCTTCCTATTTCACATTATCTATTATGCCTTTTAGTCCTAATTTACACTTTCAGTTTCTCACAGTAGAGAAACTATTCAGTATTTACACATGTGCGTCTTATTTATTTCACTTAAGAGTATCGCCTCAACGTGCATCCATTTAGCTATAAATGTCTCTAGTTTCTCATTCTTTATGGCTGAGTAATACTCCCTTTTATAAAAACACCACATTTTCTTTATCCAGTCTACAATTGATGGGCAGTTGGGTTGTTTCCAAGTTTTAGCTAACACGAATTGTGCTATGAACATGGGTGCACATATATCACTGTAGTATGATTCTTTTAATTCTTTGAGGAAGATACCCAGCAGGGAGTTTTTATCACTTCATAAAAATCTTTACTTGATTTTATTTACAAAACTTTAAAAATTATTTTCATTTCTTAACAATTTAGATGGCTTACGTGTGTGCAACCACTCATTAATGAACAGCTCTTGTATAAATTTATTAAAAGTATTATTTTCTATTTGAATTTGCATTTCATAATTCAAAAATTTAAGATGAAATAATAGATTTGAACTATGCAATGCTAATTTATTTAAATCTTTGCAGATTACTGATCCAAATAACAGAAGATATGAAGTTCCTCATCAATTTGTACAGGAACATACTGGACCCGCAGCTTCTGAAACATTGTATGATGTGCAGGTCACAGAAAATCCTTTCAGCATCAAAGTTATCAGAAAAAGTAACAGCAAAACTTTGTAAGTAGAAATTTTATTTTATAATCACACAGATTTAAACAGCTAGTCCACTTTATTCTATTTTTATAGAATAAGAATATCTTACTATCACGTCATACAGAACAACTTTTTTTCTGATGAGAAAGTTGATGCAAAACTTTTTAAGGATTAGAATGACTAAAGGATCCTATCTTCTGCTCATGAAGGCACTGAAACATGAACAAGGTGAAGATACAAGTTGAGATGAACTAAATGTGAAGGTGGAGAGAATCACTGACATAATTATAGCCTTGGGTATATTTTTATAAATGTAGAGTTGCTACTGTATGTTGCCCTCATTATTTATCACATTGTGCTTCCAATTTTAGTATTAAATGCTCAATATTCAAAAATGTGTTAACTTATACAGTAAAATTAAAACATTTTTATACATATAAATTAAATCTAGGCTAAAAAATTTCATTTAGAATCTATCAGCTGGATGGTGGAAGCAATATATGCAAGGAGTTTAGAAATTTCCTGAAATTTTTTCAAAAAAATGCTCTTGTATTCCTAAGAATGTTAATTAAGCAATAGTCAAAATCAAATCTCAGAAATTATATTCTTTGAAAATAATTCAATACTTTTGGAATTGGCTCTGTGCTATATGGTAAAAATACAACCTTACACATGGATCCAGAAAAGTCAAAATCAGAGGTTAGAATGGTAGTTAGGGTTAGGATCAACACCTGGGGAAGTACTAGTACTGAGTGAATCACAGAGACATTTTGGTTAAATAGTTAGACAGGAGAATAAATTTTCAAAATTTGTTGCACATGAGTTGGTAATAATAATTTCATGTATATTTCAAAATTGCTAAAAGAATAGACTAAATGTTCACACCATACCAAACTATATATGGAGTGATGATTATTTTAATTAGATTGATTTAGTCATTCATAACATGTATCAAATCATCACATCTTTCATATCCTTCATAAAATTATAATTTGCCAAAAAACATAAAAAATATTAAATGCAAGAAATGGCATTTAAAATTTCATGTAGTAGAGATTTTGTCTGCATAAAATATACAACCATTTTCCTTTTTGGATAAAATGATATGGAAGTCACTGTTAGTATACATGTTAGAGGTGTGAAAGCCAGGATAATGCTATATTATAAAGCTGAGTTCCTAGAGCAAGGCAGGTATTGGAAAACTGGCTCTTGTTTTTTCTGCCAGTTGTGACCTTTGAAAACCTGATTTTATTCTTTCAGTATGTGTTATCTATAAAATGAGTAAATAATTGTAGCTTTGTGATGATGAATAAAGGAGAGAATGCATGTGAAAAAATTATATTTATGATCATAAATAAAATTGTATTGATTAATGAACAAATTTTGATTATGGGATTATGGTATAATTTGTATTTTCCTAAAATGTGACTACAAATAAACATTGACAACTTTGAAATTAAATATTCTGTATGATGATAACATAAAAACATATTTGATGGAATATTTCGTATGTTTCTACATCATTTATTTCTTTATTTCTTGATTCAGATTTGATACCAGCATTGGTCCTTTGGTGTACTCTGATCAATATTTACAGATTTCAACCAGACTTCCCAGTGAATATATGTATGGTATTGGGGAACATGTTCATAAGAGATTTCGCCATGACTTATATTGGAAAACATGGCCCATCTTTACGCGAGATGAGCTTCCTGGTGATGTAAGAAATTCTTTTTCTTGTTATAAATGAAATCACGGTGTTGGATTAAATTGCCTATTTCAAACCATCGTTTAATTGTTACCAGTTAAATTATTTGGTCACCAGTGATACCTAATGCAGAAGCTTATTTACTAGAAGGGTGAGGATTCATAGTTAAATCCTAAATTTAGTTACTAACAGATTTCATGAATGTATGAACAGGTACAACCTATTCATGTATGTTTTCCTTTGGTTCTTACTTTCATAATTTCTTATTCCTTTTACAATGACCTTTATATTTAAAGTCATTAAACTAGAAAAATTCCAAATACCATGCACTTTTATGATACAGTGTATTTCTAGGTTTGGACCTCATCTCATCCGTCTTTGTGTACTTCTTTCTGATCTATATAATCATCTTTTGTAGCTTCAAATTTTTGCAAAGGAGTTGATTTTCTCTCTGAAGCTTGAGATAGTTTATCATTCATAAAATATATCATTGAAAGCTCATCTGAATTTTCACCTTATAGGAACTTCTTTAAACTGTCTTATGAAGGGATCATCTGTGCTTTTTTAACCATTCTTTAGATTTTAGTATGACAATAATCACATATATATATATGCCACTGTTAACTGTTTCAGTCTCAAAAATTTATGTGAGTGTTTTAAGAAGATTCGTTTGGTACAGAATTAATAATAAATTCTTCCCAACTCTTTTGACAGCATTGCTGTCTGTATTAAATAACAGGCTGACAACCTCATGCTTCTTTTCCATACATTCTGTGACAAAATCCTGTATCAAATTAATTAAGAAGTCTTTTTCATTTCACCTTGTCAATGTCTTTGAAAGTAGCCTGCACAAATTCAGCTCCTCCTCAATTCTCAGAAAACCCTTTTAGGATAGTCATTTATGTGTGCTGTGCAACATAAGGTCCAAAGCACGAACATGACATTAGTCAGGATAAATAGTCTATCATGGTCATTTAACTATAATGCAAAAAAGGATAAATACTCTATTACTACAATATAAATTATGTTATGTATTTTATGTTCATGTGAAATTATTAATGAAAATACTCTTTGTGCCACAATATTTGAGAAATATATATATATATATACTGATGGAATTAGTATAAAAATGGAAGAAATAAATTATAGAAACAAATGAGTTGGTAAAAGCCATTTTAACATACTCAATCTTTACTCCAAATATACATGAATTTTGAATTTTCATATTTTTGCCTTGTAGAATAATCATAATTTATACGGTCATCAGACATTCTTCATGGGCATTGAGGATACTTCTGGAAAATCATTTGGTGTGTTTTTAATGAATAGCAATGCAATGGGTAAGAATAATTTATCTGATCATGTGGTAAATGAGGTTCAACTTGACATGTCTAAGTGTTCTTATTCTAGTCACAGATATTCAATGCCAGAAGATTTGAAATTAGTGGATGATAAATTTTTGCACATCCATGCTTCTATTTTGGGCAAAGTCTTCTAAGTTGTGACACACAGCTGCTTTCTTTGCCCTTAGAAAAGGGGCACATCTATAAAATGAGTAATCCCTGTTCTCACAGTTGCATTTGTCCAGATGAGTTAGTTACTAGGCTACTACCAATAAAAAAAGGAGAAAGAGCTCTATGTGATAGGAATAAGAGCAATTTGTAGTTTATTATAATTCAAAGTAATATAAGATCTTTTGGTCTTTAAGAATTTTGTGAGTGAAATATCTATTTAATAGGTGAAATAGTGATAATAAAAATTACAAGGATTAATGTTCTAGAAGGAGTAGTATTTTATGTGGTTATCCAGTCAGTTGCATATAAAAGAGTTACACTGAAAGCTTTAATTTTTTTCTTCTTAGAGATTAATTTGTAGCAATTTGGTCTTTCAGAGAATCTTGAAATAATTAATATTTTAGAGATTTTAGATAGAAAATTTTAGAAAGAATCTTGTTTGTTCTGAGAAGTCTAATCTTTACCCTCTGCTATACAATTTCTGGGACAGCTCTTGCCAGCTCTGTCCAAGGAAGTTCTAGGCTATTCTACCATGAGATTTATACATGTCTGCATCCTACTTTTCTCATATTGTTATTCATGCACTCAATGTCTTATTTCCTCTTAATTATTTAAAATAGTGTGAAATAATATGGTTAGCAAAAGCACTTTATATCCATACTGTAATTTTTTTATCACTAAGTACTTTTTTATTATTTACATGTACTTTTCTGATTTTTGTTTTGTAGAGATTTTTATCCAGCCTACTCCAATAGTAACTTACAGAGTTACTGGTGGCATTCTGGACTTCTACATCTTTCTAGGAGATTCACCAGGACAAGTAGTTCAACAGTATCAAGAGGTGTGTTTCAGGCCTATTTTATATAAACTGGTTTCTGTTATATTTTCTTCATCTAATAAGTAAATATATTTAAATGTAACTTTCTTTTATGTATATGGGAAATCTCAGCTAAATATATTTCAAACCTCACATTTAGTGATGCTAGGTATTGAAGTAAGAGCCTTTGTGCTGAGATACATCCCTACCCCTTTTTATTTTTATTTTGAGACAAAGTCTTGCAACATTGTTCAAACAGGACTCAAGTGTGTAATCCTCTTGCCTCAGCCTCCTAAGTGCTGGGATTATAGTTGTACATCAAAAGGCCCAGATAAATTAATAAATGATATATTTTCCCATATAATAAAACAAGCTATATATATTAAAATGTCTACATTTTAAAAATCATTTTTTATTTTGAGACAAAGTCTTGCAACATTGTTCAAACAGGACTCAAGTGTGTAATCCTCTTGCCTCAGCCTCCTAAGTGCTGGGATTATAGTTGTACATCAAAAGGCCCAGATAAATTAATAAATGATATATTTTTCCCATATATAAAACAAGCTATATATATTAAAATGTCTACATTTTAAAAATCATTTTTTAATTCAAGACAGCTGAATTCAGAAGTTAGATTTCTTTGTATTATTATATATTAAACCACTGTCTATTGATGACTCACTTTGGGGAAATAAAGCAAAAGGAAGAATCTAATTTTTCACACTGAGAAGAGTCAGTAAAGGTCTAGATTATACATACATTTGATCAAAATAGTGAGGAGGTGACAGTACAATTTTCCTCTTATAATTTCTTTGTTGTTATTCTTTTATTCTCTCACTTAACTTTCCATGACAGACGAAATATAACTTGGCAATTGTTATTTTCTTCTGTGCTGCATTTTCTAATTTTTTAAAAAACAAAATAAAAAATAAGGACAACATAAATTGCTGAGTGTTTCTTAACAAAATTCTAACAATATATACAGGAAAAATTTTAGAATGATAATATTCAAACTTTGTTTATAATTTTTAATTAAATAACCCTAGAGACATGCAAATATAAAATGTCCATCAATATTATTTATTAATGCCAGATGTATTTTTCTTTATTGAAACCAATTAAATATCCATTTACCTCAAGCTCATTGGCTTACCAGCAATGCCAGCATATTGGAGTCTAGGTTTCCAACTGAGTCGCTGGAATTACAAGTCACTAGACATAGTGAGAGAAGTGGTCAGAAGAAACAGGGAGGCTGGCATACCATATGTAAGTAGAATCAAGCATTCATTGGAATATATACCTCAAGTTAAACATTGTCATGTAATAATAAATGTAGCTAATTACCAGGAATATTTAGTATGTGTTTATATGATTAAAATGCTACTTTTTAATGAAGAAGTGTATCTTATCAATGCCCACAGCTATCGAAAGTTACAAATGAATACTTTTGAAGAACTGATCAATGGTTATTTTCCTAGAAGGGAGCATGCTTATCCATGAACAAAATCACATTCAATATTTTAAACAGACCTATTTTAGTATCCAAATATTTTAAAATCACGTAGGTTATTTTCTGTGCAGTAAGTCACTCTGTATTTCTGTCTCCATATATATATATAGACATATATATGTGTCTCTATATATTATGTAATATTCACCAAAAACATGAATTGGCATTTAATGCTTACATATTTAAGAATTAGAAAAACTAGTTTTACAAGTAATTCCATTGTTTCTTTCATGAAATAAAAGGGATATGAGTTAATATATCTTTAAAACATTATTTTTATAATAAAAGTTCATTTGAGTTAAAGATTGAAATTATTATTATTATTATTTTTTGATACCAGGGATTGAACTCGGGACCTTGTGCTTGCAAAGCAGGTGGTGGAACCACTGAGCTAAATCCCTGGCCCAAAAGATTGAAATTATTAAAGAATTCTACTAGTACTCTTTATTGAAACATACTATGCTAATTTTCAGGACACACAAGTGACCGATATTGACTATATGGAAGATAAGAAAGATTTTACTTATGATAAAGTTGCATTTAATGGGCTCCCTGACTTTGTTAAAGATTTGCATGATCATGGACAGAAATATGTCATCATCTTGGTAATGAAATTATATACCTTAAAATTTTTTTATATTTGCACATTTGTAAGTTTGTGGGTTTTATATAGTTTCTCCTTTCTATTGTCAGGATCCTGCAATTGCTATAAGTAAACGTGTCAATGGAGCAGCGTATGAAGCCTATGACAGGGGAAATGCACAACATGTGTGGATAAATGAACCAGATGGAACTACACCACTGATCGGAGAGGTAAATTATGATATTTGTCAAACTTGTATAATTCTTATTTCTTATTCTGTTACATCAAAACTTCTCAAGGTGTATGTGTTTGTGTGTATTTATTTTCATCATCTTTGGATTTGACATTTTGTTTGTTTAGAGAAATTTTTGACAGAGAAAATATTCCAGTAATCTTTCAATTGCACAGAAAGTAAATTGACACCAGATCATTTTAAAAGCTACAAAGTTAAATCTATTAAATTGTGACATATAATTTAGACTCTTAAGAAATTCTAAGAAGTTTATGGAGGGGTTTGATATAAAATAATGGCAAATATAAACACAGTAATCATAAATTGGGTACTGAGTTTTAAGATTTTCATTTAACCTTCACAATAAAATAATTAGTTATTACTGAAATTCTTTGCAGGATTAAAAAAAAGACTGAGTTGTTGAGAAGTGAAAGAAAGGTCACAGAACCAATGAGGGACAGAGTGCAGAGAATGCCTATTCACCAAATGTATGCTTTTAGTCAGAATAAATATTCTTTTGGTGGCAACTTTTTAATACATACCAAAAACCGAAAAATAAATTTAGATACAATCATTTGGTAATATATTTCTGTGTTTTAATCAAAATAAATAAATCAAGAAGAGATAATTACAGTCTAAAATTCATATTTATTGAATCATAATAAGGAAAATTATTCTCTTTTATCATATTCATTAAACTTAAGATTCTGATGAAATACTTTCTACACTATTATGAGCTGTATTAGAGACACACATTATTTGCCATAATACCTAGTAAGATTTCATGGAATATATTTTGTTAAGATCATAATGTTGGCTATGGACAGATAAGACACTTGATATAAATTATTTCAATGTTCATCCAACTTATTTAAAATTAAATTATTCTTCCTCAAAGTTATTAGTGGAAATAGCAAGTAAAGTAATATAAAATAATCTGAAAAGGCATAAATTACACAATTGAAGCATCATATACCTTTTACTATGCAGTGGACTCAGGTGTAAGATTACCTTGGTTTGAATTCCTGCTGTACCAGTTATTAACACTGTGACTTTGAACAAGTTATTTAACTTTTTCTGTGTATTACTTTTCTCAGTTGCAAGGTGGATTTACTTATAGTACCTACCTGAACTATAAAGTGATGATAAAAGTAGTACCTACCTCCTAAATTTCTAATAATTATATGTCGACAATTACAAAATAGTTGGAACAGTGCCCACCATATATTGTATGTCATACTCAAGATTGTTGATAAGAAATCAATATAAAATTGTTTTTCCCTTGAATTTATTTAAAACAAATGTCTTGGAAATGAAATCATGTATTTTCTTTTATTAGACTGGAATACGTAGTTATTGAATGTCATGTTCAAGTATGTTGATAAGAAATCAATATAAAAAGTTTTTTCTAACCTTAAGTGTATTAGAAACAATTTCCCTTGGAAAAAAGTAATATATATTTTTTATCAGACAGGGATATGTAATTATTTTTGTTTGTTTAATAACCTAAAGAGGATGCTAAGAAATAAACTTAGTTGCAATCAAAAGTAATAGCCTACTTGCTTGCTCTTATAATTTTTTGTCTCCTACATGCCTTATGATCATGTTTTTATTTCTTTATTTTAACTGGTATCCCTTAAATACATCTTTTACTAAGCCTCAGATCATTTTAAATATAGATGGTAAGGGAGTCATGTATATAAAAAATGTACAATATACTAGTCCTAATATTAGTATATAATCTTATAATTTTAGCATGCTTTTCAATTAGTTTGAAATTCTATTTTAAATTTTTTATTTCTATGCACATATATGAATGATTTATTCATCTAGGTATGGCCAGGATTAACAGTATTCCCTGATTTCACTAATCCCAGCTGCATAGATTGGTGGGCAAATGAATGCAGTATTTTCCACCAAGAAGTGAACTATGATGGAATTTGGATTGTAAGTACATGTTTTAAACCAGTGTTTTTATTTAACGAGCATAAAATTATTTATCATACAATGTATTTAACATAAACTAAAAGCTCTTATTTTTCTAGAAAGTATAAATATCATGACATATAAATGTCATATTCAAAAGTCAGAAAGTAAAAATTTAATAAAGTGAGATTTTATTTCTCTAGTAATGAACTTAATAGGAAAAAGATCTTCAATTTTGTAACTAAGGTTTTATATTTTATGACTAACAACTTTTCTGAAAAACAGATACTGAGGGATGAGGATAAGCCTATAACAATCATATTTCAAAAATATTTATGAAAGTCTGTAAAACAGTTGTAGCAATATGAATGAGAATAAGCTCCCAGCATTTAGAAACTTTTGTTATTGTAAGCTATGAACTAGAGAAAATGAAAACTGACAGTAGGTTTTATTTTATTGTAAGAAATAATCATGGGATCTATAATTTGGGAAAGTATTTGAACTTCCATTATTATGTTTCTTTTTTGTAAAAATCTTGTTTTATGTCTTGTATTCTGAGTAACTACGTTGAAGATAACAATACATAGTGTACGACTTACTAGTTTCTTATTATTTTGTTTTAAAATTTTGTTTCACTTTTTTATAAAATAAAAAATTTAACAAAAACTAACAAGTTCCTAGATTTGTGGTAAAACTGTTTAAAGAAAATACTTGGGGCTTTTTGAAGTTTCTTTGCATGATTTTATAAAAATATCTGTAGCTATCCATAGCTTGCTGATAGTGAAGGATTTAGGTCTTTCAATTGTGATACTCTAACTCCATTTGAGGACTGAAACCAGCTAAAGACATTGAAGTTCTGTATTTTATAAAAAGATCTGATACACCTAAACACAAAATAAACATGATTTTGTTCAAAATTATTATAACAGCAGACTCCTAACAGGAGATGTAATAGGCGTGCTACCTCCTTTGGCTGCTTAAGTCCGTACTATTTTTATTTTCATGAAATGCTCAATATTCTTTATTCATGTTTTTTTTTTTTT
>NW_004624730.1:43056250-43068885 GCF_000247695.1 Heterocephalus glaber | reverse complement strand
TATTTATATATATAAATATATATCTTAAGTGATATATTCACAAAGACAAATAATAGATTACCTCCACATATTCTGTGTGACACTACAATTTATTAATTTTAATCAAATATAGTCAAACCAAATTGATTATAATATTGCAGATAATTTTAAATAATCATTACAATATAGGTCTAGATAGTTTTATATTTTAGAATAACTGTATGATTTTTCCCTCATCCATAGCTATTTAGTATACATTTGAAGGAGACATTTAAATTTATATCACAAGGAGAAATCTATTTTCTGACTTGAGCATCTCATCTTACATCATATGAGGGGTACTTTAGGTTCTGGTTATATCTTTAATGTTGATACTTGCATGGGAATAGTTCAAGAATAATAGGATGAATAGTGATTTTCAGTAACTGGCATTAGAAAAATATAATATTTAGGAAAGTTTCAGGAAACTAAATATTTTTTAGTTGGTACAGTACAACTTTGTGAAAAAGCAGCATCTACCTATAGTTTATGAGATTCATTTTTACTTTCTTGGAAAAATTATTTTATTGCTTTCAATGTCTGTCAGCCTCTTAGAACATTTTCAAATTTGGTGATAAATACTGTTTCCAAGGATATTGGACATATGAAACATAATACACAAAAAGCACACAGGATATATCCAACCATTGCAAAATTAACTTAGATATTGTAAAGTGAAAGGAAATACTGGATAATTGGTGGAAATTGGTTGAGGTCTTAATCCTGTTGCCCAGGACACTCAGCAGTGGCACTTGTGTCTACTGGGCTCACTTCAAAACTTCAGTCCTAATCTTACCCTCTAAGTTTGCCAACAATATCTAGGATTTTATTATTCTGTGTTGCTCCACTATATCCACTGTCTTTGAAAATGAAATACATCTTTCTATTTATAATGTTTTGTTTTTACTAGTGGCATTTCCATTTATAAAATATAGTAATTATCTCTGACAATGAAATGAACAATGGCAGGTAGCTGCCCTTTTTCTCCTTAACAAAGAATAAATTAGTTAAAATTTGGTCGTGATTTACATGGGAGAAGAAAAGAGTAATAGAAATAAAGTTTAGAGGAAAGAAATTAATGGAAAGACAAGGATGTAACTTAAATGTTGCTTCTTTTTTTGAGAGCTTATTTTAGAGACATGAGGAATAAAGCTTAAAAATATATAGAAGTCTTTCAATGTAATTAACAGAGAAGGAAGATGAAATGCATATTTTTTCAGCACATGTATTGTAATATAAAATTCTGAATACAGTCTCCTTTTTAGAATCTCATTTAATTGGTTCTGCTTATATTACTAATAAGTGATGCAACAAAATTGGGACTTATGTTTAAATGACAAGTATTCCACCACCTTTCTCTCCAAAAAGATATTTAGATTAACAGTTCTCACACTGTAATTGAGGAGCTGACCCAGGGTTTCTTGAATATCTTTCAGGAATTCCATGAGGTCACCTTATTTTACTTAGAATATTAATGGCTTTTTCCTTTTTCCCTCTTCACTTTCATTGTCTCATGAGAGTTTAGAAGCTGAGGAGTGAGCAAATACTGCTGCTACCAATATGCCTACTACATCATAGAAATTAGATAAATACCAGCCAAAACAAAGCATGTGGATGATTTAATGTGCTAGTAATTTCTACAATAACAGACTTGCAGTGAGGCAGATATTTAGAAAGACCATTTATTTAAAACTTAAATGAGTGTGTTTTATCTATTATTAAAATTAGCTGAATGAAATACATTTTGAATATTTAAAATCTCTCAATTTCATCTCAGAGGCTTATGTTAGCTGGGATATAATTCATGTTTGTTTTTAAATTAGCAGCTTACATGTCTTTCAAGAGTAAAAAAACCTCCTTTTAAACAAGTGGAGAACTTCTGCTTGTGTTACTTACAATTACTTAAAATGTGATGGTTTTCATTTTATATTTTTCAGGATATGAATGAAGTTTCCAGCTTTATTCAAGGTTCAAGGAATGGTTGCAATGATAGTAAATTGAATTATCCACCTTTTTTGCCCGGTAAAATTTTTTGTTATTCAATTATGATTAATTGAGAAAAGTTTTCTTGTTAACTAGTAAATTCTAGCAAGTATTTCTAAACCAAAATTTTGCGTATAATATTTAAATATTGAAATCTGTATTTTTTCCTTTCAAGCAAAATATTTCATGCCTAGAATTATATATAATATATAAATAAACCATTAAAAAGCTTTAAAATGAATTTATGGATGTATCACACGTAATATAGATGGATATATTTTTATATACACATTGAAGGTTGTTTTTCAAGAATGTACTTATTATTAAAGTTAGAAAATATTAGTGTTTACTAATGTAAGTAGAAAGATAATAATTTTTCCAAACTTAACACAAGTGGCATGTAGGGACCTAACTGAAACTCAAGTAATTGTAGTCTTTCATTATTTTTTGAAGTATGGTACAATACTCCACATTATAAAAAATGATACTCATTTTAAAAGGACAAGATATCTGTTAAGAAATAATTCTTATGTATTTTCTTCAAGACATTTTGGACAAACTTATGTATTCCAAAACAATTTGTATGGACGCAGTACAGTCCTGGGGGAAACACTATGATGTCCATAGCCTATATGGATACAGCATGGCTATAGCCACAGAGAAGTAAGTTCTATTTTATTCAGAAATTACTTTTATATTTAGATTGAAAATAGCAAGTGTAAAAAAGATGGGAAAGATAAGAATGTCATGTTAAAATTTTATGGCATTTTTTGGAAGTTGATACTAATATTCATAAGCTTGAAATAGTTATCAAAATTACATTGTATAGGTATTTAGTGAGAAGTTTTGTAATTCATAGGTTTAAATTATTTTTCAAACTTTTGATTCAATTTGCTATAACTGAATATAACTGTGTTCCAATCATGGACTTCCCAGCTGGACTAAGAAAATGATGCTCCTATAACAAGTCTTTGACTATTTTTCAAAAACAGGTGTTGTAATTAAAATGTAGATTCTAATTAGTAGACTGCCAAGTAATGTTTTAATGAATATGTTACTTGTATATAAAGAGGAACATGAAGCAAAATAAAAGTAGGGAATCGTCATATGTTGATTATCTGTTATTTCCCAAGCACTATGTAGCATTCTATAACATAAATGTTAATGAAACTCAGAACTTGTTCTCATTAAAATTTGTAATTTTCTCCTAATTGTACAACTGTGATCAAGTGTTAATATAAATCTATGCTTCTCTGGTCCCAAATTACACATGACAGCAAAAGTTTTGTATATTTCATACTGTTATTTTACTTGACTTTAAACTAGTGCAGTATTCCATAATACATTAATTCAATAATTTTAGGAAAGAAAACAACAACATTCTTTGGTTCATTATGAAAGAGATTAAAATATAAAAATGGCACTGAGAATATATTTTTAAGAAGATAATTTGGATGATATTATATGCTAAATTACATTTTTGTAATTTTTACTACTTATTTTCCATTAATGGAAAATTATCAATACTAAGTTCCAAGAGAGGTAAGCTGAATAATGCTACTAGTTATGGCTGAACTTCCAGAAACTAATGTTGCATAAAAAAAGAGTAAATTTTCCAAATATGTAATTTTTTCCATCATTACTTTCTGGTATTGAAAATATACATTAAAGAATAGTCATTGCATGAAATGATATATATAGAGTTTAAGTTCAGATTATAAATATTATATTTATGAAAGAAGTTAAATGAATTTAAGCCATATATTTCCAATGCAAATGTTAAGCAGATCATGCACTCCTAGCTTGATAAATGATGATTGAAATGAATAAAAATTTCAATAATTTCTAATGGATTTCCTTTCTCTACAATCAGAATATATTTAAGTGACCATCAACAGTTAAGTATAAAATTGATATAAAATTTTGATAAAGTAATTATAAATGTGACTTGGTCCTTGGAATGGTTAAATATGTATTTTAAAATAAGATTTTTAATTAATAACTATTAACTTATTTTTAAAGTTTATATGTTTGATTTTATTTTAGAGCTGTGCAAAAAGTATTTCCCAATAAGAGAAGCTTTATTCTTACCCGGTCAAATTTTGCTGGAACTGGGAGGCATGCTTCACATTGGTTAGGAGACAACACTGCTTCATGGGAACAAATGGAATGGTCTATCACTGGAATGCTGGAGTTTGGTTTGTTTGGAATGCCTTTGGTAAGACAGTTTAATACATTTCTCTCTATATATATTTATAGAAACAACAAATCACACTTTTTTCTTTCTTTTCTTTCTTGCCTTGTTTGTTTGTATGTATGTGTTCTTTATTTATTTGAATGCTGAGTTTCAAGACAAGGCCTCAGACATACTAGGAAGTACTCTACCCTTGAGCCACAGGCCAAACTCTAATATGTAATGTTTAATGTTCTATTGCATTATTATGGCCTGAATATTTTTGAGTGGGTCCAGAACAAGAGAAGGCAACAGGTCCAGGCTGCTGTTCAGTTTCTGCCACGTGGGCCATACAATCCAGCAGATCCAATAGTACTTGAAGAGTCTGTGACAGATAGGGAGGCTAAGAAAATCCACAAAATGACATTAAAGAGAACTAAAATAATGTGGTTAGAGGCAAAGATGGAGTAATAGAGGAAAAAAAAAGAAATTAGGGAACAAAGTATAAGAATAAGAGAAAGCGATTACAAATAATGTAACTAGCTGGTGTATAAAATACAATTCTTTATACAAATTTGAGAATGTTAACTCTATAGATAATCAAATATTTGTTATTTAGGTTGGAGCAGATATCTGTGGATTTGTAGCTGAAACCACAGAAGAGCTTTGCAGAAGATGGATGCAACTTGGAGCATTTTATCCATTTTCTAGAAATCATAATGCTGATGGATATGAGGTAAGTGATCCTTGTTCTCCATGTTTATAAAATCACAACCATATTTCTAATAATGCAATTGAATTTATATCTATAAAATACATTATCTGAAACATTATAGCATGATTTATAAATAATAGTTGGAAGTCCACTTCTCAATGTCTAAATCTGATTTTGAATATAAAAAGACAATATTATATTGATTATAAGAAGGCACAGTAGAACAAAATAAAAGGGAGAAAATTGAACGTTGGTCATTTCTTAATCCACCCAAATGATACATTTGAGCAAGATCTACATAGGCGATCATGATACAAATTATATTATATATTTTCTTTTAGTTCTCCAAAAGGCATCTGACAAAACAGATCTATTATGTTAGAGATTTATTGATAAAATACTTGGAAAGGATAAAAAAACAAGGAACATAGGAAAGCAGTGAGAGACTTCAAAACAAAATACAAGTCCCTACAGGTCCCAATAGCTCAGAAAGAAGGGCAATTTGATAGGGAGATTCATGCATTCATTGCATTTTAGCATGTTTTAACAATGTGTCCGGTCGTGGGAGGAGTTTTGAAGACAGAGTTAACCACTGGAGAGGTCTGCATCTTTCAGAAAAAGCTCTGCATTGTATTCCCACAATTCTCATTCAATGGCTGGTAGCCAAAGAGAAATACGATTTCAGTGTAAGAATAAGGTTAAATCCAGGGAGGCAGTAGCTGATGCCCTCAGTAAGTTTTGTGATCCATCCTTTCACAAACAATCTACATAGTATTTCTCATTGTAGTGCATCTTGGCTGAGGAAATAAGTTTTTCTAGCCACTTAATTGATCTACTGGGCTCAGTATAAATGCTGTAAGCAAGGTTAAATCTGGGGACTTCACAGCCAGCCCTATTCCCTGTGATCTGGGACCAGTCAACTAATGGGTTTTACAGGTAATGGAGAACCACAAGACAGCAAATTCTCAAGTAAGTACATTTTATGTTTTTCCATGAATGTGTTACACATGCCAATCTCCCCCAGCCAAAGTTTGGCACGTGGCTAAGCACAAAGTCAAAGTAGTGGATAGGTATGATCCACATTTAGTAGAAATAAAAAAGTTATGTAGCAAAGGTTGCAAGCACAGGGAATGTGAAAAAGTGGAGCCAATAATTTATTCTATCACAATTAACAGGTGAAATTCTCTATTTTGTTAATTTGTTAGATCTTTTCTGTGTATTGAAATAAGAAATGTTTACTTTAAGTAAATCTTTGTAAGAATACATGCCTAAATGGAAACATAAAAGCTGGAAATACTGCAACACTCATGAAAATAGGGTAATTTTAACTTTATAGAAAAGCACCAATTTATACAATTGAGTTTTAAATTAACTTAAAATGCTTCTATTTTAATTTTCATTCATATTTAGCTTATTATTTTAATGTATCTTTTTATCCCATAGCATCAAGATCCTGCATTTTTTGGACAAGATTCACTTTTGGTTAAGTCATCAAGGCACTATTTAACTATTCGCTATACCTTACTACCTTTTCTGTATACTTTGTTTTATAAAGCTCATACATCTGGAGAAACAGTAGCCAGGCCATTTCTTTTTGAGTGAGTACTACATATAAGAATTATATTTTAAAGTATAATCATACATTTATTTAAAAATATTAATGGAGATAGATCAAAATATTAAGGATATTTATGCTACATAATTTTTACATTTGAATAAGTAATTGAATAAATTATATAATGAATGTACTACATGTAATTAATTTGGTAGAGCAACAAGATTAAGCTAGAAATATGAAAACTGAACAGAAATTACAAGGAAAATGAATATAGCATATCGGGGAAATTAAAACAAAAAGATTACACATAAGATTAATGAGACCGTATCAAGTACATATTGTAAAATCATCTACTTATACATTGAGTGCAGCATAGTTTTAAAAAAGTGAATTGTGCTTTATCTTTGTCTATCATGACCAGAAAGAACAGAACTTTTTTCTAGAAATTACTTAAAGACCCTTTCAAATATATGTCAAAACTGGAGTTTTATAATGAAAAGTTTAAAAGAAATAAAGTAAAATATGAAATATTTCTGCTGCTTTATGAACCTATCTTACTGGAGAAAAATAAATAGAATAATTGTTGCAGATTTCTTCTGGGAAAGCTAATAAATAGCTTGTCTCATATCTTGGCTATAAGAAAAGCCACTTTATTTACCAAGATGTTAGACATTACCCTATGAGAAATTTCCTTGTGGGATTACAGAACAAGAGAATAGAAGAAACAATGGGATAAAATGGGGAGAAGTCAGCTTCATGAGAGTCACCTGCCCAGTTTATTTTGGGTGTTGTCTGCAACATCAAAACCAAAATGTTTATATCACTGATGCCTGTGATTTTTTTCTATGCCAGACATACAAAGTGAATTCAGTTGTAATGTTTAAAACTAAGTAAAGTATTTTCATCTTTAAACACAAAAATAATAATATTGCCTATGGTCGATGCTTTTAATTAAGTACCAGGAGAACTGAAGTTCTACTTTCTTCCTCTTCCTCCTTCCATTCCTTCCTCCTACCCACTTTTCTTCTTGAGGGTCAAATGAGTTATAAAAATACAAGAAGTAGTTATTCAAAATGATGTATTAAAGCAGTAAATTTAAAATGCATAATGATTCTTAGGGAAAACCTGAAAAGGTAAGCCAAGCAAGGAATATAGATGTATTAATTTTGTATGTTATTTCTCATTGTTATTATTCTTAGGTTCTATGAGGATACAAACAGCTGGATTGAGGATACTCAGTTTTTATGGGGCCCTGCACTACTTATTACTCCTGTTTTAAGATGGGTAGGTTTTACAAATTTAATACTTTTTTTTTTTAAAGAAACCTTTGTGTAACCAAATCCATACTGTAATTATAAAGCATTGAGGAAATAGATGTTGCTCAATGAAATGTTCCAAGCTGATAAATAGCTAATTGAATTCTAAAATGGAGAAGATATTTTAAAAATTGCAAAAAATATTAAGTATACTTCAGTCTGCCAAATATATTATATGTAATTTAAGTTAAGGAAATTGTACAATATTAGTATTCTACTGAAAAAGCTTTAAATATTTAATCAAAATTAAATCTTGTAGTAATACCAAGGATCTCTCAGTTAGATAGACAGAAATGGATTTTGCTAAGTTTTAAGTAAAGAGGAACTTGAAAATCCATTGATCATTAAAGAATGTTGAAAAAATAATAAATTATATAGTTCCTATTTTTAAAATGTCCATGTGTCATGAAAGTACATAGAAACCAACATCTTTATAATCACAATGACCATGTGGTTTATAACAATACAAATTCATGGATGCTTATTTATTTGCTTTTGTTTTATATATATTATATATTTTGATATATATATATATATTTGCTTATTATTCACTGGAAATACTGGAGTGTAGCTACACAGAGGAAGGTTTGTTTCTCCTTCTTAATAAGTAGAGACCCTAATAAAATATTTAATAGGGCTTTTTGTTAAGAATTGAAAAATTTTAAAGAATATATATTTTCTTGATTTAATTTAGGGAGCAGAATCAGTGAGTGCATACATCCCTGATGCTACTTGGTATGATTATGAAACAGTAAGTAACTTTAATATATTTATAGGTTACAAGAAACATTGTATTTTCAAACATCTGTTCATGAAAATTTAACTCAAAACATATATCTGTCTTTAGGATTCCTGTACATGTTATACAAAAGAATATTTCTCAGTGGGAGAACTGTGTAAAAGTTGGTGTAAATATACTGTTTGTTGCACATGAGCTTGCCTTTAATATGAAGTTATATTCTTTAGTATAAAATGATACTATTTACTTTTAAATAAAACAAAAGTAGTATTTTAGGAAGGAATGACAACTTATTTTTATAGTTTTCTCTATTTTACATATTTATCTTATTGCCAGAGAAATTGAGTTAAACTTATTTGGTTTTATATTTTATATTCAAATATTTGTGAAAACCTATGATTTTAACTTTGAGAAGGCAAAATAACATTCATACACGATCCATTTTTCCTCAGTTGAATAATACCTCTTGAGAAATATTTAATCAATATTTCATGTACTGCTTATGTTTGCTATCGCCTTTATTTTTATACAATGTCTTTAAAAAATCTTCTGAAGACATTGTAACTCTGTTTTGCTTGTGTGCACTATCTTTCTTATCTTTACCCTTTTCTATTATTTTATTTCTGCCTATATATGAGGTTAGTAATATAATACTATACTACATGTTATATACATTGTATACTGATTTTTATCTCTTTATCATTACTCTGAGTTTTAGTCTTTCATAAAATATATGATGTGTTGGTTAACTATAGTCACACCACTACATTATAGAAGACTAGAAATTTTAATTTTATGTAATTATATTTTGGTACTTGTTATCCAACCTCTGTCTTTTCCTCATCGTACTGTAGAACAGTATAGAGGTTCCTTGTAAAACTGAAAATAGTGGTAATGTATAATCCCAGTGGACTATTTCTGTGAGTAATCTAAAGGAAATTATGCAAATATATCAAAGAGATACTTGCACTCCTACGTTTATTGCTGCACTAATCACAATAACTATGACATTGCAACAAAATAATGAAATTGGAGGACATTATGTCAAGTGAAATAAGCCAGAGAAAAATAGTGTGTTTCTTTTCATATGCAGAAGCTGAAAATGTAGATGAGAATGTAGGATAGTAATTACTAGAGGCATGCATATTAACTTTAAAACAAAGACTAAAAATGGTGCTAATTAAGATACTGTAAATTATACTAGAAAGGAAAATAATTTCTCTATTGTTGGTTGTTTACATTTTAAAGAAAGCAATTTATCTTTCCTCTGCTCTATACATTAAACTAAAAGATTTACCTGAAATTACTTATTTCATTTCTTAGAAATAGCATAGTATTCATTTTGACACGAATTTCTCAAAATAAAACATGTTTCAATGTATAAATTAAAGTTCTTGTGAATGGCATTTAAAGTCATTGGCTATAACAAAAAAATAATCTTCCAAATATTAGGGTGTGAAAAGGCCATGGAGAAAACAACGGGTTGATATGTATCTTCCAGCAGATAAAATAGGATTACATCTTAGAGGAGGTTACATTATCCCCATTCAGCAACCTAGTGTAACAACAACAGCAAGGTAAAATGAAAAAGTATTAATATAAATCTTAAATTTGTATTAATGGTTCACGTTTTTGTTAAGAATCAGAAATTAAAGTTTAATTTTTCATCCAAAGATTTTTGACATGCAAAGATAATTAACTATGAACATCATGGTTATCAATTAATTCAAATTATATATATATTTATTTACTTATCTATTGATTTTAAATGAATATCATTAAATTAGAGTTTTATTTTCTATATCAAATGTTACATTTCCTAAAGAATCTAAAACATCGGAGATGATCTGTAATTTTTCAAAAATATGAAATAGCAGTACTTGTTTTATTATTGAAGAATGAATGTGTTGGGTTTTACATATTTTAATTTTTAAAACATAACTGTCACCTATTTTTTTTTCTCTCAAACTGTTTTACTTTTAAATTGACAGATGAGGTGGATATTTCAATTTAGGTAAAGAGAAAGAGAGAAACTAACTTGTTTATTAAGAATATTTCTCAGACAAAGAAGTAAAAACAGCAAATAAATATATGAAAAAATGTTCACATCACTGGTCATTGGAGAGATGCAGATGAAAAGAACACTGAGATTCCACCTCACCCCACAAAGAATGGCTGCTATCAAGAAATCAACCAATAACAAATGCTGATGGGGATGTGGGGAGAAAGGAACCCTTCTCCATTGTTGGTGGGAGTGCAGACTGGTGCAACCACCGTGGAAATCTGTATGGAGATACCTCAAAGAACTAGGGCTAGAGGTCTCATTTGACCCAGCTATTACCCTACTGGGTATCTTCCCCAAAGAATTAAAAGAATCATACCATAGCGATATATGTGCACCTATGTTTATAGTGGCACAGTTTGTAATAGCTAAGGTTTGGAAACAGCCCAAGTGCCCATCAGCTGGAAACTGGATAAAGGAGATGTGTTTTTTTTTAATAAAATGGAGTGCTACTCAGCCATAAAGGTTGAGAAACTAGAGTCATTTATAGCTAAATGGATGCATACTGAGGCCATAATCTTAAGTGAAATAAATAGGGCACACGTGTAAATACCGAATTGTTTCTCTAGTGTGAGAAACTGAAAGTGTAAATAAGGATGAAAATGATATGAATAATTGATAATTTGAAATAGGAAAAGGTCCAAGGTGGTAGGGGTGGCGGGAGGGGAAGGGGAAAGGGAAAATAGGAAAGGAAAAATTATGAGAAAGAAAAAAATTGGAAAAGTCTATGTAAATAGGGAAGGATGGGGGAGGTGAAAGAGACATAGGTAATGGGGGAAAAATAAGAACCAAGATACATCATGTACAGGTACAAACACCCAATGATAAATGTAAATGTATTGTATACCTAAAATGTACCAATTAATATATAAATAAAAAATAGAATAAAACTCAGCAATATGTAGAACAAAATAATGAGTTTGAACATTAAGATGTTCTGTTTTGCAGTACTCATTGAGAACATAAAATCATAAAAACTTCTTTTATCTCACCTACCTTCTCATATTTTGCAAATGCCCAAGAGATGATAATTTTATTCCTTATTTTGTTGTACTTTCTTTATAACTTTAAAATATTTGAAATTATATAATTTATTTTTTATATTACATACTTTTTCTTTTGTGTTCAATTAAACCATATGTTCCATGAAAACAGGGAACTGAATTTTCAGATTTATTTTCCAAATTTAAAAAAGTGCCTAGACCATAATAAGCTATCTCTTTTCAGGAAATATTTATTTAGAGAAAAATTAATGAGTAAATGAATAATTGTTCTTATAATTAACTGTTGGCTATGTTCTCAAAAATTGGTCATATTCTGCAAATGTATTTTGCAAGAGAAAAACACTTTGGTAAATGTGTTTTGGAAGGAATATATTTTTTATAGAATAGTGTCTTGGACCTTAGAGCTTCCAGGTTACTATTTTTTGCTTATGTACAAGAAAGGGTAAAATTTTTATCAATCACATGTCTCATTTCTCCTGTTATAATTAGCTTCATTTATAAAATTGCCAGACATTCCTTTAATCACTTTCAAAAATTTTATATACTTTCATTATTTTGCATATAAGATATAGACCTAATACATTGCAATTTAGGATGAAACAGGTTGAAATGCAGATCTACAATTTTTCTTCTTTGAACTGAAATGTTATACAATCTTAATTTTGCAGATGTTATAGGTTTTAAAAACTTAATTCTTACTTATTACAAATATTTTATGTACTGTCTTTTCTAAGTGTATAAATTATTGCAGCATTATCATGAAAACAGTATGATTGATTAATATACATATAAATTCTCAAATATCAATATTGTCATGTTTATGCAAAACTACCAATCTGTGAAATTGAAATGGGCTCATTTAGAATTACACATTTATTTTTAATAATATTTGTACCTAATTTTATTTTGCAGCCGTAAGAATCCCCTGGGTCTTATAATTGCATTAGATGAAGGTAACACAGCGAAAGGAGACCTTTTTTGGGATGATGGAGAAACTACAAGTAAGGCTGAGAATGATTTGCTTTGAAATGTTCATTCTGATGATGTTGTGGTTTGTCTTTTTTTTT
>NW_004624730.1:43029678-43051337 GCF_000247695.1 Heterocephalus glaber | reverse complement strand
ATCATGTCTTGCACTAGGGGCACAATTTCTCCTGTTATCTGAGAAATTGTTTCTGATTTCATTTTTTCCAGATCCCCTTTTGTTGCCAGTTCAGTGGGTCCAGGTGGTTGAGTTATCAGAGTGTTCCATTTCATTTTTCTTTGGGGTTGCTATAGGTGATCTAGAAGTCTGGTTTTGAGACTTATTTACGTGTTTTCTCATTTTGACTGGGGCAGGTTGCTGTTAGCTCCTGCACAGATTACCTCCTCTGAGCTGGGAAAGGTGGGACAGGGGCTGGGATTAGTGGTAGGGGTGGTGATCCAAAAGCCCTTTCCTGTGGGCTGTGAGCAGTGGCAGGGATTGTGGCTGGGAAGCCCCTTCCTCTGGACCAGGAGCAGTGGAATGGTGGCTCAGAAGCCCGTACCTCTGGGCCGGGAGTGGTGGGAGGGATGGTGGCCCGGAAGCCCCTTCCTCTGGGCCTGGAACAGCGGGACAGAAGGTGGCCCAAAAGCCCTTTCCTCTGGGCTAGGAGCAGCACGAGGGATGGTGACTGGGAAGCCCCTTCCTCTGGGCTGGGAGCAGCGGGACTCAGTACCATGGTCTGGTTTTCTGGTGTCCTCTGCATCTTTGTAGTGTGGAACCAGTTGGCTGCCTGTCTGCAGCAGGGTGATTCAGTGTCTTCCGCTCAACTCGGGACCTCAGTAGGGTGTGCACAGACCTGCCTGTCTGCAGCGGGCTGATTTGGCATGTTCCGTGTGATCTGGTTTGCCTTTATCATAAAATGCATCAATGATATTGTTCTAGCTTTCTGATTACTTTGTGAAATTTAATATTATTATTTCACTTATATATATATTTAATTTTATATCTTGTTTTGTATTTTTGTATGAAAGTATTTGGTAAGAGTTTATATCTTTTGTGATGTATTAATATTTGTGAATTAAAACAATTAATATGTTTCCAGATGTTCAAATTACATCATGTTTTCAACTATTTCAAATGATTCTACTACTTAAAAATACATGTGTGGGGCCAGAGATTTAGGTCAATTGTGCTGCTGCCTGTCCTGCAAGTGCAAGGTCCTGAGTTCGATCTCCAGTACCAAAAAAACCCCAAAAAACGTGTCATTGAACACAAAAAAGAAAATTAGCATATAAAGCCTTAGTTAATTAATATGCAAATATTTGAAGTAAGTCTATTTCACAATTTATTTCCATTATGCAGAGATGTTGTTTCTTCATCACCAGACCTGAGAATTCAGTACATCAAAAATATAAAACTTAAAATTGAGCCAATTTTGCTAATACATGTCTAATTAAACCATATTAAATTTATAAGATTAAACATAATCATTTATAGTTTTCCTCATAAATTTAAATTCCTTATTCTATTTCTTTTAATATAGGGCCTTTAGGTATATATTTTATATGTGTGTACAAAGATTTATTTTTAGCTTGGATTTTAATTCATTATTTCTCAAATTTATTTAAGAACATCCTTCATCCATTTAAATGTGTATGAAACATGAAATATCAATAACATAACATCAAGTAATAAGAATGTGTATTAGTGTACTCCCTACAGTCTGAGAAAATGGAAGCCCTGAAAAAAATTTTGAATTTTTAGTCTTAGTTATTTATGAAAAATATAGATATTTTAAACTTAAAAATGAGAATCAACAATTCTCTGATGTGATTTTTCACACATAAAGATAATTTTTTTAAAATAACATTTATTTAGTATTTTATCAATATATTTAAAATCAAATTTATTCTGTAGTACAGTTTTCTCACTGAAAAAAATTTTTAAATTATTTTTTTATTTTGTGATGCTGTAAATGAACCCAGGGCTGTGCATAGACAAACATTCTACTGCTGAGTTGTATTCCCAGACCATAGAAGTTGTTTCTTGATGCAAGCTATGATTTAGGAAGCATTCAGTCATTTATCATAAATGAACTCTGTTCTCTTTTGTTCCTTATTTTTCCCTTGAGTATAGTCTTTTGTACCACTTTCCTGACTCCCAAATTCCTACCTCCAGAGCAAATCTCTACTATTTTACCTCTTTATTTGCGTGGCTGACAAAAGGAGAAACAACCTGCCAAAACTCAGATATTATGTTCATCTATTTGCTTTACCTGCAGTCTTCCCCTTGTCTCTATCAGTTGTGCTTTTGTAAACACACACACACACACACACACATGCACACACCAACCTCTACTACTCTCCATTTTTCATTTTTTTCTAGTACACCAACCTTTTTGTTCTTTCTTAATCACTATGGGTTCTAAGCAGTAAGCTGTCAATGAGAATATGTTCCAAGCACTTCACTGCATAGAAGTTTGGTAAATGTAGCTTCAGCTGAATGTAAATTATTTGTAGGCATCAATCACTGTTGGTGAAATCAAACCTTAATAAATAGTGTGTAGGTCATGAGTTTAAGATCGCTCATATTCCTCAAATAATATAAATATACTGAAATACAGCCCTATCTCTCTGCTGTAAATATTTATATTGGTAATTTACATAAGTAATTTGTTAAGATTATGACAAAATATAATTTAATCTCTCATTACATATTCTCATTTAATATCTATATTGCTGTTAGTACTAAAATTACTGAAAATACAGAATTTTATGATTAACAAATTTGTAAGAGAAAATGTAAACAAGTAATTTTAATCCTGGTTCTCATTCTCATTTTGTTTCCTAATATTAAATGTTTAAATAAATTAATATAAATAAAACCATTGTTTATACATCCTCTTTATCCTTCAAATTATTTATTGTTAAACTTCAATTTCTTTGATGAAGGCATATTATAAAACTTTATTACATATATGATACAGAAAATATTTTTCTTTTTCTATTTTCTCCCTTAAAGGCTATTTTAATTACAAATTAAAATTTATATTAATCCTAAATAAATCATATCTTTGATTTTTTAAAAATCAAGGTAAAAAAGAAGTGAAATAAAATTGTGGCATGTCATGTCTTCCCAGGAAAAAGTTACTGTTGTATGATTTCCTATGTAGAGAATGAGGGATAAATATAGTTCAAAGTTATAAACTTTAATTTTATATTTATATATATATTTTATTTAAGTTCTGCTTTCTCTGAATTTCCAGAAATATCTTAGCATTCTGAAAATTTATACTGGGAAAATAGATATTCACTATTTCTATTTACAGAGAAATTAAAATATGATTATTTTGTTTGTATGCAGTTTAAAAACAGCATAAAAATTATTAAAATTCTTCATTGATAAATAATACATATTTTGAAAAAAATGAGTTAATTGTGAAAAATAAAATCAGAGAATTTTGTTACATATTGATTTGATAACTTTTTTCCATTTCAGATACCATACAAAATGGAAACTATATATTATATACATTTTCAGTTTCTAATGTAAGTATTTTCTTTAGATACATAGTTAAAATTTATATTGTAATGGATATTTAAAAAAGTTATTCAGTTATGTTGATTATTTTAGGAAGATGTTTACATTTACCTCTAAATTTCAATGAAATTTGATGAAGGATATTTTAAATTGCTTAATTTTAATTTTTAAATCCTGAAAAAACTGTCATGTTAAAATTTTATATTTAAATGTAATAGAGATTTTTACCATAAAATTGCCACCCTGAAAATTTTGGACTTCTCTAGGTACAATGTTTTGAGCAAAATACTCTACAAAATAATTTCAATGTATTTGAAAATGTTTCAATATGTTAGTTACAGTGAGGATTGTGGATTTTGATAAGAAATAAAATTTTACACAAATGTCTAAGTTACTTGTTGCTCAAACACAATACCCAACACCCACAAGTTAAAAGAAAAATGGTTTATTTTAGTTCACAGTTTGTAGAGGTTTCAGTCCATAGTTGAGTGGGGAGGGCAGGGTAGCATAGCAGAGGGGGCAGGCAAAGGGGAAACAGTCCATGGGATGACAGGCAGGGAGCTGCAAGGGGGATATACCTGGACTATGCCCATAGTGATCCACTGCCTCTCACCAGGCTACACCTCCCAGTGTCACAGCCAGCCATAAATCCAGCAGTGGGCTGATCCAGTGTCACATACCCGTAATCCTGTATCTCATATCCTGGATCCAGTCACTTCCAAAAGCCCTACCTATGAGTTCATTCGGCTTTGGGGGGAGATCTAGATATAAAGTACACTATAAGTTAAATAAACAAATAATAGAGACAATCTTCACAGACATTAAATTTCTTTACATATTCTTTTCTTTTTTTTGCCAAAATGGAGTTATTCATCATCATCCTTAGGGCTAAAATAAGGAGAGTTATATGGGATTATATATTTGAGCTGCATTATAAATAACTTAGAATATTTCTGAAAACAAGGATCTATGTTACATATACAAAAAAAGAAGGGTAACTTGAGATCTATGTTACATATGCAAAATAGAAGAGTAACTCATAGAGCTGGTGGGAATGGAGAGGTAGATAATTGAATCTTATCTTTTTTGATGTTCTATTATTATTTTAGGTTACTATCTAACTTAATATAACACTACCTACTCTCTATTTTACCAGAACAATTTAAATATTATATGCACACATTCATCATATCAAGAAGGAACTACGTTAGCATTTGAAACCATAAAAATTCTTGGATTGACAGACACTGTTACTGAAGTTACAATAGCAGAAATTAATCAGCAAATGAATGCTCACAATAATTTCACTTATGATTCTTCCAACCAGGTAAATATAATCTTTTAATATATTTTAGCTGTCATTGTTCAGTTAATATCATATAACTTTCCAGGCACTTGGCTTTTTAAGTTCTTTTTCTTCATGATTTCTTCTTTCTTCTTTTCTTTGCCTCTCTCATTGTCTCTTTCTTTTCCTCTTCTCAGGTTTTTTTCTTTTTTACATAATGATATATTATTTCTCTATCAATTTGTCCCTCATACACTGAAACCTTGGAGACAATTGAGACAGGAATAATTTAATGAATATTTCTTTCCTATAACTGTGGTAGCTTCCATATCAAACAAAGTAATCACATTTTTTTCCTTTCTATGTATTCCTTAAGAGAATAAACATTCATTTTACACCTTATATGTTGCAGGCACTGTGTTAGGGCTTTAAATTTCACATTTCATTTGTTCTGTATGGCAACTACTTTTAATAGGAATAATATTGTCCCCATTTTAAAAAGGAAGAATCTGAAGTTAATACAAAAATATACTATTTCTTCAAAGACTCATGAACATTAAACGGTTGAACTGAGAAATGAACTCATTGTCTAGATTTAGCGATAATGGTTTTCATTCAGCTTCTACAATCTGCCAGAGCTTATCCGTCGTGGGGGTTCTAGATAGTTCAGTGGCATGACATTTTTCTCCTTTCTAGTCTGTTCTTCAAATATTATGTAAAAACACTGACTGGTTTCAAAGAACTGCTCTGGTTACCACATTTTTATATGACGTTAGTTTTAGATTGTCCAAGGGTAAATTAAAAAAAGTCTTTATTTTTTTCTTTTTTCTTTTGTCTTCAAAGATTCTCCTAATTATGGATGTCCACTTTAACCTTGGAAGAAGTTTTACTGTTCGATGGAATGAAGTTTTCTCTGAAAATGAGAAGTTTAATTGTTTTCCAGATGCAGACATCGTAACTCAAGAAAAATGTACACAGCGTGGTTGTTTATGGGAAACGGTAAAAAGAATTTTAATTATGACTCATGATATAGATTCAGTACAAGCATTTCAATGTGAACTTTACATGATATAACTTTAATTCTGTAGCATATAAATTCAGGTTAAGAAACTTGGAATTTGAAATTAGCAACTCTGTTAAGTAATACATATTTATATTAATTAAAGAACAATGAAATAAACATGTTCTGAATGAAAGGAGTATTTTGAGAGGGATTAATAGCAATGTGTCTTTTATTGTAAGACATTTTTAAAAAATTAGACATTCAGCATATTTTTTGTTTGTTTGTTTGTTGGTATTGGGGATTGAACTCGGGTCCTTGCACCTGCAAGGCAGGTGGCAGAACCACTGAGCTAAATCCCCGGCCCTTTTCAGCATATTTTAAAATCACAATTCATAAGTATGATGGGGAAGAATAAAGGAGAAAAGGGGAAGGAAGAATACCAGTAGTATAATATTACCTATTGAATAGAAGAGGTTTCTTTGGGAAGATGTTATTTAATTTGCAAAAAAGAAAGAAAAAAGGGTAGAGTAATATCCCAGAAGGAGGAAACATCAACTTGAAATACATCTGATGTCAGAATGTACTTAACATTTCTTAAATTGCTAGTAATTTCAGAAAAAAATATCTTCATTAAAACTGCCAAGTCTCCTGGTGATTCTGCCAAACCACCCTTGCATTAATTTAATTTCTCACTTGTACCTAAATCTGATGTCAGATCATATGAACTCTTAGGTTCCTAACTAAACTCACATCTGAAATCTTCAGTTCCAAAATCTTCAGAATTATGTTCCATATGGTAACTTCCCTAATGTAAAAATAAAGATATATCTATCTATAGATAGATAGATAGATGATAGATAGATAGATAAAGGCAGGTTTGTACATTTAAATAACTACTCAAAGATATTTTAAATTTAATAAATTCGATAATACTGGGACAATCCAAATACTTAAAAATTTTTCTGTTGAACATTTAGGTTACAGGAGTTTATACTGTTTTTTTTTTTAATTAATGCCCTAGTTTATTTTCATAATAAGAATGATAAATGCGATGATGTATGGAATGATAAAAACTAGTCCTGGACAGAAGAATAGCTTTGAGGGAGTCACATACAAACTGGATATTTTGACAGTCAGTCATATTCCTGCTTCTTTTGGCACCATTTCATGGACTGCAATCATACTACAGTATTTCTATCAGTAAAAACTGTTTTATATTGAGTCTGCCTGACACCTAAAATCTATGCAGATTAAATAAAAGAATTTATTTGTCTCTTACCAAAAAAAAAAATCCTAGGCCTAATATGGTGCTATTTCAACTTCATTAATGCCTGAGGCTCTTCCATATTCATTGCTTGATTTTTATCTTCAAGGTTGTAGCATGCCTTCTTCTATCATGTTTGCATTCCACACAGAACAAGAAAGATGAAAGGGCAAAAGCCATTTGAATTTAATTGGCTTATAACTTGGGGCTTAGAGGGTCTTAGACAACTTCTATAAAAGAGAACAAGAAATGTAGATGAAAACAGTGGGAATGGATTGTGGTAAAGCAATTAGTACCACAGTACCACAGTTTGTCATTTTTACACACCTCAGTTCCTACCTCTTACTTCTCTATGTAAACTGATCAATTCTGATTGTTGACTACATATCTTATTTTCAGTCTTTGCCCTAATGTAATTCACCAGTATAACTAGTCATAAAAGGAGAATTCAAATAATGTCATTGTAAATGAAGAACCAAAGCACACATTTTTTGAGGGTTGTAATGGAGATTTTTTTCTACCTACAAAAATAGACATTATGAAGAGTAAGAAGAAAGACATGATCAAACTTTATGTGTAATATACTTAATTTTTGCAAAGACAACAAAATCTAATTGTGTTTTCTGAGTTGAAAACCTATGACATTTGATCTCTCTACTCTACTGTCCTGTCTTTACAATCAAAATAAAAATTTTTATATAACATTTTAGAATATAATGCCTCAGATTGCAAAATAGGTACGTTTTGCTGTAAATCATACAACAAATGTCGTAACGCTTATATTTTCTGATAATGAAAATGCATTGTGTTTTAGGTCCCTTCTAACTCTGAAGCACCAGAGTGTTACATACCTAGACAATCTGATCCTTATTTAGTTATGTCAACTCAGTATTTGCCAACAGGAATAACAGCTGACCTCCAATTGAACATGGCAAATGCTAGAATAACACTACCTTCTGAACCCATCTCAACTCTTCGCGTGGAGGTGAAATATCATAAAAATGATATGTTACAGTTTAAGGTATGTTTAAAATAAACCACCTAAAAGCTTGATTCATCTCTTGAGATAATTGGGAGATTTTTGAATAGATTAGCTGTTTGTATGTTGAATGCAATATTAACAGTATATAATTGGGTTGAACATTTTGATTCTATAAAAGTGGTTTTATTTTTACACAGTTCATAGGTAGGTGCTCAGATTCCTGGTGTCATATTTCTGGTTCATTTCAGAAATGAAATTTCTCATTTTTGCTAACTTTGTGAATAGGTAAGTATGGAGTGGTGATTTAAAAGAATACATTTTTGTTAAATAAATAAGTATTTTTATGTAGATAAGTCACTTAGAATTGAACAATGTTAATATTTTCATTAAAATAAATAGGACAGGATGATTACCATTTCTATTATTTTTAAAAAGAAGTCAATTTTGTAGAAAATGCAATAAAACATTCAAAAAATAATTTATTTGAATATTTACAGTTAGTAATTTTATGTTTAAGAACTTCCAGGAAATCCACTTAAAAATATTGGAAGTGATAAAGATCAGCAAAATGACATGATATAAAATAATGTCTCCCAAAGATATTTTATTCTGTGCTATGTTTCACTATTTGGAAGTGGAAATGGCAGCATATCTCAGTAAATTTAGATGAAAAAATAATCGAATGATCAAAACACCAACTATCATAAGAATAGGTGGATTATCTATAAGGTAAAACTAACAAAAAGTGTTGACAGATATTTAAAAATGCTAAAAAAATCCTAGACACTAAATATTGTCTGTAATGTTAATTAGATATAGATTAAGTGATGCTCTAAAATTGTCATAAAAAACATAATAGAGAATTCATTGAGACTTCATAAAATAACCACTAATTTGCTCTAGAAAAGTAAATACATAACAATATTTAAAATTTGAAAAGGGGTAGAATAATGCGAATTCATAAAATTAAAATAATATAACTGAAACTAGAATTATCTGACAGATTTTCAAAGGAAATGTCTCAAACTTTTCATAAATATGAATATATGTACATGAACATAATATATATTTGGGTATGTATGTAAAGAATAAAACTTTAGGGCTGTGGATTTAGCTCAGTGGTTTTGCCGCCTGCTGCACAAGTACAAGGACCCGAGTTCGATCCCCGGTACCAAAAAAAAAAAAAAAAAAATCACAAAACTTTAATGAAAACAAAGCAAGCTTCAGAAACTAATAATGAAGAAGTAGATTAATAATTCATATAGAAATTTGCTTGATTCAGATGTTAAAATAAAATTTAGATTGAATTGCATCTGAAAATTAAATCAAACATAAGCCTAAACCAAAGTTTAACTATGAATTTATCTTGTATGTTGCCACTTAAAGGCTATCAAACTACAGATTAGAAGGGATAAGTCATTTCATTGATAAAAATCTATATTTTCTTACATAAAGTTAAATGTGTCTCCACAACAAAAAATAAACAAATAGAGGAAACATATATCTTGCACAGATAATACATTAAGAAAGCAATCACAATTTATACAGCCATGAAAAATCTGAAGGCCTCGTAAGCAGATATTTAAGAAAGGAAAAAACAAAACTGAAAGTAAAACTAGCAAAATATTTATGCTTATCAAAATTCAAATAATAAATGACAAATATAAAGAAAATGGAACATAAATCTTGTATATCATTTAGTAAAGGTCACATTTTCATTAACAAAGAAACACAGTGTCAATTAATTTGAATACATTCTGAGAAATGGGCTGTTGGGCAATTTTGTCCTTGTGTAAACATCACTGACAGAAATCATCACAATTACAAAGCCTTGAAGGGCCTCAGTCTCAAACCACATCAAACACGTGGTCCATCCTTGATCAAAATGTCTGTATGGAGCACGTAATTGTAATTAATACCTTCAGTGGCTTATAGTTTAATACAGATTGTTATTTACACATTTTGGCAAAAAAGTGATTAGAACGATAATGCTGGAGAGCAGTTTGCCAGTATATCAAAGAGCCTAAAATGCAAATATACTAGGACAGTTCTATCACCCCTAGAATGTGCTGAGGAAATAATGACATAAATAAACAAAAATTAGCACTAATATTTATTGTAAGATTATATATATGACAAAAATACTGAAACTATTTTAGTGTCCAACTATGAAAGGACATATACTTTTAGGATATACGTAGAATGGAATATTTAGTCCTAAATATTTTGGTTTGAGTTTTTTCTGTATGGAAAATAAATTTTACAAAATTTTATAAAGGATTAAAACAGACTCATTTTTATACCATTGTGTTTCTGCATATAGAACACTATATAGTTTTATGGGCCAATTTGGTATTATATACACAACAATGCTAAATATCCTTGTTTTGACAACTTTTAAAACATATTTAATTATATTTATATGTTATAATCAATAAAGAAGAACAAACTATGTCTATTTTTACTATTTGTCTGCTGTAGATTTATGACCCCCAAAATAAGAGATATGAAGTTCCAGTTCCATTAAACATTCCAACTACTCCAATAAGTACTTATGAAAACAGGCTTTATGATGTTGAAATCAAGGAGAAACCTTTTGGTATCCAGATTCGTAGGAGAAGCAGTGGAAGAGTTATGTAAGTGAGTAAACTATCTGATATGAAGGGTATTTTAATTTTAGCTGAGAAAGGGAAAAGTAAAATGATTCTCACAGCCTTCACTATACTAGAATAGTATCATGTTAAATGTTTTAGTTGTGTTAAATTAGTTGACAGTTTTAATATTTTATAATTAAACTATTAACATATTCATGCTACTATCATAAAGGACTGGTAGAAGACATCATTTACACTATGTGACCAACTTTATTCATGAATATCAGACTCATTCTTCTAAGTTTCTTGAAAAGCATGATGTGTACTAGTGAATATGAGTAATTGGATGTGTTATGTAAATATTTTTTATAAAATTTTATATTTTAGAAGTGTTTAAATTGTTTATGGACAATGAAATGTCATAAAGGCAATATTTTCTCTTTCAGGTATTGATGAAAAGAAGTTTCATCAATATAGACAAATTGTGAATATATAAATTATAAAGAGACAAATTATATAGAAAATTTCTATATTTTCATAAAATAGCAAATATATTTAACTCAAAAATGATTGTCTTTATTTTAGCCCAACTATAGCATATTAAAATATAGTGAAATTTGAAAAATCCTTCTTTTTAACACTTAACCCTTTTTGGGTATGTAAGGTTCTTTTTTTTTTTTCCTTCATTTTTTGTATTAGTGCACCTTGGTTATACAGATTGATGGATTTTGTTTTGGCAGATTGACACATGTACATAAATACTTATTCCCTCTCATCATCACCCCCAAATTTCAGTTTTGAGGGTGTTATTTCAATGTGTATTCTGTATTTTAATCTTATTCATGCCCCCTCTTACATCCCCTTACACCTGTTCATTTCCTCTCCATGCCTATTTTAATACTTTTCAGCCTTTATAGTCTTCTTGCAGATAACTTGGATAACAATGCTTACTTCTTAGCACATTTCATCATAAACACCAATTATTATAAATATAAAAGAAAAGAAAAAAATGCCAGTAGTAATTGGGAAGAATAAAGAATTAAAATATCATTATGTTCATAGTGCATTATAATATTAAATTATTTTTGTTCCATTTGTATGAATATTTGCAGTGATTGTCTTGAGGGAGAGACTAAGAGAATATTGTACAATTATCAGGACGTGTATTACTGAGCCACAAGTAATTGCACATTAATTTTGTTTTTTAAGGAATATATATCTAAATGTGTACTGTCATATTATTCATATTATGTTTTACATGAGTACATGGAACATATTTTACTTAATTTAGATTTTAAAATGTACTGGAATCTATAGTCCATATCCAAATCTATATCCATTTCAGACCTGACTATAATTTGGTAAATGAAAAAAGCTATTTGCATTCAGATATTCAAAGAAACAAT
This sequence comes from Heterocephalus glaber, assembly GCF_000247695.1. The sequence continues at coordinate 43,039,422 of NW_004624730.1, read as the reverse complement.
TATCATTTCTTTGTGATACTCTTTCATACTTTTACAATAATAGACTTTCTTTTCCTTTTTTTTCTAAAGTTGGGATTCTCATCTGCCTGGATTCACTTTTAATAACCAGTTCATCCAGATATCTACACGTCTACCATCAGAATACATATATGGTTTTGGGGAAGTGGAGCACACAGCATTTAGGCGGGACATGAACTGGCACACTTGGGGGATGTTCACAAGAGACCAGCCCCCTGGGGTAGGTACCATTGTGCGACCACCCGGGAAGTAGCTTAGTCTTTGATGAGCATCCAAGTCACTCAGCTCAAAGTTGAGGATTGAAGAAGGAGCTACAGATATCCAGAGTTTCCATAATGATTTTTGGAAAAAAATAAACAAGTGAAATTACCATAATTTATAGGTGAAAGTAGAAGATAACTCCTTGCTTGACTAAGAAGTCAGGTTGTGATGCAATTTCTTAACTCTTTCAACTGCCTAAAAAGAAGAAATGTTTTCATTATCCCTAAAATCAACTGCCTAGACTTTTCCTTAATTACTATACTTTAAAAATTCTTGTTTTCCTTCTTAGATAATGATTTGATACAAACTTTTCCCTTTATAATTCATAGCTGCATTTGTGTATTTTTATGAGGTTAAAATATCATTTGTATCTCTTTTTTGGTATTACTTGGAATTGAAATTAAGGATTTCACACCGGTTCTCTCTCTCTCTCTCTCTCTCTCTCTCTCTCTCTCTCTGTGTATGTCTGTCTGTCTCTCCTGCTCTCTCTCTCTCTTTTTTGATAGAGTCTCATTAAGCTGCTAAACTGCTTAGGCTGGAATGGAATTTGTGGTCCTGCCTCAGACACCCTGAATGCTGAGATTACAGGCATGTTCCACAACATGTGGCTCAGCTACATATTTAAAAATGTTTTATGCATTTAGGACATTTTTCTCGAGTTCTGTCTTATTAATTGAACATATTATATGAATATCTAAAGGACTGCTCTACAAATAATATTAATTACAATTATCCACATTTATCATAAAAACAGCAAGAAAACTATCTTTCATTTTCACATAAAATATTTTTCACATATAATATTTAAAAGATTCAGTACAAATCTACAAACATGTATATTATTGGAACCATTTTTATTGTGAATTGCTAGAATTCTTTTATTTCTATCATAATAAACCAAACATCTTTTATTTTTATTGTTGTATTTCAAAAGAAAATTTGATTTTCATTGGCACTGACTTTCTAGAATATTTTATCAAAATTAATTTAAGAGTTTTACAATATTAGTATATGCATTATTTGATTAATATAATTTTCATCTTTCATATATAAATTTATATTCACATGCTAAAATTTACTAAAATTCAAATATGGGAAAATGAATTCAATGTTTTATGAATCTAAAAGTTTATGTTTTTTTTTTTTTTATCAAACAGGTGGTTTTTATTTATTTATTTTTGGTACGGGGGATCAAACTTGGGACCTTGGTCTTTTTAGGCAGGAAAGAGAACCACTGAGCTAAATCCCCAGCTAAAAGTTTATAAGTTTTACAAACTTATTTTCTCTTTCATTACTTTCAATTTTTTATTAATTTAATAATTTCCAGCATATTTTATTATGAAAAAGAATTGCTTTCTTTTTTCTTTCTTTCCTGTGTCTGTCTGCTCTTTCTTCCTTCCTTTTTTTCTTGCTTGCTTGCTTGATTGCTTGCTTGCTTCTTTTCATTTACTGGGGAGTCAATCCAGGGCCTTTCCACTGAACTACATCCCCAAGTTCCTTTTTCTTTTTAAATTTTGAAAAAAAGTCTTGCTAAGTCACTAAGTGACTAAGTCATTAAGTCACTAAGTGGCCTAGGTAGCGTTTGAACTTGTGTTCTCTGTCTCAGGCTCTCAGAGTTGCTAATTTATAAGTCAAGTAAAGCAGAATCTTAAGAAACCCAACCACTCCAATTTCGATGGAATCCTATGTCAGTTAATGTGGCAGGTTTTTAAAATAATTTTATTAGTATATGTTTGCAGTACATAATGTTTACATGTGGATGTACATGTACATAGCACATTGTAATTCCTTTGGCTGCATATTCACTTCTCTAAAACACTAATGGTCAAATATGTTTATGTTAATTTAAGTATAGTTTGTGTATGCAAAAAAAGAACATTCAGGATGGGATTTAGCTTGGTGGTTCTGCTGCCTGCCTCGCCAATTCAAGGTCCCTAGTTTGATCCCCAGTACCAAAAAAAAAGAACATTCAAATTCTGAAGCTCAATTATATAATGAATTTTAAAATAGTGTTAACTGAATTCATATATTATTCAATGTGTATGATGCTTATTTTTAAATTTCAGTATAAACTTAATTCCTATGGCTTCCACCCCTATTATATGGCTCTGGAAGAAGAAGGCAATGCTCATGGAGTTCTCTTACTCAACAGCAATGCAATGGGTAACAGAATTGTTTGTTCAATTTCTCATATAGAATGTAAATGTGACATTTTAATAAATTAATATATCATACATAGATAAAAATAGAATCTTATTTTGTATTGTAGATGTCACATTCCAGCCAACTCCTGCTCTAACTTACCATACAATTGGAGGAATATTGGATTTTTACATGTTTTTGGGCCCCACTCCCGAAGTTGCAACAATACAGTACCATGAAGTATGATTGCGTATTTATTTTTTAAAATATAAAGTTTTCTTTATATTACAAAGTAATTATCTTAGTTAACATATAATAATTTTTTAAAGGTAATTGGCCATCCAGTCATGCCACCTTATTGGTCTTTAGGATTCCAATTAAGTCGTTACGGATACAGAAATACTTCAGAGATTGAGCAACTCTATAGCGAAATGGTGTCTGCTGGGATCCCTTATGTATGTATAGTAATTTTTAAGACAGTATTAAATATGAACTATATAAAAATGGAATGCTTAAGCATGTATATACTTTAGAATTATTTTAAATATTTAATAATAGATGCTTAGTTTTTAGTTACAATTTATGAACAGGATGTATGATTTTGCCTATCTGTATGAGGTTATTAAAGAAAAGATAGTATCTGTTTTTCATCCTTCTGTTCAGTTCTATGATTCTGAGTTGTACTATGCAAATCTTCATGCATGTGCTTTGCTTTTATAAATTTTGTGTTGCATAAATAGGCACATTCTGTGTGTTCTTATGGTAGAGCAAGTCTGCAGTAATCTATGTCATCAATTGATCATATAAATTACAGAGGAGGAATCAGGGGTAAACTGGTGATTTCAGTCCTGGAATTGATAATATTTGTAATGTATTACACAGAATTAGGGGGTTTGCAACATATTTTCTACACTCAAGACTGGGAAGTGACATGTTCCTGAGTACCACAAATACTCAGACTCTGTAATTTTACTTTTTAACAAGATTAGAGAATCCCAGGGTTCCTTCTAGGAACAAACATTGAATATACAAGTCTTAATATATAAGAGCTCATTTGAAGAAAAATAAAAATGATTTGATTCAATGTCTTCATTATAAGACACATTAATTACAGTAGAATCCAATATTGATGACTACATTACTATGGGAAAGTTAATTTACAAATGATGATATAGAAATATGTAAGTGAATTTCAGTATAAAAAGGATGCTTTTTGGTTTTATCAGCCATAATTTTTAACAGAATAATAAATTGAACTAATAATTGACAGAAGATAATTAAAAATCATTTATTTCTGCCCAGATTAAAGATTTTATGATAAAATCCAAAATTTGTTGGTTTAAATATATTTCAAGGGTCTTTAAGATAGACTGTTACTCCAAAAATGGCATTGAGAGATAATATAAATCTTATACTATTTCCTGGATTTGTTTCAAATATTTTCAAATATTAGAACTGTTTAAAATTATCTTGCTTTATAATTCTTAGAAATACAGCAATATTTATTTCCATATGTATATCATATGAAATTCTAGCTTTCAATTTCATTTTATAGCATTATGAATTGTTTTCCCTCCATATATTCTTATTTCCCTTAACAAAGGAAAACAATTACTTAACAAAATAATTTATTATGATTGTTATAACAACAATTTAGTTACAAAACTAAATTACTAAGTGAATTCTTGAAAAAATAGAATAATATACAGTTATTCTTGGTACCCATTTGGGCATTCCACTTTTATTTCTCAAACACTTCAGTACTTAATTAATTCTCTTTAGGATCAAGGGAAGAGGAATTGAAGCTTGCATCTTGCTGTTACTTTCATAAGTAGGATAGAATATGATATACTTACTCTTGGGTATTTTTTACCCATTGCCACTTGTGTATTTCAGGATGTCCAATACACAGACATTGATTACATGGAAAGGCAACTAGACTTCACAATTGGTGAAAGATTTCTTGAGCTTCCTAAGTTTGTTGACAAAATAAGAGAGGAAGGAATGAAATACATTATTATTCTGGTGAGTATTTATTTTTATCTAGCCATTGTTGCTTTAATTCACCTAGTATGAGGGTAGAAAAAGTGTTTCAAAAGAGGAAGTATATAGCTTTGTATTCTACTCCCAAATCTAAAACATTCTTCCTATAAAACTTCATTTTATTTGCATAGGTTTGAACTGAGGTTTACTTTAGAGATATAAGTCTATAGCTGGAAGTAAAAGTCAAGATGCTTTCTAGTTACCTTCATGTTAACAATTCAGTGGAAAGAATATTTTATCAGTGTCTTATAGGGAGCAAGCTAGATTACCAGAAGTCTCACCAGAGAAATAAAGAACTAAACAAAAAAAAATTCTAACAAGCTTGTTTGAAATTATAGATAACACATTTTAAAAGTTGTTAGAACTTTCTTCTAAGGAATGTAGGGGACAGTCTAGCTGTAGCAATGATGTTTGTGCGAGTGACAGCACAAACTTATGATAATGTAATAATGAAAAATTATAGTGATTTAAAATGGCTACTCAAGGACTTGTACTTTTATTTCATATGCATTTTATTTATCTTTTATTTTAATTTTAGGATCCAGCAATTTCAGGAAATGAAACACAACCTTACCCTGCATTTACGAGAGGACAGGAGAAAGATGTCTTTGTGAAATGGCCTAACACCAGTGACATTTGTTGGGCAAAGGTATTACATTAACATCTTGCAGTAGAATAATTGTGAAAATGGTAGTTCATTAACAGTTTATATGGAATTAAAATATTAAAAGAATATTCAGAAGGAAAGACAAATAATTATGCAATAATTTAATACATAAGAAAACAATATGTACTTTTCCAATTCAATATAATTCAGTATAACAGATAAAGAATTCCTACAAGTCATAAAACCACATGCAGTTTATTCTAGCTTGAAGCTGTATTTTAATTTTTGGTACTTTTTCTATTTTATTATCAAAACTATTATTTGATGCTGATGCTGCAAGAGTCATTCAAGTCTTTGTGTATCTCTTAATAAAAGCAACAATATTTATAAGAGTTATATTACTAACATGGATAATGAATACCATTCATTATCTGAGTGGAGTCAAGAAAAACATTGCTAGAAAGTAAAGCAGCAGAGAGGCGGTGAAAGGTAGATTTAGCTCTGTAAAAATGAATGGGTTTATAACCTTTAGCAAGACCTTACTCAATCAAATTTTCCAGTCTTTTCAGTTAAAAATGTTTATTATTTTTAGGTTTTAATCCTGGAGTAATTCTAGAAATATTTCTCATATATCACATTAAATTAAATTCAGTATATAATTTCATGTCATTTCTTAATTGAATCTCTTGATTACATGTATTGTTTCCAAAATCACTACCCATTACAAAAGCTGACAATACTTTTTCATGTTTGCCATGTTAAAGAACAGACTAATATGGAAAACAGGTATAGTGTACAAGTTATACATATATAAGAAAGCAAACAAAAAAACCCTGAAATGATTACAAACCTTGCCATCTTGACAATATGTCTCTAATAATATATTTCTCAGAATTTTTATCACAATGATATACTAAATTTAATTTGAATTTTTAAAATTCATTTTGTATTATAGGTTTGGCCAGACTTGCCCAATGTAACGATAGATGAGACTCTCACTGAAGATGAAGCTGTTGATGTAAGCTTTCTATTGATTAACTGTATAATTAACAGAAATCCAGAACTTGGACTTGGTAAACACTACTCAAAATTCAACTTGAATATTTTTCTTTAAAAACATATATTTTTAAATTCTCTTTATTACATCATATTAGATGATAGTAATTTTTCCTATTACAAAAAATGTCAGTCAGTTGATTAAGAAATTTGTTTTAATTCAGGAAATTGTTCTTTTAAATAAAAACTATTTCAGAGTGATACATTTAACATGATATCTATCTTCAATTAATTTTTATGTGAAGAATGAATTACAAATTCTACATATAATGTTATATAGCTACTCTCCAGAACTTCTTCATCATGTGTAATTGAAACTTTATGGCTTTTGATTAGCAATTCTCTATTTTCCTGTACCAGTAACCTTGGGCCACCAACTTTCCACTCTCTGCTTCTGTGAATTTGAAAATTTTAGATACCTAATGAAAGGATTCATGCAGTCTTTGACACTGGCTTATTTCAGTCAGAATAGTATCTTCAAAGTTTATTAGTGAAAGCGAAATGAATTAAGAAGATATTTCATGTAAGCGATAATAAGGAAAAAGATATGATAATAGCTCAGTGAAGATAGATTTTAAATCAAAAACTGTTGCAGGACAGGATTTTACTATATAATGATAAGAAAGTCAATTCATCACATAGATAGAACCATTATAAGCATAAGTATATACAATATTAAAGCACTGAAATATAGAAAGCAAACACTGATAGAATTGAGAGAAATAGCAATGCAGTAAGAGTTATTCATTCTGCAGTACTTATCAGTAATGACTAGGAAAAAAAGATAAAATTAACAAAGGAATGGTAGACTTATATAACACTAAACAAAATGGAATTAACAACCATGTAGAACATTCTACCTAAGAGCAGGAGAATGTAGTTTTCTCATGTGACATTCTCCAGATGAGATCACATTTTATGTAACAAGAAGTCTTAGTAAGTTTAAGATGATTGAAATCATAACAAGTACCTTTTCCAGCCATAGTGAAATGAATCTTGGAATCAACAGCAAAAGAAAAACTGAAACATTAACAAATGTGTAGAAATTAGCACATTTTTGAACAATGAGGATGTCAAAAAGGAGTAAAAGAATTAGAAGATATCTTGAGACAAAAAAATGGAAAGCTATCAAAATTTACAGAATGCAGCAAAAGCAGTTGAGGGACATTTATGACAATAAATACCTACACGGACAAAAAAAAAAAAAAAAGATCTCAAATGACTTAATTTTATGCCTCAAGGAATTAAGAAAATAAAAAAAAATATATAGCCCCAAATTAACATAAGGAAGGAAGTAAAGATTTAAGCAGAAAGGAATAAAATAAAAAAAATATGAAATCAAGACAAAAAAATCAACAAAACCAAAACTGGTAATCCTTGTAAGTCAATCAAATTATAATCACTAAATCATACATATTCATGTAAATGTAAAAAATTAAGGAAGCTTAAAATATACCATAAGGATTTCTAAATCGGAACCAAAAGACTAAATGTATTTATGATACTGTTGAGGAAAATTTTCATAGTTTTGTCTTAATTTCAGATCTAGTGACTCCTCTTCCATAGTAGTAGTAACACCAGAGAAGCAAGTCCTGGCTTCTTATATAGATATTGGGAAAAAGCTTCAATTTATGCAAGGTTGTTTTAATTGCAGCATGTATGAAGACATATAACTGTACCTGATAAATTTTCTGGGTACAGTGATTTGTGTTAAAGATACAAGAGCAATCATCTAAAGGAATGTGATAAATGTGACAAATGAGTGAATTATAGAACACACAAAAGTGCAATTTAAAAAAGATCTAGTGTCATCTTGCTTGTTAATTACATGTGATCTGGAAAAAAATCTTAGCACAAAAATATTCATCAAATATAGCACTATTAAGCTTCCTGTTCTCGGGAGTAAAATTTAATTACTGGACAAAATGACAAAATTAAGTCTAAAATATTCATGATATTTTTTGAATGCCTATATTCCCCACTCTTTGCATTTTTTCTATACACATTTCCTTCCCATATCCTCATTATGAAGACTCTAACAATTTCTACAAATTTTCAAGATGTTCCAAGGAAGCATTCCTATTATGATGTGTGTTTCAGGCATTCCTAATTGGTATGGCTACACAAGGGCAGTATTGCTAACACAGTTACCTTGATCTTGGAACTTATATATGTGAAATGGCAAGTAGGGAATTTCATTGATATGAAATGGAATAAAATCTCTTTTGTATTGAAATAGGAATTGGAAAGGTTGTATGTAGAAAAGAAGTGAAAACAGTTGATTGGGGTAGTTGGGCAATATTTGGCTTGTGGTGGCCAGAAAGGTGTGTAAACACAATTTTTAATTAGAGAAATTATCTAAACTACAGATCCTTTCATTTTCCTCCATGCTTCGCAAAGGTAAACATGTATTATAGGGCACTACAAGCACAAGACAATCATTGCAAATATATTTCAGAATGTTTTGAAATGTTTCTTTATTTCCTACCTATGACTGCAAGGATATTATCTTCTTTCCATATATGTCCTTCTTTCCTTTTAACTTGCAGAGCTTGCTGTGGTGACAATAGGAAAATTTATTTCTATATATGCAGTTAAGACTGAGGTCAGGTTACCTTTATTTTCTCTCATGCATGACTGCCGAATCTGACGTAAATTTATGATTCAGATATATATGGTATCTTTTACAGCTTTCTATACATGAATCTGAATTTTGATTTTACAGGCTTCAAGAGCTCATGTAGCCTTTCCAGATTTCTTCAAGAATTCCACAGCAGAGTGGTGGGGAAGGGAAATTCTAGATTTCTACAATGAAAAGATGAAATTTGATGGGTTGTGGATTGTAAGTAAGCTTTGAACATTTTATTGTTTAAGCTATTTCGTGATAATGCAAAATTTTTACTTGATTCGAATTAAGTCCATGCAACTTTTTTGTTGAAAATTAACTACTCATTGTTCCTTTATAGAACTTTCTTATGCAAACACATGTTAAAATAAAGTTTTAGCAATTTAATAAATGCATATGGATATTATTTGACATTTTAGCCTTTATCAATGTAAAGTCAGACTGAGGCACAATTGAGACCACTGAGGCAGGCAAAGTTCAAGCAACTATTGAAGAGTTTATTGCCATCTGGGTGCAGATGGGCCAAAGGCAAAAAGGCTGTTGGGTGGGCCAGGGATTTAGCTCAGTGGTTCTGCTGCCTGCTTCACAAGAGCAAGGATCTGAGTTTGATCCCCGGTACCAAAAAAACAAAAAGGCATTTGGCCCTGAGAGGAGGTTGTACATGGTTGTTATAGGGGAATTTATGTAGGGAATGGGGCATTGGTCAAGAGGGAGGAACATTTTTAGAGTCCTATGTGTGATGGGCCTGGTGCTGGCTGATAAACAGGGTGGTGATAGGAGCAGCAAGTCTCTTGTGGTTTCTCATGAAATCGGACTCCTTGAAGGTGTGAATGAGCGAGGGGGTTGCTGGCTTCTTGTTCTTGCTGTTCTTGCGGGTGGTGGTTCTGCTGGGGTTTTTCTCTCTTGGTTGTGTAGAGGGTCCCACTCGGGGGACCTGTCAATCAAGGGACCAAAAGAACTTCTTTTCTTTGGTAGTAATAAATACTCGTAA
>NW_004624730.1:42955698-43005689 GCF_000247695.1 Heterocephalus glaber | reverse complement strand
TACCTGTACATAATATATCTTAATTAGTTTTGTCCCATTTCCTTCTCCACACTTCAAGCTCTCCATTTACAAAAGCTTTGTTTTTATTTTTTCTTCCAATCTCTTTTTTTCATTTTCCTTTCCTTCCCTTCCTCCTCCCCCATCCTTGTTCCCCTTCTCACCTGAACAATTTCTTTCTACCTCTTGATATTTATCACCCATTTTTCTCCTTAACTGTGCCTTTGGTTTCTCACACGAGAGAAACAATCCAATATTTAAAGATACATATGTCTGATTTATTTCATTTAAAAGTATAGTGTCAAGGTGCATCCATTTACTTATAAATATCTCAACTTTATCCTCCTTTATGGAAGGGTAGTACTCCACTGTATAAATAAACCACATTTTCCTTATCCATTCAACAGTCTATGGGGATGGGCATATGGGCTGTTTCCCAGATTAACTGTTACAAATTGTGCTGCTGTAAACATGGGTGTGCATATATCTCTGTGGTATGTTGCTTTTAACTCTTTTAGGAAGATACCAAAAGGGAGAATACTGGATCACATGGAATCTTTAGTTCTAGTTTTTTGAGAAATTTCCATAGTGGTTTCACCAATTTATTGTCTCATCAACAGTGGAGATGGGTTCTTTTCCCCACAGCTTAACCAGAATCTCTTATTGGTTGATTTCTTGATGTTAGCCATTCTTTCTGGAGTGAGATGGAATTTCAATGCTGTTTTAATTTGCATTTCTCAAATTACCAGTGATGTTGAACATTTTTTCATGTATTTATTTGCTGTTTGTACTTCTTAATTTGAGAAGCGTCTATTCATTTCAGATGCTCATTTTTGGATTGGGACTTTAAATTTGGGGGGTTGATTTTTTTTTTTAGTTCTACAGTTGGTAAACATTTTTTTATCATTCTATGGGTTGTCTCTTCACTCTGTTGGTGATTTCTTTTGCTGTCTGTAAGCTTTTTAACATGATGAGATCCCAGTTGTTTTTTCATTGTAGTATGCCCTGTGCAATTGGCATATACTTCGTAAAGCCTTTGCCTACACCTATGTCCTCCAGCAGATTAAGTGTTTCTGTTTTAATATTTAGATCTTTGATCCAATTTTATTTTAGTTTAGTGCTGATGAGAGATATGGGTCTAGATGTAATCTTCAGCATGTGGATGCCAGTTTTCACAGCAACATTTACTAAAAAGGCAGAAAACAAATAAACAAAAATAAAAATAGAAAATGAGAAAACATAGAAGCAAGGTACAATTTAAAACATCCAATTCACCAAATGCAAGCCCAGAGGGCTTTAAAGTGGAAGAAATCAAGAGCCTCTCACCTGAATTTCATGAAGTGGTATCAGCAGAAGTAACCAAACAAATAACCAGATGAAAACAAATCAGAAATAGTCACACAGGTAGCTAAAGAGATGATGACCACAATGAAGGAAATGATCAGTGAATCTAGAGTAGATATAGATTAAAATATAAAGGTGCTTAGTGAAAGTATGAATGTTCAACATAGGAAAGAACTAGATGCCATAAAATCAACACAAACAAATATCCAGGGGATTAAAAATTATATTGAAAGCATTTGCAGCAGAATCAACCAATGTGAAGGCAATATGGGATATGGCAGACAGGGCTGTGTTTGGTGATCATCAAATGAAAGACTCCTTAAAACTAGAAACCAACCATGAAAAATCAATCCAGCAGCTTCTAGGTAATCCAAAGAAGAATGCAAGATTAATTGGAATCAATGGAAAATCAGAAGACGACACAGAAGACATAAAATGTTTTTACAGAAGTAAGAACAGAAAATGTCCCAAACTTTCCCAATGGAAAAATAATTTGACATACAGGTAAGTGATCCATATGGAACCCCATTGAGCAGTAATCAGAAGAAAAGAAACACACCAAGACACATAATAGTTAAGAAACAAATCACCTATAAAGGAAAACACATCAGAATCACAGCAGACTTCTCAACATAAACCATTAAGGAAAGCTTGGAATAAAGACTTTCAATCCCTAAAAGAAAACAACCTCCAAAGAAGATTGTTGTACCCGCAAACTTATCTTTCAAGATTGATGGATAAGATATATCCATAATAAAGAACATGTGAAGAAATTCATGGCCAACATACCAGCGCTACAAAAATTCTGAAGGATATTCTAGAAAGAGATATTCTACAAAGTGGATTTTAAGCCAAGATTGATCAGAAGACTGATCAGAAGAGACAGCAAAGGGCACTACATACTTGTTAAGGGAACAATCCAAAAGGAAAAGATAACAATCATATATATGTGTTTGTGTGTATACATATATGTACATATATATGTTTATACATATACATATATATATACATATATGTGTATATGTATAAAATACCAGTACACCCAACTATATAAAACAAACACTAATTGATATGAAAAATCAGATAAACATTAATATAGTTATCATGGGAGTCCTCAATACCCCACAGTCACAAACAGACAAATCACCTAGACAAGAAATCAACAAAAAATAGCAGAGCTGAACCAAACCTTTGAACAAATGGACTTAGTAGCTATCTACAGAGTGTTCCACTCAACAACAACAGAATACACAGTCTTCTCAGCAGCACATGGGACTTTGTCCAAAATAGACCACATACTAGCTCATAGAATATGCTTAAGTAAATGCAAAGGAATTGAAACTATCCAATTCATTCCAATAATTAGATCATAGTGCAATGAAATTGAAAATCAATCATAAAAGAAACCACAAAAATGCATGAATATATGGAAATTAAATAACATGCTGCTAAACAACCAGTGGGTCACAGATCAAATCAAAGAAAAATAGATAGTTTGTTCAATTGAATTATAATGCCAGTAGAGCATATCAGAATTTATGGGATTCAATGAATGCAATCTTATGAGGGAAACTTATAGTTGTGAATTCTCACATCAGGAAAACAGAGCAAACTCAAATAAATAACCTAATTTTCAGCCTCAATCATCTAGAAAAAGAAGAGCAAGTAAAATCCAAAGTGCATACAAGGAAGGAAATTATAAAGATCAGAGCAGAAATTAATGCAATTGAGTCTGAGAAAACAATACAAAGAGTCAGTGAGTTGAAGAGTTGGTTCTTTGAAAGATTAAATAAAATAGACAAACTCTTAGCCAACCTCATCAAAAAAGGAAATAAAAGAAACAAATTCATGCAATCAGAAAGGAAAAGGGTGAAATCAATGGATCTTGTAGAAATCCAAAAATCATCAATACATATTTTGAGAATCTGTACTTTAAAAAGATGGAAAATTCAGAAATGAATAGATTCCTAGATACATATGAATTACTAAAGCTGAATCAAAAAAATATAAAAATTCTAAATAATCCAATGTTAATAAATAAAATTGAAGAAATAATTTAAAAATTAACAACAAAGTCCAGGCCCTGATGGATTCACTGCTGAATTCTACAAGAACTTTAAAGAACTAATGCCACAACTCCTCAAACTCTAATGAAATTAAAAGGGAAACAATACTCCCAAACTCATTCCTGGAAGTAAGCATTACTCTGATACCAAAACCAGAGGAGTACTCAACCAAAAAGGAGAACTACAGGCAACTCTTAATGAACATAGGCACAAAAATCTTTTGTAAGATACTAGCAAACAGATTGTAGCAAATCATTAAGAAGATTATTTATCATGACCAAGTAGGAGTCATCCCAGTGATGCAGAGATGATTCAACATATGCAAGTCAATAAACATACTACTCCATATTAACAGAGCCAAGAACAAAAAACACATGATTATCTCAATAAATATTTATTTTTAACTAGGGATATGTGGAAGATTTTATCATTTCTTTGCTTATCCATGACCTAGATTAGTAACATAAAAAGTGACAGCAAAGATCTGAAAAAAGCAACTTATATGAAGAAAAAGTAGATCAAAAGATAATGCATTGGCATTTGTGTGGATCTTTATTTCAGAGATTCATGTTATAAAATAGAAATTTTTATAAAAGTCTACATTCAATATTTCCATCTAAATGTGTCAAAAATTTTAGATATTTACTAATTTTTAGGTTTTTCATTCATGCAATACACTTAGACTTGCATATAAGTTTGCTTATTTATAATAAGAGAAAGGGTACAAATGGTTAAAAATTAATAATTATTAAATGTGATTAATTTCTTTGTCAAAAGAATATGTCAGTTGGTACAATGTTCTACTTTGATTGAAACAATAAGTTCTGATACTTTTGCACAATAGAGTGAATATAATCAATGATAATATCTTAAAATACTTAGAAGAAATGGAAAAATCTTAAAATGAAGGATATGCTAATTAACCTGAGTTGATTACTGCTTATTACATATATAAATCAAACAAAGCATCACATTGTACCTTATAAATATGTCTAAATATTGTGTCCATCAAAAAGATGCATTGTCAAAAATTAAAAAGATAGTTATGAGGTACACATTTCAATGCAAGACACTTTATAATATATTATTTCTTCTAAAAAATTTTCTCCAGAACTTACAAAAAGAACTGAAGGATTACATTTCAGAACTATGTGCATGGAAACTGAGCAGATTCTTAGTGATGGATCATCAGTTTTACATTACGATGTTCATAATCTGTATGGATGGTCACAAGCAAAACCTACTTATGAGTAAGTAATGTTTCTAATTATGCTCTCACTTGTTTTTGTCTCTCAGATCTTAACTTTAATCCTACCTATTTAAGTGTCTTTGTAGCCCTTTCTTTCCGAATTGTACTGTATAATTCACCATTCCCTATACTTTCCTTAGACTAAGTGTGTTTCTATGCACCTATCATTTGGGTTGTTATTGTTTTTAATTTTCATCTTATTTCAAAAAGAATTCAAGAACATTTTTACTTTGTTCCCAACATTCCTAGTACAGTACCGAGCAAATGGTAGGTTCTCAAGAAATAAAAGTGAATAAAAGGTATAAATAACATCATTTGATTTCACTGATCAAGATATGAAAGCTTGGCTAAGTCTGTTATTTAAATATATTATTGGAAAACTAGGGTATCTCTGATTGACATTGAACAACTCAAATTTTAAATTCATACTAATCTTCACTTTAAACAGACTCCTTTGCAAGACCAATAGTAATGGAACAAGCTATTCTCTTAAGTGTCAAGTATTTATTAGCTCTATTCAATAAAATGTCCTGTTGTGATACAAACGTTCTATATTCTGCCTATCCAATATGATACCCATGGATCATACATGGCTGTTGAGCAATGTGGCTAGGAATTTTAAAGTTTATTTAATTTTAAGTAATAATTGAATATAAAATAAGTGGTTAGTGGTCACTTTATTAGAGTACAGTTCTCTAGATCACTGGGTTTTGAATGTACAAATAAAATTTCTCACTTAATACTATATGCTCACTTTAGTTCTAGCATCTAAATGTTCAACAACAAACAAATGAATTAATTAAAAAATTCTCACTTCACTGATAACCATAGACTTGTTCACCAGACCCCAAAATAGAGACCCTAAATCATTTTAAGAATGAACAATTTGATTTTCAACAGTGCCTTTTTATTTGGACAAACAATAATTTCATTTATTTTTTATTGTTGGCATATATTTGTGACTCATACAAATTTCATTCATCTTGGGATATATATGATATATATGTATATAATACATATATAATCTTAATCATTCTTCTGTGTCCCTGCCCCTCCCCAGAACTCCTTCCTATCCCCCTAAAAATCAATTTTCCTATTTCTTACTATGTCTCTCTCATATAAGAGAAATCATGCAATATTTATTCTTCTATGTCTGATGTATTTCATTTACCATTATGGGCTCAGGATCCCTCAATTTTACTATGAATGATTCAAATGTATCCTTTATTAGCCTTGCTGGAACATAATATTGGGGAACAACTACTGTCAACGAACATCACTTTCCTAAAACAATAGATATTTTAGAAAAACAAAAACATTAATAATTTATTGATTATCCCCTTGGCAAAAATTATGTACTTGAAAAAAATACCTCATGTAAAAATTCAAAATATGACTTCATCTACATTAGTGCAGTACAAAAGACAACTGGCAAAAGAGGAATTGTGATTTCTCGTTCCACATATCCTACTGCTGGACGTTGGTCGGGACACTGGCTTGGAGACAACTATGCAAATTGGGAAAATTTGGACAAATCAATCATTGGTATGTGAGAATAATCATTTGTATTATTTTTGTGTTTTCTGTTAAGCTTTCACATTTTCTGATGCTAATTCATAAACTTTATAAATCCTGTGAATCTTACTTTTGACATAATATTTTATAACAGAGCATCATGAAAAGTAACTAACATAGGAAGCAGGATCAGAAATAGTGTGTAGAATCTAATAACTGATTATTTTAAGAAAACAATTTAATCTTCTTTGGCCTAAGTTTCCTAATTGAAAAAGACAGGAGATGGGAAAGATAATCACTAAAGTGAATAAAGAAGTAGGTAGAAATGCTAGATTGTAGGGAAAAAGAATCACTGATTAGAAGCTAAAGAATGAAACATTTCCAAATAAATTTCAATTTACTAATAATATAAATGGTAAACAAGATATAATTTTAAAGTGGAAAAAGATAATTTTCCATTTGGTGTCTATTCTTAAAAATTCTTCATGAATGATTGAATCAAAGAAACCAATATTTAGAAATATTCTTTTTAAAAAAGAGCTGGGCAATTTCATGCATTCTATTTTATTGAACTGATTATTTCCTAGAGGATTTATTTAAGAACTATAATTCAATTCATTTAAATATTAATAGCTATGGTTAAATAATTACAGAAATGGCCTCTTTAAAAAATGAAACTAGTATAACTGCTATCATTTCATTCTACTATAATGTGTTCAAAATAGGTGTGTGCTCTAAATATGTGATATTTTGAATATCATAGAATCTCTTGGCTTATTTTTTATAAACAGCATATATACTATGAAGTGAAATGTATAAGAAGTGATACCTCGATATATTATATTAATGATCTGAAAGCTGTTTTATTGAACTATAGTTTATATTAGCAAATTTTCACTAATAGAAGTAAAAAAATGAAAATTTATGAAAAAATAGTTTTGTAATACCTTTCCCCAATTGTTTTAGGTATGATGGAATTTAGTCTCTTTGGAATATCATATGTAAGTAGATCTATTTCTTTTCTCTTATAAGTTACAAATATTAAGAAACACACTATGAAAACTTAATTGAATATAATAATAATCTTTTAGACTGGAGCAGACATCTGTGGTTTCTTCAACAATTCGGAGTATCATCTCTGTGCCCGCTGGACACAACTTGGTGCATTTTATCCATTTGCAAGAAATCACAACATTGCCTTCACTCGAGTATGTAATAACCGAATTCACTTCTGATGCTTCCCCCTAAATAATCTTAGAAGTTTTTTAATATAATGTACCCTCCCTACCTGATTTCCAGATGAATGTTTTAAATCACTTCATATTTATGAAGGATATCTTAGTCATCATTTTGAGAATCTTCTAACTTAAAAAATGTTACATTGTATTTTGATTCACATGGCTTGGTTAGCTGGCATACTTTAATATAGTAGTTTTATATAGTATTGGGGCAGTCAGGAAAGAAATTATCTGCCTTTGAAACTTCTTTCAAACTGGAACAGAATAATAAAGAAATTAGTTTCAAGCTAAATAATTGGAAGCAATGGTCATTTACAATGAATAAAATTGGTAGAGTTTTCAAGCAAATATACAAACCATGACTTGAGAAATTGAGAAACAATAAAAGAAAAAAAGAATTTAAGAGAACTAGTTTCTCTGTGTCACAAAGCATTTGGCAGACACTTTTGAATGATATGGAAAATTTTACTAAAATTTGTGGAAACTTATGGACAGTTAGAAGAATTATATTACTAAGTGCTAAATTTTTGACGCTGGCCTTGAGTGAAAGAATGCAGAATAAAGATACATTAAAAAAATACATGTGATGAGAGGGTTAAAGACAGCAAATATTTGAAGGCCAGAATCTAGCCATAGTTTCTAAAAGATAGACTCACAAAGTACTTTCAAAACTTTGCACCACCCATGGCAAAATTTAGTTAGAATAAAACAAAGGATTTATTTTGGAAAGCACCAAAGTATAAGGACACATACAAGAAGAACTTGAAACTTAGGCAATAAAGACATAAGTTGGTGAAACAGGAATATTTTAATAGAAAATTAGTGTCAATACAATTTTTAAAACTATAATATCAAGAGAGTAAGAAATGAATCAATGCAAACCTGAAGAAATTAATTCATTTTACTTGAAAGTCTATTATCAAATATTTATGAAGTCTTTGTGATAATGATTCATGTATTGTATGGAAACTTAGAGTGAAAGAATTATATATACTACACTCGCACACATATGTATGATGCTATTAAATGTGTTTGAGAGGAAATAGAGTAGTAGATAGAGAATCTTATGGAGGGTCAGTTTTTCAAAAGGTGCTCAAGGAGATCTTGGTTGAGAGACATTTAAGGAGAGATTTGAGTGCAAGGGAATACAAATATATACAAACTATCAAAATAAATATACAGAGGAGGAGATTTTCAGATTGCAGAAATATTTGAAATTCCTTGAAATGATTATGTCCTTGGAGCTTTTAAAGATAGACAAAATGAAGAAGGAAAGACTGAGAAGTTTTGCAGATAAAATTATACACAAGAGAAAGCTCAATTTGTTTAAATATGAGTTATATAATTAAATTTAGGAATTTATTTTTCAGAATTAAATGCTTTTATATTAACATAACAAAACCTGAAATAATTTTAATGATGTTGATAAATAGCAAATGTGATATTTGCTTCTTTTTTTTACTTGACTTTGAAAGTAATAGCAATAGAATTATACATAGCTTGACAGTTGGACTATTTCTTCAAGATTTTTAAAAAAGCTTTCTGTATTCTACCACTACATATACCAGTGATGATACTCGACCATCATTCAAACTTTCTTATTCACCAAATCTAGAATAGTTGTGATCTTCATAAATATGATACAACTCTTAAATGTTCTCTTAGTATAAATAAAATATATTGAAAACATTTTCCCTTGGAGTTACGTGGTAGCCTTATGTCCATAGTATAAATTAAAATATAAAATATTACTCACTTTCCCAACTATAATTGACTAACATAGTCACTATCATTTTTGTAGGGTTTTAATCTTCTAATATCAATTATAATCTTTGGACTGGAGTGTGTATTCCAGAGCAAACCACAACTTTTTTTTTTTGTATTAAATTCTTTTATTGGTACATTGTAGGTATACAACACAATTACATTTCTCATTGGGAATTGTACCTTTATATAATGCATCTTGGTTCTTATTTTTTCCCTATTCCTAGCCCTCCCTTCACGCCCTCCACCCTTCCCTATTTACAAAGACTTTATTTCCATTTTTTCCATTTCTCAGCATTTTTTCCTTTCCCTTCTTTCCTTTCCCCTGTCCCTCCCACTACTTCTACCCCTTTGGACCTTTTCTTCCTATTTAACATTATTGATTATTCATTCTAATAATTGGTACATTTTAGGTATACAATATAATGAGATTCATCATTGGAAATTTGCACCTTTACATAGTCTCTCTGGGTTCTTATTTTTCACCCTTGCCTAGCCCTCCTTTCAACCCCTCCATTCCTCCCTATTTACAAAGATTTTGTTCCTATGTTTCCATTTTCTCATATTAATCCCATTCCCTTCTATCCTTTCCCCTAGCCCTCCCACTTCCTTGCCCTTTGCCCCTTTTCTTGAGGACCAGTGGAACAGATTAGAAGATGCAGAAACAATGCCAGACACACTCAGCCATCTCATCTTCTACAAAGGAGCCAAACACCCTCACTGAAGGAAAGATAGCCTCTTTAATAAATGGTGCTGGAAAAACGGGGCTTCAACTTGCCAAAGATTAAAACTAGACCTATATCTCTCCCCATGCACTAAACTAAAATCAAAATGGATTAAAGATCTAAATATTAAAATAGAAACTCTGAACCAGTTGGAACAGAGGTTAGGTAGAACCCTTGAAGACATTGGTGTAGGAAAAGATTTTATGAACAAAACCTCATTTTCCCGTGAACTAACACAAACAATCAACAAATGGGATCTCTTCTTATTAAAAAGCTTCTGCACAGCAAGAGAAACCACCAGCAGTGTGAAGAGACAACCCACAATGTGGGAAAAAATCTTCACCTGCTCTTCCTCAGACAAAGGTCTACTCTCTTGAATCTGTAAAGAACTTAAAAAGATCAGACCTCCCAAATCTAAAGACCCAATCCGAAAATGGGCACCTGAAATGAACAGACATTTCTCAGACAAAGAAGTAGAAATAGCAAAGAAATACATGAAAAAATGTTCAACATCACTAGTCATTTGAGAGATGCAAATGAAAACAATGTTGAGATTCCACTTCACTTCAGAAAGAATGGCTGCTATCATGAAATCAACCAATAACAAATGCTGGAGGGGGCTGTGGGGAAAGAGGAACCCTTCTCCACTGCTGGTGGGAGTGTAGACTGGTGCAACCACTGTGGAAATCAGTATGGAGATACCTCAAAGAACTAGGACTGGAAGTCTCATTTGACCCAGCTATTCCCCTGCTGGGTATCTTCCCCAAAGAATTAAAAGAATCATACCATAGTGATATATGTGCACCCATGTTCATAGCGGCACAGTTTGTGATAGCTAAAACTTGGAAACAGCCCAAATGCCCATCAACTGGAGACTGGATAAAAAAATGTGTTTTTTTAATAAAATGAAGTACTACTCAGCCATAAAAAATGAGAAGTTAGAGAAATTTATAGCTAAGTGGATGCACATTGAGGCAATACTCTTAAGTGAAATAAACAGGACACACATGTGTAAATACCGAATAGTTTCTCTGGTGTGAGAAACTGAAAGTGTAAATAGGAACAACTTATTTTTTTTTCATTTAACATTGTGCACTATCATGTCACCCTGTTTACTATTGACCTTTTAGTACTAAAATCTCCACTTCTCAAGAGGACACAAAACCTGTAGGATTAACGTGATGAGGTCTTTATGTGTCTCATTAGTTTAACCTGTTTTTATGTAGCATATCTTATCGTATCTCCCATAAACTTCTTAACTCAACACTGACCATCACCTTAGTTTACAATGGATTTTGTTATATATTGAAATATGGAGCACTCTTTGTATATGTTCACCTAAGCTAAATCAAGCCATATGCATCATTTGTAGATTTTTAATTAAAATATTAATACATTTTTGTGCCTTCTGACTTCATCATATATGATAGAAACATAAGATTTTTTGTGAAGAAAAACATAACACAGGACAGTGGATTAATATTATTTTCTACTTTTTATTCTCTGGATAAATATTTGCATATTATGATTTAAAAAGAGACAATTTATTTCATTTTGCTTTGTTTAGAGACAAGATCCTGCTTCCTGGAATCAAACTTTTGCTGAAATGACAAAGAAAATTATGGAGATTAGATACACTTTATTACCCTATTTCTATACACAAATGCATGAAATTCATGCTCATGGTGGTACTGTTATCCGACCTCTTTTGCATGAGTAAGTTGCAGTATGTTTTTTCTTACTACAAATAAATAATTTTCATTTAATTTAATCAATAACTTCTTATATTGCGATATGTTCATTGGTATTTTAATATGCACTTTGGGTGAAAAAAGTGCTTACATAAATGTTACTACTAATAGATAAACTGATATAAATGTTAACAAATAAAATCCATTTTTTACTTACTTGAAAGTAAAAACTTTTAAAGATAACTATTATATATCAGGTATTATTCTAAACACTTTATATACATAGTTATGTTGAAAGTTTAACAAATTTCTTGAGAAAATTAATATTCTATTTTGCAATTTAATTGATATTTTAATGCCTTTAAATAAATCCAGCAAATACAGATGCCTCACTGAAGGAGACGAGCTGACCTTTCCTGGAGATATGCTTACTAGGACAAGCTGAACAGTTTAAACTTTCTCTTTAGAAATTTCTTCTGCAAAAAACTTCTTAAATCTCAAAGTGATATGAAAAAATCTTGAAAATTCTATTCCATAGAGCATTATTGCAAATATATTTTGCTTTTTCTATTTTTAAGGCTAATGTAGATTCTCGGTTGAATTTAGTTGAATACAACAATGAAACTTACAATGACGACAACAATAAAAATCATTTAAATAATCAAAAACACTTTCCTTCTTACATAACCTGTATACAAGAATAATTAAATGAAGTGATTTCTCAGATTTCATTATTGATAAGCCAATAAAATAAGCAACTGTTTACTCAAATTGAAGCAATGGTACCCAAATAAAATTACCAAAATATTAGACTGATCAATATCCTCTATTTTAATAATGTAATAAAATATCTAGTTTAAAAAACTCTTCTTTGATTCAAAACATATTCCAGTTGCCGTATCCATTTATCTACTATAATCCAGTCTGTATTTCTGATAACATTTTGCTGATTTCCTTACTCTTTCATGTACGGATTAATCTCCATTTTTCTTATCCTTATTAACTTTCCAGAATTATTGAACTGTCACTTTGGACCAAGTCACCAAGGAGAAACATTATTAATAACTACACAGATTCTTGTCCTATAGAATTCCTGTGCCTTTACATTCATGAGAAATTCATGGAGGAGTAATGCTAGCAGTCCAATTTAGCACTGACTGATCGCAGATTTACATAAAATAAAACTGAAATCATACAGTAAACAATTTTTTTAATTCATTCATTTTAATGGAAAAGAAATATAAGCATTTAATACTGGTTATTCTCAAACTATGTAGAGATTTTGCTTTTTACGGCCATTTGTCTCAAATTCAGAAATTGCTCAGTATATGTGAGAACATTTAACTGTGGACTTATACACCAGTACCAAAGAGCTCTAATTTAACTAGGATGAGTGATTCTTTTTAAAGTTTCCAATGCAACATCTTTATAGCTCAAATTCTACACTTCTCTTCCATGAGATTTACCAATTTTGCTTCTTAGTAGTTGTTTTTTTTAAATCACATTCTAGGCAAAGTTCACATATGTATCTACCTCTGTGAATGCATTTTTGAGGTGATTCAGTTGGTGTTATATCCTACTACCCTCTTCAACATTGTGTCAGTCTTAGCTTAGATTTACTCATATTATATTGCTCCACATTGAATTCTAGGTATTAAAATTTTATTAACATTTTTCGTATTTGGTTGTTATTTGAATCCAGAAAAGTCCATACCTTAAAATGTTATTTGAATAAACATTTTTTAGTGCTGAGGAGGGAAAAAGTTCTTTGATTTAATTTATTATTTGTATTTATTTTGTCCAGGTTTTTTAATGATAAGACAACCTGGGATATATTCAAGCAATTCTTGTGGGGTCCAGCCTTTATGGTTACTCCTGTATTAGAACCTGTAAGTCTTGCAACTTATTTTGTTCTAAAATAACATGTGAGTTTATATGTTTTTAATGATTATATCTTTAAATTCCAGTATGTGGAAACTGTCCGTGGCTACGTCCCTAACGCTCGGTGGTTTGACTATCATACAGTAAGTACTTAAAGAATTTTGGGAAATTGGCTCAAGAGAAATAGGTAAGAGTTGGGTTGGCCATTGCTGTGATCAATGATGTATATTTATTTCCCATTTAAAAATAGTAAAATATTTCTTTCTAGTTATAGCTAAATCAAATGAACAAAAAGTTAATTCATTTTCCTATAGTTTATTTGTCATCACTGATTTATTTTAGTAAATAAACAAGGAAAGTGTACATTATATTCAAAAAAGTTACTGCCCTTTATTGGCTTAGAAAAATGATTGCTAAAAGTAATTCAGTCCTTCCAAGAATAATGCACAAGAACAGCTTTTGTGACCTTTCAGAATCCACACAACTTCTGCATACGAGCTCCACAAAAACAAATAGCTGTAAATTACTTTGCAGAACTATTATAAGGACTTTTATTTCACTAGAATTTAAAGGTATGTTTTGGGCAACATGAATTCTTCAATAAATATTTGTGTTTATGTTGTCTCAAGTTGACAAATGTAGTGTCTGATCTAAAAATGTGTCCCTTCAAGTGTTTATGTTGCCATGGATCCCATCTCTTGCTCTTCTTGTTCTTTCCATCCTTCTCCCTTCTAGCGCCAAGATATAGGTGTCAGGGAACAATTTCATGATTTTCATGCTCCATATGATACAATAAACCTGCATATCCGTGGGGGTTATATCCTACCATGTCAAGAGCCTAATCGAACCACATTTTACAGGTAAGTTAATTGTTTTCAGGACTCTGATTAAATTTGGCTATAAATTCTACTAGAAATGTCAGTAATTACACAGGACCTGAAATTCTTACCTGACTCCTAAGCTAGCCTGTCACAGTGTCATGGATGCTGACTGAGTCAGAGATGAAGAACTCTGTTATTAATTCTTTAGCCTAAGAAGAAATAGAAACTTACATTAACTTCAGTTTTCCTTGTTTCTCACATTCCAGTGGGGTGATGGCAAGTGGCCCACACAAATGCTGCCCATGTAGCTGGCTTATGTCTCAGCTGAGCAACCCTTAGTTTAAAGGAATTGGATATTTTATAATGGGCTATAAGCAAGCCTATCTATCATTTGCTTGGAAGAGAGACACTGTCTCTGTTTTGGTGGACGATAAATAATACAGTTGAAAAAATCTTACCCTTTCTAATGCTCCTTACTTTTCTAAAACCTTAAAAAGATAATTCAGGGCCAGGGATTTAGCTCAGTGATTCCGCTGCCTGCCTTGCAAGCACAAGGACCTGAGTTCGATCCCCAATACCAAAAAAAAAAAAAAGGTAATTCAGATGAAGAGCCATCAGTAACTCTTTATGTACTTGGAATACACACAGATGCAAAAGGCACGTGAAAAATTGTCCCTCAGTGAGAATTCTTCTTTTAACATAAGAAGGCTTCTCAGTCCAAAATAAAAGTTAAAACTTAATATCATTTGTATATAATATGCCGAAGTATTTGCAAAGGTTTTTGAATGGATGCTCTGTCTAGGTCATTTTTTTTTTTTAACTTTAACATGTGGAATATGGGGTTTAATGATCACATTCTAGAAGATTCAGTCCATTTCTCTTCTTTTTATGCTTAACTATTTTCTTGGTTGCCAACATCTGGCAGCCTGTTTGGCATGGATAGAGTCTTCTCATCTACTGTAATTTCCAGTTTTATTTTTATGCTGACATCAATTAAAAAGGAGAAAAATAATTGCACCTAATAAGTGACAGCCCCCAAACCCCAAAATTTGTGCCTTAAAGAATCCTTACTTTTGTTATAAAAGAGATCTTTCTGAATTCCTCTCTTTTTTCCTATGCATGCGAGTGGGGTGCAGCAGATGGGGCATAAAATGCAGGTGTACACACAGGGTAGAATGCAGGTCAGGAGAATCTTCTTAATCTCTTATTTTAATACATGATGGGAAATTGTAGACAAATCAAATTTTTTATATTTCTAAGTTGTTATTGTTTTTTACCCTGTGACTATTAACTGATAAATATTGGATTAACTCATATATAATATATACTGATGTATGAAATGATACTGATATGTATAGCATATACTGATATATATACACTGATATATATATATTATATATATTACAGAGAAGATAAGAACTTTAAAATTCTGGATATCTAGAAATTTTCTTGGTAGTACATCCATCAATATTTAAGACTGGAAAAGGTAGAATTCTAGCTAAAAATAATTTGAGAAACCTTTCCTTACCACAACGAAGTTGTCAAACCAAGTTGCTTCCTACAAGTTACTATAGAATGAATATGGGGGGAGTATTTGTTTCACAAAAAGGACTACACAGGCATCAGCTTGGAAATATTGTTTGTTATGTAAATAGGAGTTAAAATTTGCTGGCAAGACATCCTTTTTTAGTAATTTCCAATGATAATTTAGTGGTTTGTATGTGGAAATATGAGGAAGAGTTGAGTCATAAATGATTAAAATGTTATTAAAGTTGTAATGCTTAATAGTCAAGGACTGGCTTCCCAGGGAGAATAATATCAATTAAATTAATATGGTTTTAATTACCATAAGGCCACTTTTGTTAGTTACACTAGGTAAACTCATAAAATTAAAAGAAATGAATGACAGCTTCCACTAAATATGATGGATTTCATGATATGAATTGTATAATTAATAACATCATTCCTTATTTTACAAAAGAAAGAATTCTTAATTTTCATTGTCCAAATTAATTTACATTCTACTTAAATGCTATTCTTATTTGTGTTCATTTGGATACTAATATAAATCTCATAGCACTTAAAATGTGATATTCTACAAAGATACATAAAAATTTGTATTTGTTATAGTCGAACAAATTTTATGAAGCTCATTGTTGCTGCAGATGATAATGAGATGGCGCAAGGATCTCTGTTTTGGGATGATGGAGACACTATAAGTAAGTGTTTTCTTTAGAAGATAAAGATAATTGATGACACACATATTCTTACACATTACTTTTATATTAATATTTTACATATTATTGTATTTAAGAAGTTGAGTGCAAAGCTATTTAAAGCTTATTATAGAATTAATGTTGAATTGAACCAACTTAGACAATGTCCCAAATATTTAAAGTATACCCTCATATCTTACTTATATTTAGTCCCTGAGTTAAAAATGTCTGAAGAGCTAAGACATTTGCTGAACACGGATTGCCTATTGTAGAAGCTAACACTGCTATTCACATAACAGACCCTTGGTTCCTAATAGGTCAACTGCATTCCTTGTTCCCAAACAGATGCACAAGCTTCCTAAGGAGACAGGCCACAAAACAAACCAGTTTGTTTAGCTCTGCAATTTGTGATTATTGTTCTTGTTTGCTTGTATGTTTGCTTATGTTTTTAATAATCAGTATTTTTTTAAAATGTGAAGGCATCTTTAAATTTAGATCTACATCCATAACTGTTCCGTAAGACCAGATGGAACAGCTAACCTTCTAGTCTAAGTGTTCTGCTCTCTTTTGGCACCAGAAACACCATGGGGCCCATCTGAATTCTACTGGTTTCAGAAGAAAACCAAAATTCTGCCTTTGAGCAAAGTGTCATTAGGAGTATAAAAAAGAAAAAATGAGAGACTTCTATTAATAGTGCCAATTGTACCACATGGGAAAATCTAAAGATTTTCTCGAGACAAACCATAGTCACAAGAATTAATTGAACTTCTCATGTGGTAGTTTTCTGCAATGTAAATAAACTATTCACAGATGATGAATTTTCACTAATAGCAAATACTTGCATGTATCTTCATTGGAGTTAATAATCTGCAACCATGAGAAGTAAGACAAATCAACAAATATATTAGAAAGTTGATATAAGTTAGAATATGTACTATTGTGCAAGCATAAGATTAGGTGGGAAACTTTTTTCCTAACACTTTCTGATTTCAAAGGTGAAGGACTCACTACTGTTAAAATCATCTGTCTTTAGAAATCTGACCTTTGTTAACATATTAAATGAAGTTCTACAAAGTTTGCATCGTTTCTTTTATATCGTATCCTGTAGTACTATGTGTACTTTTAATTTGACCACAATTTCTCTATAAAGCTGTGTTATGCATAATATGCATCCTTGTTTGGATTATTTAAATCTCCTTAATTAACATATTGAGTTTATTCAAACAGCAAGAGAGATAATGCTTCTCTTAAAATTATTTCTCCAGTGTCTCCTATAAAAATATGTGATGAAATAACTTGGTATGGCCTTCACCTTATTCAAGTTTCATGACTGACTTTTCTTATCACTGGAAATTAATAATATAATTCAGATATTGATCCCATCATACAAGTACAAAATCTTTCCTAAACAATTATACCTGCTTGTTTTGTTATCATAACAATCTCAGTATATTTAATATAGTTGGGTATAAAGATTTCACATAAATCCCTAAAATTTCTTGACTAAATGCCAGCACTATTATAGAAGAAATACTTAGGCTCTGATTTAGTAGATGAGAATTTCCAAAGTTTTCACTCACAGAAAACACATCAATCTAGTTGATCCATGCCCCGTATATGTTCCCTCCCTCCCTGCCTCCTTCCCTCCCTCCCTCCCTTCTTTCTTTCTTGGTACTGGGAATTGAACTCAGAGCCTTCATTCTCAGCTGTATATCCAGCCATTATCTTTTTACTGGGGGGGGGTGGATATTGCTAAGTCACTAAATTGTTTAGTTTGGGCTCAGGACTTGAAATTCTCCTGACTCAACCTCTCAAAGTTTTGGAATTTGAGTTGTGCATCACCAGACCTGGATAGTGTTATTTCTTTTAAACAAAGATATCAAATTTTGTGATACATCATAATTTTGCAGATATATTCTTCTTCACAAAGAAAATCAATGGCAGATAGATTAAAAATTAAACTTATTATAAAATCTGTATACATTAAACAACTTTTGGCATTTCTAGCTACATAAAGTTATAGCTTAGTAACATGTTAATTCTCCTACTTATCCCAGTGAAACAGACACATATGTGCACTTGACTAATATGAGATTATTACCTTCCTCTCACTCAACTAAACTGGTCATACTGTCCTGGTACCTGTTATCATTATTATTATTATTATTATTATTATTATTTTTTGGTATGGGGATCAAACTCGGGACCTTGTGCTTGTGAGGCAGGCACTGGAACCACTGAGCTAAATCCCCAGCCCTCGTTATCATTATTTTTTACATCTAATTCTATGCTTAAAAATTATTAAAAACTTATGCTAAAGTTGTTTGTTTAAATGTTAAAATTTAAATACTTAAGGTATATTAATTGTACCTTATAGTACATATTAAATTAACCATGCATATATTAGCATATACAGAGAAGAGTATGGAAGAATAGCATACGAAAACATAAACTGCAAATTATTTTTAGTGAATTAAAAATACAGTGTTACCATGTGTAAGTGACAGGGGCATTAAAACACATCACTTTTTTCATGTTATTCCATTATTCACGTCATTCATGTATTTGACTGTACTTTTATTTTTCTATCTTCTCAGTGGTTGTTTTTTTACATAAGTACAGTCTTAGAACCCAAGAAAAATTGGACTTGATTCTAGACCTTCAGAATGATTAGTTGCTTCACTTTTGAAAATTTGCTGAACTGTTTTGGGATTGACTTAATTCTTCTGGACAACAGGAATAGTAGCAAAATATCCTAGAATAGTTGTTGTCAAATACTTAGAATTTGACAAATAAGAAGTATTTAATAAGTATTAGGAGTAAGATTTGTGTGTCAATAATAGCCTTTAGATAAAGACATAGATATAAGCTATATTTTGTCAATTAGATTTTAATTAGAAATGCATGAATAGAATTTGGTAACTTTTTTTAACTAGAAAGAAAGTTAAATATATTAATATTTATTATTCTTTAAAAATAAAAATATATCTTTTTTTTTTGTCTACAGATACCTATGAAAGAGACATATATTTGTTGGTACAATTTAATTTAAACAAGGTATTTAAGATCATTTATATGCCATTCTGTTAAAAATCTGTAACTGTATTACATGTTTACTATATGAAATACTTCATTAAAATATATAAATACATTATTTACTATACTATGAAATACATTTTGTTTAATGGAGATATTTATATATACCTTTATTATATATGTATATAAAACCATAGATATATGGTTTCAATCAATTAGCTGTTTTGTTGATGAAGGAGTTATTTCTTTTCATTTACCTTTGTAGACAACTCTGAGAAGCACTGTATTGAAAAGTGGCTACAAAAATAAAACAGAAACGAGGCTTGGATATGTTGATGTGTGGGGGATAGGTGCAACTAATATCAAGGTGGTTAATTTAATATATAATGAAAATAAAGTGACAACAAATTTCATCCATATTGCAGCTCAGAAAGTAAGTGAAATAAATAAATTATTTTAAACATGTAGCTATTTAAAATGTCTGTGTGAACTTTTTATACTTCTCAGGTCTAAATAAACTTAATTATGAGTCAACTATAATTTTATCTCATACTGTATATGGGAAATAATTGTCATTAAATGACCATGGTTATTTCCATATTGTTTTCATCAGTAATTTGTAAATCAATCTTTTTTGATTGTCTCAAAATAAGAAAAGCAACATTAAATTGCATTAAACTTCTGAAGCACTATTATGATAAAGTGCCTCAAATGTTTTTTTTCAAAAAAATGTATATTTGAACATTGCTTATGTCTTAGTTACAATATATTTGAGCATTTTTTCAAAATTAATACAACTATAAGTACTAATGAATGCAAATGTATTTGAGAAATGATACACTAAAGAGTTATAACTCTTGTATTAGAGTTATCCTGTTCCCAGTAATTAGCTTTTTATTAGGACAAGTAATTTTAAGATGGATTTTTTAGTTTTCCAAGATTATTAGTCACTTTCAAAGTGAATTTTGTTGGCTACCCATTTTCCAATCAGATAAAAAAAGATTGGCTTGCTTTATGTATTTTCCTGATTTCTATTACTATAATGGTAAAGCTCATTACTTTTACCATAAAATTAAGTGATTAATATAAACTGAATAATGTCATACATGATATTTTAATACATCAGTGTTATTTTTAGGCTCATTTTAACAAATAAGTGGCAAAAAACAGACTATGGCAAAATTTATTCCACTGCTTCTACACATATCCACACAAAGATTTAAGTATTAAGAAGAAATTATTGAAACTGTGTCATTATCCTAATGGTTTAAAAAAGTATTCATTTTCTGGTAGTGAAGTTATAAATAGCTCCAAGTTTAGAAGTACTGGAAAGCCTAATATAATAGATACTAAGATACATAATTGGTTAATAGTCTTGGATTTTCATGTCATTTGACAACTATTTTATCTTTCTATAATTCATTTTCCTCATCAGTAAAATAATAGGTTGGGTGGAATGATTTTTAAAAGCGTAACCTGCTCTGGAATTAAATAATAATACATAATAAAAATTTATCAAAATTAAAAAAGAGATATGAGGTATATCCTGTATATTTAGAGAAAAAGTTAAATGGAAATCATCTTTATTAAAACAACAAAATGTGGTTATTATTAAAAAATTTATTATAAATTTTACTTTCTTTTTAGATATTAGAAATCGATCTGAGAGATAATGATGTGACTCTAGATGAACCAATAGAAATAAGCTGGTCTTGAAGAGAACCCTCAGTTCGAGTTCTCAAGGGGAAATTAATACTGCATTTAAGTTTCTCAGCACTTATTGTTTTCCCTCTTCACTGCTTTCCTATATTCTATAAAATATAATTTTCACAATACTTGTCTACAGATTATAGCACAATGTATACCAATAATACCAAATTTATTAATGTAAGCCAGATTCAGTATTTCTAAACATATATAATGATATTTGAATAGTTGTACTTACTGTAGTTTTAAAAAGCAGCTAAACCTGCAAACTTGGTACTAAATATTTATATGTATCACTACGATATAAATAAAATAGGTGATTTTTAAATTAAATGAAATGTGTAATTATAAATTGTTTGCAATATGTTATAGATTTAATTTTTGTAACAGCTCACAAGGTTTAATTATTTTTTATTATGTATATTTAATTTGAAAACAGAAAATAAAATGTAAAATTGTTTATATTTAAATGTTCATTTTGTCATCATTTTCCTAAAAGAAATCTTAGTTTGGGTTCCTAAAACAAATTACCATAACCTGGTGACTTAATTTATTTTTCACATTCTTTTCTTTTAATTTTTAAAATTGTTTTATTTTTCACAATTCTTGAAGCTAAAAAGTCTAAAATCATGCAGGTATGCAGACTGTCTTCTTTGTTCTCATATGGCAATGAGCGAGCGCAGAAGCCAGTGACTGAAAGAGTTGGCATGTTATCTCATAGCCTTTTAAGGGCATCGATTTTACATGAAAGCTCTACTTCATGATGTAATTTACATCCCAAAGGCTCCATCTCCAAATAACATCACATTTGCTATTGAGGTTTCAGCAGATGCATTTTCGGAGGACACAAACATCAGTCAGTAGCAGAGATATATTTTTTTCCTAATTTTACTTCATATATAGGAGAAAAGAAACTAATATACATTCTTAATTGAATAAATAATCCTAGCTCATTTACTCAGATTTTAACACTAAATACTTTTTAGTGGTATTTTTTAACATTTAAGTTACTTCAAATTTCTTTAGTCAGATTTTTCAGAATGCAGCACCATAGCAGGTCCACAGACACCGGCCTTGGAGCTGCATCTGGTTGAATTCTCCTCATTTGTCCTTGCAACCAATAAAGGCTGCTAGAGCTGGAAAACATTTTTTTTTTCTTTAGTCAACTAATTATCTATGGCTTGATGTAATGTTTTTCTAATTAGAACTTAGAACATTTTTATAATTGACTATTTAAGACATTCATAATTCAGAACACAAGGACAAGCTTAAACAATATGAATGATCATAAAGACAATAATACTAAATTCACTTACTTCTAAGAAATTCTACAGGGATTTAGGGGAATTGTCAAAGTGCTAGCGAGAAAGCCATAGTCCCTGCATATGGGGATTCTAAAAGAGCTGAGCCATTTTTAGAAGATAACCATTTAACATTCAGTGAAAATAGGTTTGCATATTCTCTTTTACCCTGCATTCCAGATGCTTTCACAAAGGCACAAAAAGTGTTATGCATATTAACTGGTTATCAAGAAAGGATATAATTCATCATTGACTTCTATCAGCTTGCAGTGGGCCTGGCTCTAACAGTTAAGCCATAATATTTTCAAGGTTAACATATCAGTTGTCACAGGACACCAATATCGGACACAGTCCCCTTATAACCTCAAGGGAATAGGGAGAAACAAGACCACTCTGTAAACAAACTGTAGTAATACCAAACACTTGCTCTCTTTGCCAATAACAATTATCTGACATTCTGTGGATAACAAATTTCAGTTTTAGCCTATTTCATGCCTGCCACCTCCTTGAAGAAATCTTGTAACAACTTGTAAAATTGCTCTGAATTATGAAAGCATGCACTCCACAGCTAACCATGCTTCCTTCCCTCAATTCACATGGCACAGCCTCAGTTTCTTCAGCTCCTCCAGACTTTCACTTAGGCTTTCCATAGTCTCCGTGAAATTATTTTTCCTTACAATAGCTAAACTCATTTGTTTCACTGTGAGTGTATTTATGCTAAAGATGTCAACATAGTGCTAACAGAAAAGTGGAAATAAGGAAATGTCTTTTAAGGATGATACTCCTTATGAGGCCCAAGGCATTTTGTAATAAGAAATTTTGTTTCTCATAATTAAATTAGTTAAAACATGTCAATTTCAAATAGAAGACTAGTGCAATGTGAGCTCTGATATTGCAATTTTATTTAGTTTTAAATTTCATATTTCACGGGCGGGGATTTAGCTCAGTGATTCCGCCACCTGTCTCGCAAGTGCTAGGTCCTGAGTTCTACCCCGGTACCAAAAAAAAAAATTCATATTTCATGCATAACTAGTGTAAAGGATTTCAGTTATTTACTTTAAGAGCTGAAGATAAATTACTTATACTTCAGTCGCTGCTTATATAAAAGTGAGATTCCTGAATTTATACCTCCTTTACAACATGAGGAGATATGTTTCTCTGTTCTGTGCCACACCTATTTTACTTTGCGATCTCTCTAGTGGACATTCTAACTTTTATTTGTCTAGGAAAGGAAGAATGGATTTAACTTTGAGGACATATCATGAATCTTCCTTCTATATTAGTTTCTTAATTGCTATACAACACATTATCTTAAACTTAGCACTTTAAATGTGTTTCACAGATTCCCATGGTCAGGACACTGAGCATAGTGTAATTGAATCTTGCACCGAGGCTATCATGAGCCTGCAATGAATCATCAGTTAGGCTATGTTGTCATCTGGACAATGGAATGTATTTCTAAGCCAACCCAGGTTGTTTGCAGAATTCATTTTCTTGCAGCTGTAATACAGAGGACTTTACTTTTTGCTGTTTGACAATTTGATGCTTCTTTCTGCTCCTAGATACTGCCTTGACTCCTTGAGCCTTTCTACAGTCCTTGCCATATGTGGTTCCTTCTCATAGCCACTTCCTTATTCAGATAGCAGGAGAATCTCTAGAGTGAGAGTGGAGGGAGGATAAAGTCACTAGGGTGTAACATAACCAAGGAAGTTGCATCACTTCAACCATATCATAGTCACCAGAGCAAATTTGAGATATTGTCCACACTCAGGAAATTACGTGAAGGCATGAATAGCAGCAGCTGAAGATCCTGGGAGCCATCTTAAATTCAATTTGCCACACCCCTGAACTTACCTTTGTGCCAAGCCATAGTTTAGTCTCTAGCAAATTCTTCCTCTTTTCCCCTCTTGTATCATAGATATATGGAAGACACATTAAAAGATTTCTAAAATCTGAGAATACATGATATAATGAGTAGCTGCAAAATCAGATTTGTTATGCAATCCATAATGCACCAATTACCAGATGTATGTTCATAAGTTATACATTTTCTTTGTGTTAATTGCTTTTCAAATATTATCTTAATTTTTTATTTAATCTTTTTTTTTGGTTTTTTTGGTACCTGGGATCAAACTCGGGCCCTTGCGCTTGTGCAGCAGGTGGCAAGGCTAAATCCCCAGCCCTTTTTATTTAATCTTTACTAGGTATGTAATAGTATCTACTTTAGAACAGTAAGAAATATTGCTTTACCACATAATATTTTGGTTTGATACTCTTACAGATAATTGCACGAATTTCAGTGGCAGAACAGGAAGTGTATCCTTTAATAGGATGGTTATTATTATATGAAAATATTTCTGGAACATTCCATTTCCCAGTTTTTATTTACTTTAAATGCTATGTAAAAAATAATATACAAAAATCAGTACTATTTTCCTGTGTACTGATGGATTTCTGTATTTAATTAATGACATATGTCATAATATTTAGCTGATTGGAGGACTGTTCTTAAACTTAAAATGTCAAATACAGGAAACATTTATATTTTACCTATTTAACATCAGGTTTCTTGCCTTTTTGTTCAAATTTCAAAAATGTAAGACAATTTATATTTGTGTCATTTTACATATTATTATTTTATCTATGTATATTAATTTTTTGCAGCAAGATTTGTATTTGTAAACTTATTTTTCAACTGATATATAAAATGCACATACTAATGGAGTACCATGTAATGTTTCAATTCGTGTATACATTGCATGTTTATATCATGTTAAACATATGTCTCCTCAAACATTTATTACTCTGTTAAATATTTTCCCTTCTAGTTAACCCTTCATTAGAACTTCTGCTTCTGCTATTAATTAGTGTCCAATGTTTAAAGTTTCCCAATTTCTCCATCTTTATGGTGCCCAACTGCTGTTAACCACCACTATATTTTCATCTTCTAAGAGATAAATGTTTTTAGAATGCACTTGAGTGAGATTATGTGACATTTGTCTTCCTGTGCTTGACTTATTTCACTTAACATAACTGTCTCAAGTTTCATTCTTGTTGCTATAAATGACAGAATTTCATCCATTTATGTAGCTGAATAACATTTTATTGTATCTAAGTACCATATTTTCTGCATTCATAAGTTGATAGCCACTAATTTGCTTCAATTTCTTGGCTATTGCGAATAGTGCTGTAATAAACATAGAAGTACACATCTCTTCCACATACTGCTTCTATTTCCTTTGGAGATATACCCGGTTTCATATTACTGGGTCATATAGTAGTTCTATTTTTGATTATTTTGAGAAATCTTCATACTATTTTCCACAATGAATATATTAATCTATATTCTTAATAACATTGTGCAATGTCACTTTTATTTTCCATGTCCTCCCCAGCACATGCTAACATTTGTTCTTTTGATACCAGCTGTTTCTTGTGATTTTGATGTATGTATCTTTGTTGGTTAGTGATATAGACCATTTTTCATGTACTTGTTATAGCTGGCTGTAAGGTTGGGAAGTGAAGCCTAGTAGATCACTGTGGGTGTGGCCTAGAAGGGTATATAAATATATATCCCTAATTGTCCCTTGACAGCTGTGTTTCCTGCCTGCCTTGTGGTGAGCTGTTTCTCCTCTACCATGCTGCTCTCCTTGGAGCCAGCTGACAATGGGCTGAAACTATAAACTGTGAGCCAAAAAAACCCTCTTTCCTCTTTTAACTTGTAGGTTTGGGGTATTTTGTCCCAGCAATGAGAAAGTAATGAAAACATTCATGAATTTGTCTTGTCTATAAGTAAGCAAGAGCTAAATATAAAATCTATAATATATGAAGCAAGTCTTCTGATTTTAATATATGTCTACCTGCATCTTGAGAAGAGATGTTAATATAGATCCCTTTTCCTTGCTATCCCCATCTAAGTCAAACATGAAATTTGACCCTATGTTTTGAGCTTGATAAAGGTACCCAATAAAAATCATCTTAAAATGGCTGGTGTTATATTTTAGAGGCATTCAAAAGGTTTATTTTTATCTTATATTATCTCTATGATTTATATAACGTTTGGATAATTGTATTTTCTAAATAAAAGAAAATTACAACAAAAAAATAATTTTAATCACTCCAAAATATATCACCCAGATTTATATAACATTTGGATAATTGTATTTTCTAAATAAAAGAAAATTACAACAAAAAAATAATTTTAATCACTCCAAAATATATCACCCAGAAATGACCAAGATTCTAGAGATCTCAGTATTTGAATATTGAGAAAGAAATCAAAAAATATTTTGATAAAGTATTTACTTTTTAATGCTAGTGTAAGACAAACATTCTAATAACATTTATATACTTATTTATATCTTTTTATATATTCCATAATCAATATTGTCTTAGATATGTATAGGCTTGCAATTAAAAGTTTTAAAAACTATAGATTCATTTCATATGGCCATTTTTTAATGATTTGCTTATACTCTTTGTAGGAATGTGTTAAAAAAGAGTAAGATTACATTGTCTTTCATTGCAAAGTCAATTTCACTTTAAATTTGATCTTGTATTTGAATACAAAAAACTACAGTTTTATTACTTTTTGTTGTTGTTGTTGTTCCGGGAATTGAACTTGTACAGTTTTACTACTAATATACTTTGGGTTGTTCGTTTTGTTTGTTTAATTCTTATCTTTGATAGAAATTGAAAATTTATGAACTTAATTCTATGATTCAAAATTTTAACAAATGTATGTATTAAATATAAGTGAAAGATTAGGTACAATAACTGAGACTATTAAGTTATTGGAGGAGGAATCATAAATGGAAAAGAAGAGAACTGTGTTGAACTTTTGATGCTTTTTAGCAAAGTAGGTTCTCTTCCCAAATGATTGCCTCCCTTCCAGATGTAAAACTTCCAGAATGGGCATGATTGAAATTTAGACCACTGCAAAGCCACAAATTACTATGCTGTAGAGTTTCTCCGTCGTTATTGAATTGTCCAAACCAAGAATGCAAATGAAAGTTCTGATGACATTTCATTTCAGATATTTATACTTTCTGTTCTGGTTTGTACTTCAAGGAGTTTCTTTGAATTATTTAAATAATACTATAATTCTTGCTTTTGAGACTGTTTGAGAAAGATAAATTCATTCTTAGTAACTTGATAAAAATTATTCTTCTGAGTTTGCCAGAGTGCTGGGCAAGTTCTGGTACTTTGCTATTTCAGTAAAGCAGCACTAACTTGTGGCTGTATATACTGATTTCTACAAATCACCATAGGCATTTCAAGTTACTCAACATATCAAAAATGTGCATTTAAGTTTTATCACTGTAAAGTATCAGATTGTGGGACTGCATAACCTTTGCCCCTTTTTCTCCAGCCCCATTGTGATTAAAATGTGAGTTAATGGATGGAGATGTTTGTTAGTCTAGAGAAGCTAGATAGGGATCTGTAACCGACCTAGGGTCCCAGAGTAAACTACTCAACTCTTTGTTTATCCGGAACTGATATTCCAGGCACCACAATTGTTAGAACAAGCTGCAGATGTCTGCTAACCATCAATATGTGACAGTTGACCACTAACCTTTGTCCCCTTTTCTTTAATATGTTAACTTCCCCCTCAACGCCCTATAAAAACAGCCTCAGATTCTGAGCCAGTTGCCTCTCTAAGCGATTTTGCTTCGGGAGTGCCGTCTGGCCAGACTAATAAAGGTCTGTTTCCCAACTTGGCCGGTGTGTTCCTTCCCGGGTGGTCTTTGCTGTAGTCAGCTCCTTGGAGCGTTTGGTAAGGCTCTCGGTCTTACATTCTGAAGGCACCGCTGGGATTCCTGGGTGTGCTTCACTATAGTCAGCTCCTCAGAGCGTTTGGTAAGGCCCTCGGTCTTACAAGATGAATGTATTATTATTTTTGAGAACAGAGACTAGTAGGTCTGAGATTACAAGATCTGTGTAACTTGAATTTTTAGAAACTATTTTGCCATGGTTGTTCTGTATTTTATTTTACAGAAATGAGGGTTTCAGTGGTGTAAAGAATTGCAGAGCCAAGACGATTGATTACTAGAGAAGAGCATCAAAAATAACAGCAGTAGTAAAGTCAATTTCAGTCCAGAAGGAACTGGCTGAGTGGATGTTCATGCGATTTCATTATGTAGCCTGTATATCCAGGCAAGTGGATATACCATCAACTGAGATGTTGAAATACGAAGTGGGCATCAATAGGCATCTTCTTTAATTAACATTTTTTAATTATGTAGCCTGTATATCCAGGCAAGTGGTAATACCATCAACTGAGATGTTGAAATATGAAGTGGGCATCAATAGGCATCTTCTTTAATTAACATTTTTTAATGTGCAAGGGAAGGGATAATGTAGAAAATGACCAAGGATCTTATAGTTCTACAGCTAGAAGAAATGAGTAAAATGCTGCATTCAATTTGAGATCTTAAAATTATTTGTGTAAGGAAATAATACCAGAATAACATGACGTAAGGAAAATATTGGAATGAAGATAGATGTCAGGAAAAAGGCATATTTGGTACTTAAGAAATAAAGAAAACTTATGGAAATCTATCAGAATTGTTTCCTATTATATTACAGGGTACACAGATTGATCAATACTCTTAAATCAAAAAGAACTAACCAACACAAGTTGAAATGAGAAGAAAAGACTAGAGAGGAAATTAAATAAAATATTATATCCAAAGTCAATAATGAACTGGAGCTGGGAGGAAAAGTTCATTGACAGTCAAAATATTAATTACAGTCTGTGTGCACCAGCTTCTTTAGCTTCCACATTTTCAAATCCAAAATGACAGTTTACAGGTAAATGCACTCTGATCATCAATATCACATTCATAATCAGCCCATAAGATTTCAAAACATATCTCTAAGAAATTTAGAAATTATATTCAATTTGATTAAGGAAAGTGTAAAATGCATAACTTTATAACCACTGTAACTTCAAATGAGGCCTATGTCATAGGCAGCCCCACGTGGCTAACCTCTTTTTTTTCTTTACATTCTGTGTAATATATTTTAATATAAATAAATAATTTGCATTATCATACTCATATGGATTAGCTAGGTAAAAAGGGAGTAAATGTAAAGAAACTATTATGAAGTTAAAGAAAAATTAACTATAGTTTTCCAAATGGTATTCCATTTTCCATTTAGTTTAGGTGATTTATTTCCTTTAGCTTTTATGATAACAATGTTTCACCCCAAGAGATTTGGTTTTACACATAATAGATATTAGGTGCTGTCTCTAAAGAGTTAGTTTGTTGGCCTGGGGATTTAGCTCAGTGGTTTTGCCGCCTGCTGCGCAAGCACAAGGACCCAAGTTTGATCCCTGGTACCAAAAAAAGAAAAAAAAGAAAAGAGTTAGTTTGTTGAAAATAAAATGTAAATATTACTGAGTAAACATTCATGTTAATGAACAATAATAATAATTAGATTTCTCATTAACATTGAAAAAGCATTGAGAATCAAATTGATCATCCCTTGGGGAATGGAATTTCAATATCTACTGTACCTCAGTGAGATAGGTTATAAAGTAACCTCTAATCACTGCTTGTATCATTTCATTGTTATCTGCAATACATTTTTATGATAGTTCCTTTGGCATGTGTTATGTTACTATAACAAAAATTTTAGCTACTGGTTCAAATTTAAATTTTGGGCATTTGGCTGTCATGTCTGAAGGAGGGAAGTACAAGTTTGAAGGATTACATTTGATGGTTGTCTTCTTGTTGTATCATAATGGCAAAAAGCATCAAGTGGGAACAGAGCAAGAAAAGGAAAAGGAAGCCACATCCTCTCTTTTATAACAATCCACTCTAGTGACAATTAACCTACTTGGGTGATAAAGATTTCAATTGTGAGAGTGATGCTTGTATGATCCAATTGTCTCTTAAAGGTCTCACTTCTTAATGTTTTATAATGGCAATTGAATTTCAAATGGACATTCAATCCAAAACAGTGATGAATTAGATATATAGAGTCTATTTCTCAAAATGTTGAAGGCAAAAATGACTTCTCAATTTTTTTCATTCCATAATAAAAGGTGATTGTTTTTAAATTTTTGTTTCTAAATCTTAAGAATACTTGTCTACTACAGCTACACAATTGATAAACATGAGTCAGAAAAAGAGTTTCATGAGGTCACTCCAGGAAATATTTGAGAAATTCTGTGTATAAACTTTATTATGAAGATCTAAAATTTCATTATAAAGTACAATGTTAAATTTTGAAATATCAAATCTATATAAATTTATTTACACAGTGATTTGCAAATGTGTTTTTATGAAATCTATTTTCCATGATAATACCTTTCAATATCCAATGGAACTATTGAAAAATATAATTAGTAGAGTATTACTATAGTTTCCTTCTTAACATATACCTATTATCTCTAGATTTCAGATGTACACATCTCTTTGGTGGTAAAGTAAATCATTTTTGTAAAATTTCTCATTCTGTTTTTCATATTACACAAATATTTTCATAGTCAAATGTAGTAAACCTTACAACTATGATTTTCTACGAGCTATGTTATCAAAAATATTCAGAGTATTGGGCCAGGGGATTTAGCTCAGTGGTTCCGCCTCCTGCCACTCAAGCCCAAGGTCCTGAATTTGATCCCCTGTACCAAAAAAAAAAAGAAAAGAAAAATATTCAGAGTATTACTGTCTTATTTGTTATCTATATATTGTACTAAATAAATTGCTTTCCATTTTCACAGATATAAGACAAAGCCTTTTTGTCTCAGAATAACAAAGTAAATGAATAGAACATGAATTAAAATCTCCTATTCTTAATTTCTGTTGAACACTATGCAATATTTTCCACCTGTTAGACATAAATATTCATTCTAATTTTTAAATATTGTTTTTTATACAACATGAAATGAGCAAAGAGTCAAATGTACTGGACAAATGTTTATGTACCCCAATAATGGTTTTCTCCCCTACAAGACAGAAATGGACTTTATGGGATTTTTTTTTTGTTTTGATTTAGTTTCTGAAAGGCATGAATATACCCTTAATGTTCATTTTTCCAGGATAAATTAACCATGAGTTTTTCTCTTTTCTTTCTCTTTCCTTTTTCTTCTCCCACACTATCTTCCTCTTCCTCTCTTCTAAAGAGCATACTCTACACCACTGCCACTACATAACTCAGTGGACATGTTAAAGTGGCTGCTATTGTTACCCATTAAATTCATCAAGTTTTTGTAACTGAGTTGGGGGGGCATTTAATTTTTTCTAGTTTATTTTTTATTAGTATATGTTTGTAGTACATAATAATTACAATCCACAGTACTAACATTTCTACTTTAGTTCCACCTCAGATCACAAGGCATTAGATTCTCAAAAGGAGTGTGGAACCTTAATCCCTACCCTGTGCAATTTACAGTAGGCTTTATTGTCTTATAAGCACCTAATATTATTCCTAATCTGACAGGAGGCGGGGCTTAGGTGGCATTGGGAGCTGCTGTAAATGCAGCTGAAGTATTTCTTGTTCACCTGCAGACAGTTCACCTCCTGCTGTTGTGGTCCAGGTCTAAACAGGGCATGGACCAGCAGTGGTCTGTGGCAGGGGTTTGGGGACCCCTGTTCTAATACAGAGGATATACTTCCATTTATTTATGTTTTTTTGAATTTTTTATACTTGTTTTATAATACTAAGTATAGAGATCTTTCACCTATTGGTTAAATTTAAGTAATTTTTAGTTATTATAACTGAAATTGTTTCCTTTATTTTCTATAGGTACAAATTGGGACAAAATTATAAGACCCAATGGAAATTTACAAGGTGGGCATGAGTTGGGGCAATCAAATACAGTTACCCAGGTAATATTGATTAAATGGGGGTCAAATGGGGGAGCATATCACATGGCATCATACAAGGATTTTCAGTAAGGGTGGATCAGGGATATTTCTGGGAAAGGCTGGGTTAAGACCTTGGCCCCTGACCCAGATGATTGATACCAATTTAGAATATCAATCACTGCTATTCTCCGTACATGGGTGTGGTAGTTTCTCTCCTTTTACAATGGTGGGCTTCAGTGACTGGGTCTTCACTGTCCTCCATGTTGGCTCCTCATGGGCTGGCCCTATCTAACTGCCTACAAGATATCTAATTAACTTACCTATCTGCAATAATACCTTGTCATAAGTCTCTCTAGTTTTAGGTGTAAAAATATAAGAGACAATTTGACGAACAAATTTTGCTAAGAAATTTGAAACTCTAGCTGAGCTCCTAGAGATTTTACCATAGTTTTTTCCTAATGATCCATGGTCGTTTAGACTTTAAGGAAGTTGCAGAACTTGCAGTATGTCAGATCCAGAGAAAAAGGTGGATAAGGACACATCATAATAATTTTATGGGCCTACCTCTTCATTGGATGGCACTAGGGAGCAGCATTTACCTTTTTTTTTTTTTTTTATCATACCTTGTAAAGATGTGAAAGAGGACTTTGATGAAAAACTTACTATTCAATACTCTTATTCATTATTAATCTATTGATCTGACCAATTTTATATTTATTTATAATTCATTCTTGAAAGGTCAATGGATTTATTCATTTCTTTTCTGTTCATCCAATTTTTTCACATATAAGTATATTGAAAGAAAGCAAGAATAAAACTTAAATCCTAAACCTCCATATCTGGCATCTGGGGCACACTATAGCAGAATATGTTCTCTCTAAGTCTTTGGCAGCCCAACTCTATGGCCTTGCTAGTTATAACACATCTTCTCTCAGCAGGCATCCCAGATAACCGGCACCTCTAATGTTTTGTTGTCTTTATTACAGCTTTTCCCTCACTCCCATAACTCCACGTACCATTCAGTTAGGAGCTGCTCACAGGGGTAATAATGCTACACACACTGCCTGGCCTCGCCTAGGTTTTCCTTTAAAAGCTTGGTGGAAGCCTCTAGAGCCCTTCATCTCTTGTGTTTGTCATGTCTGCATACAAACATGAATAATGTGAAGATCTGCCACTGGTACAAGTTGTACCTAAGTTGACCTGAAACATGGCTGCAACATCTTTTGATTGTCTTAACATATTGAACAATCCTGAGCAAACAGGGCATCTGAGGGATCTCTTCTCAAAAGACTCTACCCTAAAAAAAATTTGTTTGAAACCAGCTTGCATAAGCCTAAAATTGGTTTCATTTTGACAATTTCTGAGATGGTTTGGAAGCATTTTCTTTATTTTCCCAGTGCAAAATACTTGGCTGCTTCTTCTTCCCCCTCCTTCCTCTTCCTCCCCCTCCTCTCCCTCTTCCTCTTTCTCATCCTACTCTCCTTTCTACTCCACTCCTCCTCCCCCTCCTCTTCTTACTCCTC
The DNA here is from genome assembly GCF_000247695.1 of Heterocephalus glaber. The sequence goes on along the minus strand of NW_004624730.1, from coordinate 42,971,797 downwards.
CTTTTTCTGATTCTTCTTTATGGACTGGGAACTGAACCCAGAGATGTCACACTGAGCTACACCCTTGGCCCTTTTTCATTTTTTATTTTGATACAGCACATTGCTAAATTTTCCAGGCTGAGGTTTGGTCTTGCAATCCTCCACCTCAGTCTCACAGAACGTGGAGATTACAGCCATGCACCACCAATCCTATCTTTGGCTTGTTTTCTAATGGTTCTATCCCTATACACTCCCTGGTCAGAACTTGAACTATGCGATTTCTCACCAAGATGTGAATTTTTAAAATCTTTTGGTTCTAATTCTCTTCTCATTCTCACTGCAAATCAGGCTAAAAGCAAACACCAGTCCCGTTGTCACCATCTAACTGCTATGTTGCCTTAAAATTTCTTTCAACAAATAAACTATTCCAACAGCTTTTCATTTAGCCTCCCACAAAGTTTCAGGACAGTGCTGTAATGTATTCAAATTCTTTGCCAAGATATAACAAGGATGATCTTTAATTCAATCCCCAATGGAATCTTTATTTCTTTCTAAATTCTCATCACCATATCCACTACTATCAGTATTTCTGTCAACATTCTGTTTTTCTGGGTTCTCATCAGTATCACTAGAGCTATAACCAAAATTGTGCATAGAATTTAGCTCTGCTTACCACATTCTAGGCTTTCTCAAGCTTACTTCACCAAATTTTTCAAATTACTCTCATGAACCAATTCTTAAGGCATCATCATCAGGTATGTTCACAGCAATGACCCCCCTTTCAATCCAAACTTTGTGTGTTATTTTTCTGTTACTGTAACAAATACCTGCGGTAAGGACCATGCAGAGAAAAGAAAAAGTTTATTTTTCTTAACAGTTTTGGAGTTTTAAATCCACACTTCATCATTCCCAGTAGGAGTGCATAGTGAAGCTTCTTACCTCATGACTGGGACATAGAGAAGAGAGGTGTCTGAATTTTTCACTATAGTCACTCATGGCAGTCCTCTTATAATCTAAGGCCTCCCACTTGGCCTTATCTCTTAAAAATTCTGCAGTTCCTAATATTGCCAAGCTGATTACTAAGCCAAATGCTTGGCTTTTGGGGGACATTCAAAACCAAACAAAATAATTCATTTAATTACAGTGCTACTTTGGTTCATGAACTTAATTCTTTCCACCATACTGGTACCATTGTGTTTTTGTCTGAAAAATGTGTGCCTTACTGGAAGTGGGGTGTTGTAATTCTCTGTGATTATTTTTATTTTTTATATTTTTTGGTACTGGGGATCGAACTCGGGACCTTGCACTTGAGAGGCAGGCGCCAGAACCACGGAGCTAAATCTCCGGCCCTCTCTGTGATTATTATAATCTAGCATTTCTTTTCTTTTACATCTATTGATATTTGTTTTATATATCTTCTCAGGTCAGTTGCTTATGTATTTATAATAGATATATCTTCTTTCTGAACTGACCACTTAATAATTGTAAAATTATCTTTCTTTTGATTGTTTAAATATCTGATATGAGCATAGCTATTCATTTCTCTTATTTTTATATGCATGAATGTGTTTTTACTATTTTTACTCATCTTTGTGTACTCTTACATGTGAGTGAGTCTCTTGTATGCACCATGTAATGTGCCCTTGTTCAGTTATACATTAACTAGTCTGTTTTTTAAAACCATTCATGTTTTAAAACATTTAATGTTTTTTAAAAATCATTTCATGAAAAGCAAAGCAAATTTTGTTTATTAATTTAGCAAATTTCTCCTTTTATATATATTTTTATTGTTCAGAATCAACAACTTTTGTACTTACAGATATTTATGTAATTTACATATTCAATTACACTCAAATATCTAAGTATCAGCTAATGTTTCTTGGATGTATACAAGATATTTGATCATACCTATCTCTCTTCCCCATTAGCCCCCCTTATACTCTTTACCTCACTCTTCTTTATTCCCTTCTTCTTTTCTAAGAGTAGTTTCCCTTCTACTTTCATGACATATTGGTTGTTATATTTTCACTTTTTAAGATTCTACATACTAGGGAAAATATGAAACTGGCTTCATTTGTGTGACACTCTATAGTTCCATCCATTTTTTCTGAAAATGGCATAATTTTGTTCTTTATGGCTAAAAATGCTTGACTGCTTACATTCACTATATTTTCTTCATTCATCTATTGATGGTCACATTGGCTGGTTCCCTATTTTGATTATTGTGACTTGTGGCACAATAAACAAATGTACACAGGTATCCCTGTAGTATGTTGACTTTAATCCATTCGGGTATAGTACATATCAAGGAGTGCCATAGTTATATCTTATGGTAATTCTATTTTTAGTTTTTTTGAGGCACCTCAGTATAGATTTCCATACTTAATCATTCTTTTTAAATTAGATTGTTTGATGCATTTATATATAAGGTAATTATTGATAGGCAAGGAGTTATCACTATTATATTGCTAATTGTTTTCTAGTGTTATTGATCTTTTAGTCCTTTCTTCCACTCATGCTTTCTCTCTGTGGTTAAGTGTTTGTTGTCTAGTGGTATATTCCCTTACCTTTCACTTTTTTGGGGGGGTTATCTACATAGGATTTAGGTTTGAGGTTTTTAGCTTGGAAATGATAATTTATTATTATAACATTTTAAACTGATAAAAAATAAACTTCGACAACAAGAATGTATCCTATACTTTTACTTCACTATGTACTATTGGAAATAAAATTCTTTTAGATGTATTCAAGTTAAAATGAGAAAATTTGGGTGAGTTATAATCCATTATAACTGGAGTCCTTATCAAAACAACAACAAAAGATTGACACAGAAACAAACATGCATGTATCTAAATATGTGAAGTGAGAAAGCAATGTAAAAATGAAAGCATAAACCAAGATAATACTTTAAAAGTTACAGAATTCAAAGATTACCAGCAATTGGGCAGAATCTAGGAAAGAGCAGATCTTCCCATATAGCCTGCAGAAGAAATCAACCCCACAAAACTCTTTATCTTCTGCGTCTAGCATTTAGATCTATGAGACAGTACATTTCTTTGCTCTTACCTGTTTTCCCTCTGCTTTCTTATGGTAGCATTAGGAAGCTAATACAATATGTTTATTTTAAAGGACAAAACAGATAGATTTTGTCACATAAATGTCTGAAAAAATATTATATTGGCCTCACTCTTCTTTTTGTTTGCATTTATTATCTAGATTATGTTCTATAATTTCAATTTTTATTATTTTGGAGATATAATCTGGGGATTGGTAGCTTTTAGTAGGTGCCATAAGACATACAAGATAATTTCAAAAGTAAAAAACAAGTTAATTATTGAACTTTTTCAGCATTATTGTTGTCTGGAGGTTTTATTCCTGCATTTTTTAGTTATCACAAATATTTATTGTGGGACTATTACTCTCAATATTTTTTTTTTTCTTTTTTTTTTTTGGTACCAGGGATCGAACTTGGGTCCTTGCACTTGAGCAGCAGACGACGAAACCACTGAGCCAAATCCCCGGCCCCTATTACTAAATCATGGAAAGGATGAGGAACTATTCCCACTACTGATAATATGCCAGGAAATCATTTAAGTAAAATAAATTATATTCACTCCCCTATTTTTTAAAACTCTGGTAAGCAGGAAGTAGGTTAAATTTATTTTAATTTTCTACAAAGCAGATGGTTAATATACATTTCGTGAACTGGATTGTACTATAAGTTAGTTTTCATCTTCCTCCTTTTGTTTTACATGGATGCTACCAATAAAAAGCAGGAAAAAATTCAAGGATCCTTTGTTATGTGATCGTCCATGGCAATGAGCATACTTTGAGTGAACAAAGATGTGAATAAGGAAGTGTAGTGATTAAGACTTTTTGGTTATTCCCAAATGGCAAAGATGATAACAGACAAAAATTACTAGATATTCACCATAGTTTACTGGTGTGAGGGGTTTAGAAGTTGGCCTTGAAAGAAAGGAATGCATTTTGGACAATGAAGGACTAATTATTTAGATAAAATGGGAAAGAATTAAAAGTGTCCTTGAAATCCAACCAGATAAGTTGAGACCACTGGCAGAAAATACCAGCATCTGAAACAAGAAAATAACAACTAAATTTCTATATTGATGGTCTGTAAAAAAATCACTATAAATTTCATTCTTTCTGTATCAAAGGTAAGGGTGCTATTATACCAAACTATGGTTTTGTGATTCAGGCTGGCCTAGATTTACCTAAGAATTAATATAAACGAATAGCAGAATAAACTTAGCAATATATATATTCTTTCTTCCTCTCTGTCTTGGTCTTTTTGTGCTGCTGCAGTAGAATAGTCATTACTTCAAGACATACACTGGTGCTGGCAGGTTTGGTTTCAGGGAAGTTGGTACTGTACTCTCCTTCAAAGACTGTGTTTTACATGCTTCATCTTCAAGATGTGAGGAGGGCTGGATTCTTATATGACCAAGGCAGAAAACCAAAAGAGCAATAGGGGCCAAACAGACACTCATGGTATTTATTCCTTTAGGGAGGATGGAGTTTCATGGCCTCAGCTTCTCTTAAAGTCTCATGACCTAATACTGCTACAATGGCAATTAAATTGCAATATGGTCATTGGAGAGACAAACATTCAAAAAACAAGGCCCTTTATTTTTAAATGTACTTTTACATTTGTAAATGAATTATAATTGTATATAGTTATTGGTTACTTAGTAAAATTAATATATCTATTTCCATAAGTATTTTTATTCCTCCTGAATAAGTGCAACATATCTAAGTATTGCAGTGTTTTTCAGATTTAATACTAAAAAAGTAAGGGACTAAGCACTCAGTATAAAATAAAATGGAAAACTCTGAAATATGCATAGTATTGTGGATTATAGCTGGATGTCCCCTCAAAGAATCATCTGCTCAGAGGGTTTCTTGTGGAAGGTGTGGGAAATGGTAGAATTCAGCTACCTAGTTGTAAGAATAGATCACAAGAAGTTTGTTAACTAAGAAAATTAAGTCGTTTCTGGGAAATTCCACAAGTCTGTTTGTTAAAAGAATGCCAGAAAACTTTAAGAGATGTTGTAAAAGTCTCACGGGAGAAAAACAGGTTTTCCTAGTTTTCTTATTTACCATTTTCCGGGACCAGAGGACCTCGCCCCATTGACTCTACTGGTGGTAAGAGAGATAGGACTCACTATGCACATCTGTGATGTTTATGGTGGGCCTGTGGGCTTGATTTTTGGCTAAAGTCATCCTGCTCTCTTGATACTATCTGATAAGAAGAGGGCTGAGGTGTGCTCTTTGATGTAAGGGATTGGTGAACGGAAACAGGGGACTTGTGAATTCGCCTGTAGCTTTTATGAGTCACTTAAAGTCACTGGCTATTATCAGAGGTTAAAATCAGAAAGACAATAGCCAGAATAACTAAGCTGCTTTCCTACATGTATAAAAGCCTTGCTTCTTCCCTTTGTGATTGTGGAATAGTGTCAGAGGAATTAAACTGCTGTTAATCCCCCAGGCTGTTTCCTTTTCTTTCTTTAAAAGTCAGTGCTTTTGGGGGTTCCAGGTCTCCCTCTAGAGAGACCATCAACAGAAGGTGATGTGATTATGGGGGCCATATAGCTGGCTTGGTGCTAGGAGATGGGGTATGGCCAGCAGAGGAAGATCACTGGCAGCTTAACCTGGAAGGGTATTCCTCTCCCTCTAGCTCTGTCCTTCCTTCTCTGGTTTCTGGCTATGAAGTGGTCAGCTTTTCCTCTATCATGCCCTTTGGCCATGCAGTTTCTTCTTTGGAGTTCACTGATCATAGAAAAACATTGTCAGCCAAAATAAACCTCTTTTCTCTTAGGTTGTGAATATTGGGTGTTGTGTCTCAGTGATGAGAAAAGTGATTAAGATTTTAGTACCAGAGAAGTAGAGGTCATTTCTGTGACTATCCATGTGATTCAAAAGCCTTTGGAACTGGTTTATGGGAGAAATTTGGAAAAGTTTGGAAATGCAAGTTAGAGAAACAATCTGAGAATACTCTCAGCTGAGTTTGATGGGAGATTCTGTTCTGAGCTCAGAAATCAAAATGCTGAAAAAAAGCAGATGATAAATATCAGGCTCAGGAAGTTTCAGATGCAAACAAGAATTTCATTGGCAGTTGGGATCCAGGTCATGTGCAGCAGAAAATTTGCTTACATTTTGCTCATCTCCTAAAACTTTTGATAGACTGAGATTAACCATGGCAGATTGATTAATCTGGCAACAGATATTTCAAGGCAGCCTAACATTCAGGCTGTAGCATCATTCCTGCTTGCTCCTTTTAGCATGATCTGTTATGAGAAACAGCCATAAAAACCTCATTTAAAAAGTTTTCACTTTTGCCATAGATTGCCTGCAAAGATGGAGCAGAGCACTTGGTTCTTGAAAAACTAGCATTAAAAAGAAGCTAAGAACTTTGATCAGGACAATAAGAAAAATGGTTGGAGGGCATGACAGGAATCAGATGGACCCTTTCCTGTTGTTCAAGGATTCAGGACTGTAAAATTTTGCTTTGAGAAGAGAACCTGAGCACAGATTCCTGATAACAGAGACCTTAGAACAGGGAACCCTCTTGAGAAGTGAAGAGGAAGTGACTAAGACACTCTTTCTTTCTTTCTTTCTTTCTTTTGCTTTCTGTCTTCTCACAACTGGCAAATTCTGAAGATGAATTGAATTATTTATCCATACTCTTAATGTTTTGTATAGTCTACTCATTAATCTTGAGGATATTCAGAAATGATTTTGACAAGGGAAAGTAATTAGAAAGACAGCAATACATTTGGTTCTAAAGGTTATAGAATGTTCTGTGGTATCTGTGTACATCTGCGGTAACAACAACAACAAAAAGAACAAGATCATAGGAGTGAAAATCAAATACAAACCACAAATGGAATCATTTTTAAAAACAGCAAAACATAGCCTTTGCAGATAGTGGCTGATCCACAGCATTAAATAATGGGGAAGAGATAATTTGGGGGAAGATAAATAGTAGAGTGCTCTGGTAAAAAATGAAGCTATTTGGTTAAAAATATAAAGTATTTAAGTATTGCTTTAAAGGTTAGGTAAAATGAATCAGGAATGTAAGTCACAGGTTTAAACTTGGTTCAATAATTCACTGGGATACATGGGTCAGGTAATTTTACATCTTAATTTAACTGTTTGACAAGATGAGGTTGAAAAATGGAATAATAGGTGTGCTTTAGAAAACATAAATTAGATCACTTTGTGAATAAACATAGTAAAAAAAAAGAAATCTGACATGTTGAAAGCTAATGATTAGAATGAACATAAATGTTACTAAAGCATATCTCATTAGAGATGAAGAGATTCCTTCCAAATTCTATAAGCAAGAGTCATTTCTGGGGAATCTCAAATGTGTACTTATCAAACTTGTGTATTCCTGGCTATGCAGAATATATTTTGTATAAAAGGAACTAAATTGTATTAGAAATTAGAAATTTTCCATTCAGTCAACCAAATAACTTATGAAAAATAGTTCAAGGATTCAAAGGAATTTGTTCTTAGGAAAGCTATTATCTCTGTAATATGAGCTAGTGTTAGCTTCTTTTCTGGATGCTAGAGATTAATTTAATAGTTCTCATGTAGACATAAACAACTTTAGATTTTTTTCATGTGAATTACGTAGGACTTACTTCTGCTTCCAGACAGACAATTTACCTCTAATAACTTCCTGCCTGCAAAAGATAAATTCTTTTACCTTTTAAAAATCATTACATTATTGCTTTCAAGGCATGCAGAAAAAATTGTTATTCCAGGAAAAGCACCATATAGTATATTTATCTTTTTTCTTTTAAAAATGTTTTTATATTTTTAGGACATGTTTGCAATATATGATAGCTACATTCATTGTAGGGAGTTGGTACATGTCCTGAATTGTCCCATATTGTTATGTAAAGAAGCTAGAGCATTATTCTATTTAGCATGGATAATTGAGAGTGAACTATCTGGAGGAAGCATTTAAAACTTATATACATTAATAAAAAGATTCATTGTTGAATTCTCTCTTACCAAATAAGCAACAATATAATCTCTTTCTGTTGACATTTGAACTTCTTAAATCATATATTATGCTAAAATTGAGAAGAATGGTTATTGTTATACAATGATTATTAACATATTGAGAATATGTTCTTCTTAGAGAATGCCTTCTTCTTATACACCTTCATTGTGCTTGGTGGAAAAAGAAGAGATATGTAAAATAAAAAAAGAAAATCAGAAAGAGAAGGAAAGAAAGTAATATCTAAAATAGCTGATTAACAATGAAGTTAAACACATTTACTCCATTCTCTGAAGAAGAGACAACATGACATGAAAGACATAAAGACAGTTTTGGAAGATGTGAAATGAATAAGCAGATTGCTACAGAGAGTAGAACTGAGAAAGCATAAAGTTATTAGTGAATATTAGAAAACAATTTCAATAATTGATAAAATAATGGAGCAATGAATTCAAACTTGAAAGAAAATTATTTTTATAGAATATTCTCTCAAAGTAAAATTAAAATTTATGGTAATAGCATGTATTTTAGACCCATGAAGACTCATAAGTTTACTTCAAATATGAATTTAATAGGCTATATAACAAATTATGAAAAAATTTATGAGCTTATAAGAACACACAATTGTCAAGCACTTCAATTGTTTCACAGCTCTAGCATTAAAATTTTGTAATGTGCTTGATTTAATCATCATTCATTCTCGCTCTCTCTCTCTCTCTCTCTCTGTCTCTCTCCAGTGCCCATCTGCAAAAAAGATGGACAGGGTGTTATGTGATCCAGATTAGTAGGGGAAGGGCATTGCTGTATCTCTCAAAAATAGCTCCTGTAAAATGTGCCTTGGTGAATAATAGGAACCTACATGAAGTCCAATTATAAGAGAAAAAACCCACATTAAGTTAGCTGTGTCTATTTCTGAGATGTGAGGAGACTTTTACACTACATTACTTTATGACTTTTATATGGATCACTGGAAAAGGGTTTTCTCTGTTCCTATGCATGTAATTCTTCTGCATACTTAATGTATATTTAATCTCAGCAAAAATGGACCTTGTATTTCAGCAAGGTTATTCTTTTCTGCATAAAGTAAAGTTATCAAATTATATCTAATGAAAGAGAAACTGAACACTGTAGAATAAATTTTAGAGTTATATCTAGTTTTTACCTCCACAGTTTATACTTCATCATTTCAACCTCTCAGCACATTTTTGTGCATTATATATATATATATATATATTCACAGTCTATATTTTTTATTTTATACATGTACATTTAAACAATATATAAACAATGGTACAATATAATAAAGATATTAATTAACAATAAAAATCATGGTAGGGTGCATACTGAAAGGAAGGAATATAGGTGAGCAGCTGAAGACAGGGCTAAAAAGTTAGATTGTTAAATGTCTTGTGCATTTAACTATAAACTTTTTCCTCTATACTGAAAAAGTCACAGAAAGTTTGCAAATAATTTAAACCAAAGAGATAATAAAAGTTTTGGTTTAGAAAGCAGCTCCTGTGTAAATATGATGTTTTTAAATGACTGGTTTTTAGAAGATAAGTAACTGTCTTAATGTTCCGGATTGAGAAATGTGTCTTATAATGATCAATCTTCTGTAAAGACTTAGTGTTGGGCACATGGTGAAAAAATATTCTACTTTAATTGACTTAATTGATTAATTAATTAAGGCAGAAAACACTTTAATCTGCAGTTGTGTTTAGTGTCAATAGTGTAGTTATTTATTGAGCTGGTAGTTTCATAACTATGCAGAAGACTATCTGCTGTGTATAAATAGCTGAGAGAACAGACACTATTATTTTTGAGCCATGATTATGAAACGACCTCTGTTCTGTGTATATCTTGAAAAATAAATTTTAAAGTGGAAATAAGTTAATTTTTCTCCATCAGCAAACATTAAACTCCATTCTATGGAAGAATGTCAGGCCTAGGTACCTTGAGACAATATTTTGGGAATCATGCATTTATTTATTTAAATTCTTCATTAGTTGTGATTCCAAATAATGTTCACTGCTTTTCTCCCAGCACACTCTAAAATGATATTTGAAACCATTTTGATGGTTTGGTTTATAAGATTTTCTCAAGTAAAATGCTTTTTTTTCCCTTAAACCCAGAATGACAAAATATTGAAAACCCTAACTCATGAGTTCTATGAGTTAGCATGACACTTGTATTTGTTCTTTTGAACTTCTAAATATATTTTGTTCTATAGTCCTCACTTCACATTAATGAACTAATTTAAGCTTGGACCTTTGCAACAGACATGGGTCATATCTTACAAACTTCTATTAGTGAGCCAACTTTATAGAGTAGTGGGAATACTCTGTCCTTTTCAATATGTAATAACGGTTTCAAAATATATTGAGTAATATAGATAACTCATTTTGTTAAATCACTAGATATTGAGTACTATATTTAGATAGTGTGTAAAATGAGTTGACAAAAATTAAATTAATGTTATAATTAAAATTATACTTAAATATAAAATTTTACTGCAAAAATATTTTTTAAATTTGATCATTTTCAATTGGTGTCAATTTGTCTCCCAGGAGAAATTTTAGCTGAGAAACCCTGTATGGCAATTAAACTTAATTGTCAACCTGATGGTGTTAGAAGACTCCTGGGAAGCTGAGTGGATCATGGGGGTGCCGTACTCATCAGTGGATTCATGTGATTCCAAATAAAGCAATTAACTATTTTCTTCCAGCTCACTCTAAGGTGAAATTCATAGCATAATGTGTTCTTGGGTCAGTGATATTTGGGTTACTGAGGGTGTGATTTTGGAGGACACATATCACACTGCTCTTCTTCTAGTCACCATGAACCGAGTTTTGATTTGCATTTTTCTGATGACTTGTAATGTTGAAACTGATTTTATATTCTTAATGGTTCTTTGTATATCTTCTTTGGAGAAATGCCTCTGTAGGTCTTTACCTAGTTCTTCTATTGAGAGTCATTTATGTTTCAAGCATTCTTTATATCTTCTGAATTGAAAACCCTTAGGAGATAGATGATTTGCAAATATTTTCTTTCATTCTGTGTTTAGTAATATCAATTTGTAGAATAGGGCTTTTAGAGTAAAAAGTAATTTCATTTTGATGATGTGCAATTTATCTACTTTTTCTTTCATACATGTTTTTAGTGTCATAGCTAACAATCATTTGCAGATTCCAAGCCCACAAAGATTTTCTCTCAAGAATTTTGTAGTAATAGCTTTTACTTTTACCTTTTGATTCTTTTTGATTTTTAATTTCTGCATATGGTGTCAGGTAAGGGTCCAAATTAAATTTTTTATTTGACATTCATGTTGTTCAAGTAGTATTTGTTGAAAACACTATCGCTATTGAATGCTCAGCACTTTTGTAAACCATCAGTGATAATAAATACACGAGTTTATTACTAGATTCTCAATTATGTTCAGTTGAGCTATGTATTTATTATTGTCATAGTACCACACTGTCTTACTTTTTATAGTATAGTGCTTTTGGTCTTTAGGAAGTGTTCATTCAAAAAATATTTTGTTCTACTTTTCAAAATTGTTTTGACTATTTTAGTTCTCTTATAGTTTCATATGAACTTTAGAAGCAGATGGTAAGTTGCTGGGATTCTGATGAAGATTACATTTGGTGTACAGATTAGTTGAGGAGTATTGCCATTTTAACACTGTTAAGTCTTCCAACATATTAAAATTGAATGCTTTTCTAATTATTTAGGTGTTTAATTCTTTCAATAGTGTCTATTGTTTTCAAAATATAAAATTTACACTTCTTTCTTTAACCTTTTTAATAAGTATTATACTCTTTTTGCTAGTGAACAGAATTGTTTTTATCATTTAACTTTGGTATTTTGGGAAGTGTATAAAAATATAATAGGGGCTGGAGATGTAGCTCAGTGGTGCCACAGCTACCTGGCAAGTGCAAGGTCCTGAGTTTGATGCCCAGTATCACACACACACACACACACACACACACACAGACATATTGATATCTAGTCTTGCAACCTTGCTGATGTTACTAGTGCTAACAGGTTTTGAGCTAAGTCAGGAATTTCTATGTATAAAATCATGCCATATGTAAATGCAGAGTTTTCCTTAGTCCTTTTAAAATATGGATGACTTTATTACTTTTTCTTAATTGCCTTGAATAGAACCCTTAATACAATGTTGATTTGAAGTGAGAACAATCATTCTTGCCTTATTCCTCATCTTGGAAATTCAAACCATGGAATATTTTTAAAATTATGATATGCATGCCAAATGATGATACCCTCTGAATAACAAAAAATAATAAATACTTGCTAGAAACTGTAATTTAAAAGCATAATTTTTCTTTTTTCCTTATTGCACACTAGAAAACAAACTGATTAGAAACTATTTTAAGTATCCTTTTTTATGATTGTCTGTAATATCTACTCCTCTAAGTGTTGGTTTAACAATGCAGAAACCTGAAATTTTCCCAAGTAGAAACTCAAGGAAGAGAGCTATGTCATCCTTCTTTCACTGCTGCAATACTGGAACTGCTATGCACATATTTGACCACCTAAAAATAATCAGTGAACCCTACTATTTAGCTATTTGAAAATAATAAGTTTGCACACAAGAATCAATAGCCTTCTTGTACCCAAATAACAAACTCACTGAGAGAGAAATTAGAGAAATGATTCCTTTCACAATTGCATCCAAAAAAATGAAATATCTAGTAATCAATTTAATGAAAGAAGTAAAAAGCCTCTACCTTGAAAATTACAGCATTCTGAAAAAAGAAATCAAAGCGGATATAAGAAAATGGAAAGATATTCCTTGTTCCTGGGTAGGAAGAACCAATATAGTGAATATGACTATACTTCCAAAACTGCTATATAGATTCAATGCAATCCCAATTGAAATCCCAACAGTATATTTCACAGAACTTGAAAAAACAATCCAAAATTTCATTTGGAACAAGAAGAGACCTAGAATAGCAAAAGCAATTTTAGGCAATAAAGAAAAGGTAGGGGGTATCACAGTCTCCAATTGGAAAATATACTTCAAAGCCATTGTGATGAGAACAGCATGATACTTGCAAAGAAACAGACCTGAGGATTAATGGAACAGATTAGAAGATGCAGAGACAACTCCAGACATACTAAGCCACCTTATCATTGACAAAGGAGCCAAACACCCTCACTGGAGGAAAGATAGCCTCTTTAATAAATGGCGCTGGAAAAACTGGATATAAACCTACCAAAGATTAAAATTAGACACATATATTTCAACATGCACTAAACTAAAATCAAAGTGGATCAAATATCTGAATATTAAAACAGAAACACTAAACTTGCTAGAAGATAGGTTAGGCAGAACTCTTGAAGACTATGGCATAGGAAAAGACTTTATGAAGAAACCTCAGTAGTAGCACAAACAATCAACAACTGGGATCTCATCTTATTAAAGCTCTTCTGCACTGCAAGAGAAACCAACAGAGATAAAAGACACCTTACAATGTAGGAAAAATTTTTTACCAGCTGTTCCTCTGACAAAGGACTACTATCTAGAATATATAAAGACCTTAAAAAAAACAGACCCCCTAAATTTAAAGAAACAAATTCAAAATGGGCATCTGAAATGAACAGACATTTCTCAAATGAAGAAGTAAAAGCAGCATATAGACATATGAAGAAATGTTCAACCTCACTGGTCATTCGAGAGATGCAGATAAAAACAGCAGTGAGATTCCGTCTCACTCCAAAAGAAAAAAAAGACTTATCAAGAAATCAACCAATAACAAATGCTGGCAGGGATGCAGGGAGGAAGGAACCCTTCTCCACTATTGGTGAGAGAGTATACTGGTGCAACCATTATGGAAATCAGTGTGGAGATTTCTCAAAAGACTAGGATTAGAGGTCCCAGTTGACTCTCCTATTCCTCTACTGGGTATCTTCACAAAAGAATTAATTACATCATACCACAGTGATGGATGCATACCCATGTTTATAGCAGCACAGTTTGTAATAGCTAAATCTTGGAAACAGCCCAAAATCTCATCAACTGGTGAATGGATTAAGAAGATGTGGGTTTTTTTTTTATATAAAATGCAGTAACTCAGTCATAAAGAAAGATAGATGAGACATTTATAGCTAAGTGTATTCACCTTGAGGCCATACTCATAAGTGAAATAAATAGGACACAAATGTGTAAATACCAATTCATTTCTCAGCTGTGAGAAACTGAAGGTGTAAATGAGGACCATATAATATAATAATAGATATTGTGAAATAGAAAGAAAATGTTTAAAGGGAAAGAGCATCTGAGGGGGTGGCAGGGGAAAGGAATGAAAGGAAAACTATAAAAAGGAAAAAATGGAAACAAAATTTATGTATATGGGGTTAGAGGGTTTTAAGGGAGGGGAGGGGAATGGGAAAAAATGAGAAGCAAGATAGATCATGTACAGGTACAAATTCTCAATGATGAATGTGATCCTAAGGTATAGCTAAATGTACCAATAAACTCAATAAAAATTAAAAAAATAAAATAGTAAGTTTGCATATGATATATCTTATTGTCTGCATTGTTAACTATTGGGCACCTGTGAGTAGCCTATGTAATAGCCTGAGCTTTTATGTATGACTTCTGCTATCTACTTTGCAAATAAGATGAAAATTGAGGAAAACATTAAAGTTTGTCTGTCTCAGAGCAAAGTGGAACAGCATAAAATTATGTTCCTTCTATTCCCATTGGTAATAATTCAATATTTGAGGGGTGGGCATTTGAATTTTGATATTAAAAATATTTCAGTGATATCTGATATAGATGATACATGAAGCATAGTTTGAGAAACAGTTTATTTTGCTACTCTTCCGCTTTGTATTCCAAAAGACTTCTGTCATCATCAGTGCAAGGGAATACCAGTTACGATTCCCAAAAAATTTTGAAGAATTTCGTGTAGATAACTTGTCTTTATAAATAATTTCAAAAATTTCTCCTTTATTTCCTGGAAAATGTTCAAATGATTTAAAAAATGAATAGAAATGGAAGAATCAATTGTGTCCCCAAAATAGACTAAAATAATGTATGTAATAATTCTTATTAGTGTTTTCAATTATTTTGCTTGGAGTTAATAAAATTTGAATAAAACTCATCAAGTTTTTTTTTCCCTGCATAGGGGATTGAACTTATGACCTTGAGCTTGCAAGGCAGGCACAGTGCCACTGAGCTAAATCCCCGTCACTGAAACTGTTCAACTTTAAATGAAAATTCATCCTTAGTAGACTCTTGGACTTAGGATAACAAGACACCTGGAAAACTCAGAAATTCTAAGGTCTTTCAGGTAACTTTAGATGATTCAGAATATCATAAAAATGATTCCTTTCCAAATGTACTTTGTGTTTATTGTTAAATCTTTGTATATCTATATACATACATTACATACACATACTTTTGTGTACCTTGTGTGGGATGATGTAATATTACTTTGAATTTTAGACATTTCAAATGAGACACATGTAAGAAACCTAATTTAGTCCCATGGAAGGAAGATTTTTTAAGGCTCTAATGTCTACAAAGTAGTCCTGAGGCAAAATATCAGAACTAGAAATATCCAGTTCTATGTATTGATAGTAAAGTGATGGTGGATTGGAGTCAATGAAAAAATTAGAATTAATAAGTCATACTAACAGAGGGGTTTTTCCAAATTATAGTTTATTTTCTTCAAGTACACAGAGTTGGGAATTGTTTTAATATATTAATTTTCTTTTGAGGGACTTACAGGAGAGAACAGTGTAATTGTTTGTCCATTTTCAAATCATAACTGAGTAGACCCAAAACATAATAATAAAAGCTGTCTTAATGGAATTTAATGTTTGTTATTGATAAATGCAAGAAATTTCATTTCTCATCAGCCCGCACCCTGGCAACAGTAGACTGGACCCCCCCCACCCGCCGTACAGCCACCTGGTTCCACACTACAAAGACACAGAGGACACTGGACCACCAGAACTCGGTACTGAGTCCAGCCACTCCCAGTCCAGAGGTAGGGGCTTCTGAGCTACCATCCCACTGCTCCTGGTCCAGAGGAAGGGGCTTCCCAGCCACCA
>NW_004624730.1:42911842-42931080 GCF_000247695.1 Heterocephalus glaber | reverse complement strand
CTTTGGGGTGGGAAGCTAAAGGAGTTGGGGAGGGAAGGACAGGTAGAAAGAACAGGTAAGATTAGCGGTGAGGCCAGAAGACACAGAAAGATCACACAAACTCTAAGAAGTTGTTAAAGGCAAGAGAAAATGGCAGAATGAAAGAACAAAGATGTGAAACGAATCATCTAACAGCAACAGGGAGGCTAGATACCAAATTTACTTTCCTTTAAACCTAATGATAATCAAGAGAAGGTAAAAGAGAAGAAAAGAACAGTAAGGGAGAAATCTGAATTCAGTGCAGAAAGGAACAAACGGGGAGATGAGGGACATTGTGGGACAGTGAGAGAATGAGAGAGAGAGAGAAAGGAAAGATAAAAGAATGAAAACTAAAACTTTGAAGGGTAGAAAAAAGTAAAAATTAAGAATTAAAAATAAGAAAAAATTGTTTTTTCCTTTTTTGCAAATAGCAATAGAAATTATGGGGCTCCTTCAGGATATGTCTCTGTTGTCACAGTAGGCAACGTAGGAATCCCTGTGCATATACAAGTCAATGAGTCTCAGCAAGGGAGCAGCAGACCAAGTACAGTGGTCTGATGTGCCTTTATTGCAGAGGTTCTCTTTACTTTTCTGCTGAGCTTCAGTTTTCTTCCAGAAGCTTGAGAAGCCCTCTTTCTGTTACTAACTTCTGCTCTATCTTGTGGCACTCAGGACAAGGGTCTTTATAATCTCCTGTGCCTCTGTAGTGTGGGATCAGGTAGCAGAAAAGCCAGAAGGTAGGTGGTACATGGTGGGGTGGGGGGGCACTGAGCGTTGGAGGCTCCCGCCTGGCTAAGCGGACCTCACCATGCCATGGGCGTGGCCCGGGAAGGAAGGCTTCAGGAACTTCAAGCTGCTTATCTTGTCTCACCTGGCTGGTCGCTGCAGCTTTTTTTTCCTTTTCTCTTTTAAAATGATTACTTTTGGGGGTGGATTTTCCAATGCTGAACCAATACTGCCATCCCTATCACAGAATCACTTTCTACATACTGCCAGATCTGACTTCTAAGAGTTTGTTTTGTTAAACAAATTTCTATCTATGTTCATACTTTTTTCTTCTATTATCTTTATCCAGTTTTAGGATTAGCACAATGTTGATTTCCTAAAATGAGGGGAGAAGTGTTCCTTTTTTTTTCTGCTTTGAATGTTTGATATAATTTATCAGTTAAAATGTTTATGAGCCTTTTGTTGTCATATAGGTAGATTTTCAAGCTAGGAATATACTTTCTTTAACAGGTGCTATTCAAATTTTATATTTACTCCAGAGTTAGCTTCATTAATTTGTCTTCCAAGGTACTTCTCAGAAGTTGTCAAATTTATTTCAAAAGAGATTTTTATAATATGCTCTCTATATCTTTTTAAATTCTGTAAAATTTGTGATAATGTCTCCTAGGTCTTGATATTTTAATCCTAAAAATGTATAATTGATATCATGTAATAGGATGTAAAGGTCTAAAGGAGCACAGGAAGTGGGAGAGGTAGGGGAAAGGAAAGAAGGGGGGAAATATGAGAAAAGGAAAAAGATGGAAACAAAATCTTTGCAAATAGGGAAGGGTGGAAGGGGTGAAGGGAGGGCAGGGGAAGGGAAAAAAAAAAAAGAATCAAGATACTCATACAATGGTACAAGAACCCAATGATGTATGTAAATGTATTTTATACCTAAAATGTACCAATAAACTTAATGGGGGAAAAAAAATCTCTGCTATCCAAAACTTATCTGGAAATGGGATTAAAACATAAATATGCATGCATATACATATATTTGAATAATTAAAAATATATATTTCAGATATTAAAATAGATACAACTAATCTTACTCCTCTTCTTGATGTTCATAGAAGTAGGCAGACATTATGGAAGCACACACTGTATTGACCTCACTTTGTTGTTAATTTATTATTAAACAATTTCCAAATATGTGGATACTTAGGCCAAACACTCTGGATAGTTATAGCTGCATTGGATCTGCACTTTCAAGAACCTCACTACTCTTAATAAAACTACAATCAAAACACCTAGGTAAAAATTTTCAGAATGTAGTGCTCCTTATGGCAACCATAATCAGTAAGAAGTACCCATACTTCAATGGTCATTAAATACCAAATATAGCTAGTTCTTCATTCTTTCTTCATTCTGTATTCCAAGTTTTTTAAAACTTATTTTACACAGAGATCTAATAAGCTCTGTTCTGTTTTTCTGTTGTTTCATCTCTATATTTCTGTTCATTCCTATGGTAAAGCTGAAGAAACAAAATAACTATTCCTCATTTAGAGATATTTTTCTTCCCTATTCTTAGTTTATTTAACTTAAATTAAACTTTAAAATTAAGAAGAGAATATAGGAATTTATAAAGATGTGGCAGCCAAAAGCTACTCATAATTCTTATTATAAACTGAATATACAAGTACCTAAATTTCAATAATCTCTAGTGATGCTATTGCATTTTAATAAAATCTAATAGTTTTTAGTGTATCATAAAATAATTATGAAACTATGCTCTATTTTTATCATGAAAGATGAGAAATATTTAATATATTTAATGCACAATTGAAAAATGCATAAGCTAATAAAAATATATAAATTAGACATAAATAGGATATTTTCCTTCAACTATGATGATTAAATGACTTTATGACTTAGTAGAGTATCGATCATTTATTTAATTTTATAAAGTGAGTTTTTGTGGCTGCAAATAAAATGTCTGAATTCAAATAAATACATTATATCATAGAAAGGATGTGTTTTTTCAGAATGTTAGATATCATAAAGCCAACATCAAAATACAGAATATTTATGGATTTCATGATCATGTGGTAAATCAATAAATATTAACTCTTAAAAGTATAATAAATTATTATTTTATTATGCTTATTCCTATGATTATTCTTCACCACTGTGTTGCAGGAAATAGAACACAGGAAATAGAACATACAATAGGAATTAAAGTACCATTTTACAAACACACACATGCCCACTGACATCTTATTATGTAGAATTGAAGAGGGTCCTCTACAGAGGCATTTGTTATGTGCCTTTGTCTGCTAAAATGTTAATAAAACAAAATGAACTGAAACTCTTCAAGAACCATGCACTGTGTATGTTTTCACAAACATGTATGATGGAGTACAATGTTTTTGGGATTCACTACTAAATATTTCTCAAAACAATACTGCTGATTTATGTTAATGCATTAGTTATATGACTTTATAAATTGAAAATTATACTGAAGCTTTGCAGGTATGTGTGTTCCATATGTACAAATTGAATAATAGGTTGAGGCAATGAAGTGATATAATTATTCACAATAACTTTTAGTCAATAAGAACCTGAAAGAGAGTCATACTTGTTCATTTGGAGCAGAACTTCAGTGTGTAACGTAAAGAGAAGATAATCATGTCCCTTTGTCCCATTCCTTCCTCGATGTCACAGTCTTCCTCCTGCAGAGATGGGAGAGAATAAGAAGAGACTGTAAAGGAGTGAGTGATAGAAAAGGGATTATATTAGTCCTAATTAATAGTAGATTTTAAAGAATTTAAGTAATAATAAATACCAAAATCCAAATAATTAATCTGGTTGATGCTATAATTTGGATCTTGAATCAGAAGTTCATGTGGTAAAGTCTTGGTCTTCCTCATAGTGCTAGTGAGAGGTAGGACCTTTAAAAGGTGGGCTTAATAGAAGGTCTAGGTCCTTGGGAACATGCCCTTGAACTG
This sequence comes from Heterocephalus glaber, assembly GCF_000247695.1. The sequence continues at coordinate 42,927,349 of NW_004624730.1, read as the reverse complement.
TAGGGCTATCATCTCTTTCTCTTTTCTTTACTCATGTTCCAACCTTGAAGTAAAACTTTGGCCCTGCCATATATTTCTCACCTTGTCACATTGTCTCACCACAGGCTGAAAAGAATGGAAACAAATGAACACGAGTTAATACCCCCCAAATTATGAGCCTCAGTCAGAGCCAACTTTTTTCTTTATAAGTTAATTATCTTGGGTATTTATTACAATAATGGGAAGCTAACTAATGCAGTTGGCTGTAATTTAATTTACCCAAGTCAGACAGGATGGTATTCCATATTCACAACTCTGAGTATTCTTTTTAACTGTCATCACATATACATATACATATATATGTGATAACCTGGACCTTTGTAATTTCCACTGTGAAAATATTATTCTATGTAATATTAGCTTTGTCACTAAGAAGTTGGTTTAAATAATTTATTTAGTCCATATTCACCTTAATCTTCATGGTTTTATTATTATTCTTTTAATAAATTAATATAGAAATCCTTGATGAAATCATGTTTTCCAAAACTATGCCAGAGCTTGGTGTATAGTAGGCAAGGGCTCTACCATTAAGCTATATACTACAGCCCTTTTGGATTATCACACAATTAAGTTTATAACTGTTCATTAGTTATAAATATTCATGTAAATATGAATATCATAAATATTCAACATAAACTGAAAAACTGTGCAATGGGGGGACTCATTCTAGTGTGGAATTATGTGGATAAAACATAGGTTGTTCTGTGATTTTTTTTTAGAAAAGAAGTAGAACTTAATGGGCTTTCTTAGTTATGAGGAAGAATGACTAGTAGAGAGATAACCACAATAAGTAATTGTTCATGTTGAACCAGACATGAGAATTTAACTGTGACACAAAATAAACCTCTCCTCCTTTAACTTGCAGTTGTTGGATATTTTGAACCACTGTTTAGAAAGTGAGTAATAAAATACTTCTGACTATACTGCATTGTCCTTCGAGTCAAATTCTTTTTTTTCTGAATTATTGCAAACATTTTTACATATTTTTCTCTCTAGTTTTTCAGATTTTATTCTTATTCCTTTAGCTTTATTCTTTGTACTGAAGCTTATCTGTACAGTTTAATGACACATATGACAATCTACTTCAGCAGCCTCATTCCTCCCTCCTTCTAATATTTTATCTTCCAACTTATAGAATCTTTCAGTTTTTAATATGCCACCTTATTTTACCATTTAATGGTCATGATTCCATCAATTTTAATTGCTTATGTGGATAAGTGCATTGGATTTTCAACTTAGCTTTTTTTGGATTCACTGCTCTCACAAATGCATTGCCTTTAATCCATGTTAGTTTTTTCTTTCTCACTTTGGATAGAAAAAGGGCAAGTATTAATAGATTTTTGGAACAGTATGGTAAACTTGGACATTCAGACAGACAGTGAAGTATGGCCACTCTACCTTCAACAAATCCTCTACCTTATTTACAGATTTAAAAATACTATTATGAAAATTGTGCTGCATCACAGGCTTAAAACCATTCAGTAGTTTTCTGATTCTTTAAAATTATCCTGATTCTCAAGTTACACAAGACTACTTGTACATACCTCTTTACTGCTTTCTCCATTGCCCTTCTCCCTTATGTAGTCTCAAGTATTTGCAGTTCACTAAACGTGTTGCATTATATCACATATCTAAGTGAAGTTTCCTACTGTCTTGATTCCTGAAGTGCCTTAAAAATGTATTCTTTTTTTAAAAAATGTTTTTATAAGTACATATTTGCATTACATAATATTCATATTCCTTGTGTGGGCTTGGCATAAGTACATGACATATTTTAAACACTTCTTCATTCCATTTCTCTCTCTTGTCTCTTGCTCCCCTTCCCATTTGAGAAAGATCTATCTCCTTACACTTATTAGTTAAATTCTACCTTACTTTCAACTTCTTTCTTTCTTGGAACTACCTCCTCAGTCTTGGTCATAGGCTCTAACAGTTACAAAAATGTCTGGATATTCTCATAATAGACTTCTTATTCATTCAATTAAATTTTTAGTTGAAGATACTCTTAAATGATGTGAAGATATAGGTAATTATGAAGTTCTTGTCTTTGTGTAGTTTATATTGTAAGAGGAGACAATGAAATAGTATATATGTGATATTTCAGATAAAATATTATAAATTTAATTTTCAGTAATGGTTAAAAACAATAATCTTAACTTTATTTGGAATGGCTTATTGAAGACTATACAATTATGATCATAGTTAATATTTTTACCAAATATGAAAAAAGAATTTCTATGCTATCAAAGCAGTTTAAAGAAATAATTAAGAGAAAATGTAAAGAACTTCTGTAATCTTCCTACTTTGATATTCCCATAGTTCATATATCTCCTAAATACAATGCTGGGCACTTAATCTGTAAATAAATGCAACTGCTTATCAATTTATAATTTTTTACATTTATTGGAGTATGAGTCCCATACTACTCTTAACTGTCTCTGTGTATTTTACTTAAATTCCAGGAAATCTTTCCAAGTCCATAATATTTTAGATCAATTAGAGAAGTCCTTTAGTTCCTATTTGCTATTGATAATTTAATGTCTAATCTGAAAATTCTTAAGAAGTAGTATAATTGTCAGGGATATAAACATGAGTTTATGGCGGGTGAATCTTTAGCATAATCTGTGCTAGATAAACATACTAAATATGAAGGACAACCTGAAGAAAATAGAGCCTGTCACATTGAGATTGTGAAAAATTATGATCATAGAGCAACAAGTAAAGACCAAGCGTAGTCTGAATTTAATTGCTGCCTTCTGCCTCAGCACAATATAAACACAAACCAAATGCTCCCTGTGGTATTTTCTACAGGTCTATCATTTAGAAAATTCTTTATTGCATACTATAATAAATATGTCATCAGAATTCCTAAGGCAAAATATGCTACTGGTGGTACACTTGTTTTAATCTTATTGGTATAAAACAATTAACTGTTAATATGTCCTATTTTGAGATTGCTGCTTACAAATCCCAAGGATCAGTGATCTCATGGTAAAATTTTTACAGTATTTTTATATGTAGCATTATCTTTAAATTGCAACACTACCTGCCTTTTTTTTCTTCATCTGGTTTTTCTGTTACATATTTATATTCCCATATATTTTTGTAAGATATTTCCAATATTTTATAGAGATGCAAGGAAAAATTATTGCATGAAGACCTAGACAGATTAATAAAAGTATCTCTCTTTAAAAAATAAATATATATTGCAAGCGCAAGGTCCCGAGTTCCATCCCTGGTACCAACAAAACAAAACAAAACAAAACAAAAATAAATATATAGGGCCGGGGATTTAGCTCAGTGATTCTGCTGCCTGCCTCACAAGCACAAGGTCCCGAGTTCGATCCCTGGTACCAAAAAAAGAAACAAACAAACAAACAAAAACAAATAAAAAATAAATATATAATTGTTGGAGAAAGGCCCACATGTAAGCTCATAAGAATTAAAACTTAGTCATACTCTTTCTGAATTTAACTGTTGGAAATATTTCCCAGGATATTATTTAAATTAACATAGATTTATAAGCAAAATTTAAATTTACTTAAAAAATGAAGCAGTTTCCAATGTTCTTACCCATTGCTGTGTTTTGTTTTAATGTCACAAATGTCTGTATATCTGATGAATAATGGTCTGATTATTAAAGAGTAATTTCCAACTGTTGAGATCCAGAAAAGATTCCTCATAGATTTGTACTCACACAGGTAGGAGTTATATCTCAATTTATAAATATAAATCTATTTTATATGCTAATGTATGCTCAACTAAATTTCTTTAACATAAAGAAACCAAAATTTAAGATAGAAGACCTTTATTGGAAGGCTGCTTACTTTCAGTTTAATCTTAAAAAAAGTAACCTCAATTCTCTGTAGTCTTAAATTCCTAATTTACAAATAGGTGTCGAACTACTTTTCTTTTCCAGTTCCTTAAATACTTTAAAAACCAAGTGAGTTATTCACTGACATTGCAGTTTTGAGTATACAACTGTTCAGTATAAGTATTAGTAAACTGTCTAAAATGCTATCATGATATAGTTAATATACATTCAAAATAAAAAATGTTTTCAAATCTAATTTATCTCTATAACATTTAGCCTGCCACACTGCCCCTTATTCTGTTCAATTTAGAACAGAAAATGTCTAGGTGACATTTTTTTCTTCCACTTTTGGTATATTTGTAAGGAGGATGAATGTTAAAGTGCTTTCCGAAACAGATAATCTTGTTTCTGATAAACAGCATTCTCATAAAAATAACATTACTTTCTTGGAATCATTCTAATGGCTAACAGACACAATTGGATATTTTTCTGACTTTATGTATGACTTCCAAGTCCCTGCTTATAGTCTCTAGATTAGTACTGAATAATATATCTGAATATACAATTCTTCATCCAAGTGTTCCCTAGGAATCTCAAAACAGAACATGTCTGCAGAGGCACTTATCCCCAGGCACAGCATGAAATGAACACTCATAAATGTATGTTTAATTTATTAGTACATAAAGACTATACTTTTTCCTTTAGTGAATATTTGGAAATTTGTAATCTTGGTAGAATCCCAGTTGTTAATATTTGTTTTATTGATGTTAAACTTCTCCTGCTTAAAAAAAAAAATTTGTTTCTCAACACAGTGATTTTAAGGTCACATAAAATATTTCCTTTCTGCATGATGAGGCCATGAAAATATAACAGGATTAGTGATACAGGAGTTAGGATTCTATTAGGTGATGAGAACAGTGGCCCAACAATAAGGTTGGGAAGCAAAAAATGGAGTCTGTTGAGTTATAACTTTCCACAGATCCTTACAAAAATATCTGACAAGTGTCCTTCACCTGTCTAGGACATCCCCAGACCAAGATCAGGAAGGTCATTGGCTCAAGGGTACATGAGTCTTGCATGGATACTGCACAAAAATGGCATAGTTCAGATCCTAAAAACATATATGGTCTCCTGTAGAATAAAGATTATGTTGTTTACCAAACTGCCTTGAAATGACTTCTAAATCCCTTAAAAACTCCTAGACAAAGAGTTTTCTTGGACATCCAACATGAATCCCCCTCCTGACTAGTGGGAGCTTCACTTCCTGGACTTCATATCTTTTACTTTATTTCCTTTATAGCTTTCACTTTCTTGCCTTAATATCTCTTAAATAAATTTCTTTGAACCTCATATCCTCCATCCCTAATTTCATTGTTTGTCTTTGTGGAATACATTTTGGTAACAAAATTAGGTTCTTTTTTGCTATTTTCCTCATGCCTTTTAGGAATTGCTTTCTTATCTTCTTTGGCAGAATTTTGTCTTATAATTTTGCAAAAATTCTACATATCAACAAAGTCAAATGTACACAATGGTGTATCTTTGAAGAAATCTAGCTCATATCTATTCCCCAATACTCATTCTGACTTCCTTACAACCATTTACTTAATGAATTATACTTCCATTACAATTTTTAAAATTATGCATACCAAAATTTATTAATGAAAGTAAATAATGTCATAAACTATATTTTAATCATTTGGATAAATTTATTTTATTAGAGATACCATTAGAGTCCCATTGGGGTTATAACTCCTCCAGATATCAATATCTTATAAAAAGAAGCCTTATCTGGCATAAAGAAGAGTCCAAAGGTAGACATATTATATGTACCATATGCCACACATTGAGAGACAACTTGAGAAATGCCAAATTAATTTAAAATAAATGTAATATCTGAGCTCAATTACCATACTTTGAGCTAAAATTAAGGTGACTAATATAAGCAAATTTGAATCTCATGAATTGTTTATGGAAGCCAACATGGAATATCATGATTGTAAAATATTACTGAGATAATATACCATGTTGTCACACAAAAATGTGCAGATAAATATGTATAAAATTAAATGAGAATAAATAGAAGTAGAAACTAGAAACATTCACCCTATGTGCACATAGATACACACACAGATTAAAAAGAAAATAAAAAGAAAGTGAAACAGCAAAACAAAATGTTTAATTTTAAGTAACTATGTATCACAAGTTCTTGGAATGTTTAGTGAATCCAGAATGACTAGTGTTAATAATCTCAGCAGTCAAAAAAAAGATAAATGCAAGATTTTGTGAAACATCCAATGCCACTTTCTTCCAAACAGTTCATAAAGAGCAAAACTTTCGCTGGCACTAAGAGCTGCTTTCCTGGAAAAGAATATATTTGGATCATCATGACAATAAATGTCACATGGGTGATAATTGGAGTATCCTGGAGAGCATGGTTCATGATGATATTATTCAAAATAATTCCTGTTTTATTGGATTATTTTGTTCTGTTTCTTTCTTTGTTGTTTTTTTCCAGTGGTGAAGATTGAGCTCAGTGCCTCCAGCAAGCTAAGGAAGCACTGTACCATTGAGCTCTATCTGCAGCTTGAAAGTCATGTTGATGTAAAAACAGCTTCTCAATATTTTACAGTTATATATACATATATTTTTAAACAATTTTATTTAACATTTCTCTGCTCATTAATATGCCCTAGCAGAATGGAGAAACTATATAACTTTTGTAATATCTCATTTTTATTTGATAAACAAAAACTATATTACAGAGTAAGGGTGTTAATTAAGATAAAATGCTTCCATAAATGTCTCATGAAAATCAATTTTGCTTATATTAGTTATCTTAATTTTAGCTCAGAGCAATGTAATTGTGCTGAGATGTCACATTTAATTTAGATTAATTTGGCATTTCTCAAATTATCTCTCAATGTGTGGGATATGGTACATACAATATGTCTACATTTGGACTCTTCTTTATGCCAGATAAAGCTTCTTTTTATAAGGTATGGCAAAATGGCAAAATCAGATGAAAGCTTATATTTTCTGACTTTATATTCCATTGTATCATGAAATGTATGGTATGTATATAGTTAGGAAAATCTTACTCTTATTCTAGATAGTAGAATTTCAAGTGTTACTTTTATGTATCACTAAAGTTACTTATGTGTATTAATAAATTAAATAAGAACTAAAAATGGTAATCACGATGTCAAAGTTAGAAAATAATTTTCCATGCATTGTCTCATTTGATGCACGTGGCAACCTTGAAATGTAGGCTTGGTAACTCATTTGTCAGATTAGCATCAGAGAATAAAAGACTTTATGTGATTTCTCTGTCAGAACTCATAAGTGAGAAGGAAGAAATTCATGTTCAGAGACTTTGATTCCAAATAAAGCATTATTTTTACTAATCCATATTTTTCAAAACTTTAACAAGTAAATCTGTTGAGTCATGTATTCAGTACATTTTTATTGAACAAAAGTTTGTACAAATTAAGATGTAAGTAGAAAAGCTCACAATTGAAATATGACTCAACTTCTGCTCAAGAATTCTAGAAATAAACTATCAGTGATTATTTACCAAAGTTAGTTCACCAAGTATTCTAGTAATTAATTTTTGTCATTTTTGTGTTATCAATGCTATCAAAATATTTACTCATCAAAATTTGCCTGAAATACCACTACTCTAGAATAATGCTTGCATTATTTACCTCACTTAAAATATACAAATCTGTTTATCTCTAAGCACAGTTCTTCCCAAAATGAGAACAATTAGTAATTATAATAGTGGACTTAAAAAAATTATAATTAAAAGAACTAGTTGATATGCATGTGCACTACAATAAAACATCTCCTTGTTTAAGCAATATATGTTGAATGAAAAATTTTTAAAAAGAATTTATTTTCTACCTCTTCAAAAAAATCCTCTTGGCAATTTACGTGGTCAAATAAATACCACTGAGATGTGTGTTGGAAGGAAAACTGGCATAAGTTATCATTTATATACTGTATTACTAAAATGCAAGACTTTCTTGAATTTTAATGAATGCCACACTTGTATTTGAAATTCACCAGTGACTTCTCAGTTCTGATGTATATAGACCTTGATTCAGGATTTGTTTTTCAGTAGAAATAGCACATTTACATGAAGTTTAGGAACAGTGGTTGCCCACATAAGGTGTGCAAGCTTACTTTTTAAACTACTTTTTTTGTAACTTAACTTAGTTCTTCATTTTCTCAGCTAGAACACACTTTCCATTGTTTGCCACAATAAAATAATTCATCAGTGCAATACTTGATTTTAGGTACTCATTTTGGATAAAAATTACTCAATTCCAGTTTGAGATCTTATCCAAACTAGTTGTGAGTATGAGTAAGCTATGTAACATTTCTCAAACTCTCTTCTCAAATTGTGCTTTTTAAAACCTTCATAGTTATTATAAAAAACATGGCATATCTAGTAAATATACTCCAAATTATAACTATTTTACCATCTCTTTATTGTGAGAATTAAATCGAGACAAAAAGTTATTTTGAGAGGATTAGAAAGCAGTGAAAGTATATTGTACATTTAAACCTTAGTTACTACTAGTATGTGAGAAAGAGTTCCTTCCTATAGACAACAGTGTTCTGTTTTGAGAAAAGGAAAAATGAAATCAAAAGTGGTGGGTTCATTTAGATTATGAAGAAGAATGCACATTTGATTTGGGACATCCACATTGTAAAATTTTCCTAGGTCTTTTTTAATATATCTTTATCTCTAACATAAAAATTAAATTATTCTTGTAGAAAGTTTTTAGACTTAATCTGATATAACTTTCATTTCTTTTTTCTTATTTCAGGTAGAGTAGAAAAATGCAAGTACATTATCTATTTTCAATGTTTAATTTTTCTGCATAAAGTGCTTTTTGTAACCTATGAAAATTTTGTGTATCATGCTATGTTTATGTCTTTTAATGAAATGTTCTGTTTCAATTTTTGAAATATGTAGATGAACTTTCTATATTTATAAAATCAAAATCAGTTAAATTCTTGAAAAGATGTCATTTATTCCCTTACACTAATATGTATTTTAGCATATTACATAGAAAAATATGAGATCTTAGAAAAATTCAGCTAACATAACAAAGATTATTAAAGGAAATGTCAAGGCCCATGATAAATTATTGATTAAATAAATTATAAAACTTCATTGGGGACAAATACTTGGGGCAAATTTGTAAAGAGCAGAAATGAAGCTTAACTAAAATACTTATGAGAGCCCTATTGATTTCTGTGTGCGGTGATCAACTTTTCCATGAAGTGGAATTATTGAATTGTTCATTGCTTTTATAACTGATTTTATCTTGTTAAAAAGTGAAATTTTTATAGCATCATTATACAAATATAAACATGGTAACATAGCTTATTATGTTTTTAAGGAAATTAATGTACCTTTGACTATTGTATTGTTTCTCATAAAACAAATTCCCATGGGAAATTTAAAAAGGAGGCAACATATTCAGTTATTCTCTTTTGTGAGTATGATTTGGTTAGAATGGCAGCCTTACCTCCTCCAAGATGATTATTTTAGGTACTTAATAGACAATGTAATAAGTAATACTTTATATATATATATTTTTTCTTACAGAAACACTTAGTTTTAACTTGTTCTCATTTGTGGTATCTTAATGGAACACATTTGAGCTTTTCTGAAATTAAAATATTCGTGGAAAGCAGACCAGAGCTACATCAACTACAGATAAAAAGAGCAATAAAGAAAGCAGACCTGCTCCTTCTTTTAATTTTTATATTGAAAAGGAGTTCAGTAAACAGAAGTAAGTATTTTATGTAAAAATATACTCATAGCCTATCCAAATTTTCTGCTAAACTGACACAGAATGTGTTAGCTACTTTTTCTACAATTGAAATTTAACTATTTCCTATTTATATTCAATTCAGTTACTATATTCACCTTTTTAATTGAATTAACTATTTGTTGGTTATTTTTTACTTTAATTTTTAATTGACAAAAACAAATTTTGTACATTTATGAGTTAAAATGTGATAGATGTATACATTTTGAAAAGAATAAGTCAAGCTAATTAATATATTACATGTGTGTTATTTTGTATGGAAACACTTAAAATTTACTGTCTTACAAATTTGTGAGTATGGCATATTAGTAATTCTTCCTGCCATGCTTTACCATCGATCTCCAAAACTTGTTTTATCTATTTGAAATGTTGTGTTCTTTAATCAGTATCTTTTTTTCTCTCTCTTTATCCCCAACCAATGGCAACCATCTTTGTTTCCATGAATTTGATTTGTTTTAGAAGAATTGAGCAGTATTAGTGTGAAGGCCAAGCCTCCCCAGGGTCACCTGAAGAGGGGTCCATTTAGCTCATATATTCCTTTATGGGTGAGTTAATTAATTCTCCAATAAGAACAACACAGAGAGTCAATCATCAGCATCAGGGCATCAGCAGAGCATGACAGTTGGAGCTGCAGCTCTAGAGTTCAAGAGCTGCTAGTCTTTATTCTTTCAACAAAAACAGCTACTAAAAGGCTACAGTGGTTTCTAGTTCACAGCGGTGATAGTGCCTTATCAGCTTACTGGGACATGGTGAGACAAAACACCAGCCCAATTACTTTGATCATGCTGCACATGTATAGTTAATTATGTTAAGTCACTCATATAACTATGGCCCATTATGCACATGTCCCTGGAAAGAGTCATGTCCTTAAGTGTCCTCAGATGCACTTACATCTCCCAAGCTTTGAGTATAATCAGAAGTGGTACCCCACAATTAGTTTTTCAAATGCCAAGCTTGTATATCACTAAACAAGGTCTTTTAAGTTCATTTATATTATTGAGGATAATATAATCTTGTTTTTATGTCTGACTATTATTTAATTGTGAATATATGCACCACAATTCCTTATTTATTTGCCAACTGATGGACATTTAGATTGAGTCCATATCTTAATTGTGGTGTCAACTTAAGATATGTCTACCACATTAGTGAAACACTATTCTGGGTGTGCCTGGAAGATTGACTTACTAAAGATGGAAGATCCAACCTGGATGTGAGGGGCACCAATCAGTAGGTTGGGTAGAATAAAAAGAGAGAGGAAGAAGGAAATCTGCCTTTTTGTTTCTTTGAAGAAACTCTAGTCTTCACCATTCCCTTTGGATGTTCCTTTAGACTTCCTGCACAGACTCATTAGCCTTCCAGTGCATACGTTTGGTTTTCCAATAGGTATGGACTCTGTAGTGAGCTCCAGGACTTTGATTTTTAATTAGATCCTCTGGTTTTCCAGTGTACACAGATGGCCCTTTTAAATTTTTCCTCTCCTGACTTTGCATTGTAAGCCTACTTTATAAATATATCTCTATATATCTGTTTTTGTAGTAAACCCTAAATTTTGGTGCTGAGAGTGAAGTCACTGCTATGACACCTAGTTGGAAAGAAAGACTCTATTGGCAATTGAACTCCAGGCCATGTGTGTAATGCTCTGGCAAAAAAAAACAACAAAAAAAAAACCTGTCTACATTTTGCTCATGTCCAGAGATTTTGTGAGAGACTAAGATTAAGAGTGGTGGACTAATTAACCTGCTAGAGGAAATTTATTGGTAGCTCAACATTCAGGTGGTGGCATGGGTACTTTTGTCATTGGTATGGGGCTGCCCAAGTCATTTGGAGCTTACGTGTCATCACAGTTTTCTCAGAGACATGGAAGACATACAAACTCCAGGACATGGAGTTACAGGATTTGTTTTCCCTGCTAGGTTTCAGTCTTGCTTTGGTGTCATTCCATTGTATTCCCCTATTTTTCCCTTTCTTCCTTGGAATGGAAATATTTACCCTGTGCTTTTGTATACTACAAGTGCTTAACTTTCTTCATGATTTTTATAGGGGCACACAGAAAAGAGCATCCCTTAAGCATCATAGGGATTTTTCGGACTTAGACTTTCAGTAATGCCAATTAGTTTAAAACAGGATAATAGGAGAAATGCCTTCAGGGAATGTGAGTAATCAGCAAGTCCCCACTTTGTTCAGGTTCAAAATTGCAAAGGTGAAACTTTGTTTTAAGAAGATAGGCCAAGGGCACTGTGTTAGAAAAGGAGCACCTGGGGAATTAAATCCCTTGGATTTGAAGTGTGACAATTGTGAGGTCCCCAGACAAACCACCAGATATGGAGAGGGAGCAAATCAGCTTTATTAGCCAGAAGCTCAATGAGGGATTCAAATCACCTTGAGAGCCCCAATCAAAAGTTTACTTCCATTTTTATATCTTTATGTTTCTATGGGAAGGGTAAACAGCAGCTCTCCTTGCTCAGGCAAACAGCCAGCAGTTCAAGAATGATTATATAACCAGAGGAGCAGATAAGGGGGAGAGGGAACTTTGGCAGGGCTTTCCAAGTTCTCTTGCTCTAGTGAGTTTGACTTACAATTGTGGACATAGCTACTATATATATTTAACAATGGAGGAGTTTCAATTCTCTCTTTCAGATTCATTTCACTATGTTCAGCCATGGCTGTGATATTTATTAGTTGATTAGTCCACTGATGAATTTATAGCAAAATGTGATATTTGGAGATGAAGGCTGGTCTGAGGAGATGGCTCACTGGGGATGTGGCCTGGATGGGTATATTTTCCTTCCTCCACTCTTGATCTCTCTGTTCTCCACTGCCACGACATAAGCTGTTTTCTCCTCTGTCATACCCTTCTAACATGTTACCTTGTCTTAGAGCCAGCCAATCATGGACTGAAACCTCTACAAATTATGAATCAAAATCAACCTTTCTTTGTTATGATTGTTTGTGTTTGATGTTTTGTCTCACCAAAAGGAATGTAACTAAGATAACTATTCTGAATAATACTGCAATGAACATTAGAATGCAGATCTCTTCACCATAGTGATTTCATTCCGTTTAAATATTCAGTGGACCCTTGACTTATGAAATCAATTCACTCCTGAGGGCTGGTTATAACTCAAGTTGGTCAAATGAAGGTTCAGGCTTCTCTCCACAGTCTTTAATGTCTCTTTCCTATTTACAAGCAGATCTCAGTGTCCTTAGAGAGATAGTGGCCCAGAATTTCAGCCTTAACCCCACACAGGAAAGGATGCTGTAATGTTCTTTCCAGAATTCTTTAAGGGTTAAATCTATATCTGAGACCACCTGGAAGCACAAGTGGCCAGCATTTGGGTCATAACTCAAGACTTTGGTCATAAGTTAAAACTAAAATTCCAGTTGTAATCCAAGTTGTTTGTCAGCCCAGTCATAACTCAAGGATCCACAATATAACTGAAAGTAATGTTGTTAGATGATAAGGTAGTTTTATTTTTTTGAGGAACCTCCATATTGTTTCCATTGTTTGGCTAATTATTAAGTCATTTCAAGACTGCATCATTGACTTCCCAATCCATCTCTTTTAATTTATATTCAATCTTACTTAGTAACATTAGATTCAATTTCCTAAAATATAAAATTGATATAATTATTTGCTTTGTAAAAGTCTAATGTGAATGTTAAATGTTTAAAATACATTAATTAATATATTTATTTATTTTTGAGACAGGGTCTCAGGATTTTGCCCAAGTTGATCCCAACCTCATGATCTTCTTGTTTCATCTTCCCAAATTCCTGGTACTCCAAGGGTGTACCACCATACCTGGACAAATTGCCATAATATAAGAATCTAGATGGATTATGCTGGTGTATTACTTATGCCTGAGCAACATTATTAAATAGGGTGCAAGAGCTATTCTTGTTTCATGTTATCAATTTATTAATTCAGCTACTTATTTAGTAAATTATAGGTATTTAGTATATTATAATATAGGTAAAAACTATAATAGTCATCATTGTACTTTTAATACATTATATCTATACCAGATTCTCAACAATATCAATCTTATTCAATACTTGCAAAAAACTTTTAAAAGAGGCATTGTTCTTATACATGGAAAAACTAAGATTGAGTAGAGATATTGGTAAACTCTCCCTGACACACATGGAGTGACAAGTGGCAGAAACAATTTGGGGTGCTGAATTTTGTTCTTTCTTAAAGTTTATATCAGAGTTATTTTAGGCTCAGTGAAAGACTGTTTTAGTCCAATTTAGCCACTTTTCAGGTAGTATATGTTTAAATCCCTAATATTTAGTGTGTGTAATATAAAAATTCCTAACAAGTCAAGGTCCAATTTGTTTCCAGAACAATTTCATTTTCAAGTGATTAAAATTCATTTGACTATTTAGTTGTATTTTCTGAAATATCTAGTTATTGAATTGATACTTATAAATCAATGACCCTCTTAATTATATTTTGTCTAAGAGATATTTTTCCAAGCTCCAAAATTATTTTAAAGGAATTAAAAAAAAAACTACTTAAGTAGTTTAACAACTTTTCTTCATGTTACTTTTTATTTATTCACCTTCCAAATGAGTTGGTTGAATCAAGTGGTCCTAAAGTCTTCTTCTATAAATAGTATCATTTATTGTCCATTATTGGGAGAAGTGGAATACAACATTTATTCCCAAATTACTTCTAGGTGTTAACTCTTATTACTCTGAGTATAAATAGAGACAATCCAGAGACAAATGAATATATATAATATGAATATATATATAATAAGATAAATGGTGAGATCCCCATGAACAATGGTGTAGGCCAGAGCCATGTGGCTGCAGGCAGATCCCAGCCAGGGCCCAGCCCAGACACCAGTGGCTCAGGAACACAAGCCCAAGCCAGAGGGCAGCCCAGAAAACAGCTGCATAGGTGCACAAGAATCAGCCAAAGGCCCACCCCATACCATCAGTAAGAGCATGGAGACACTAGCCAGAAGTCTGCTCCAACACCAGGGTTTGGGGTGCACAGCTCCTTCCCAGACAACAGATACATAGGGGGGGCAGGCCCTAGCCAGAGGCAAGCCTAGATATCATCCCAACATTGCACAAGCCCCAGCCAGAAGCCAGCCCAGAAAACAGATCAGCTCAGGGACCCAGAAGGCCACCGTTCTTAACACAGGAATTGGTACACAGGGGAGCAGCAGCCCAGTGGCTTGCTGAGAGTTGAAGACCACTGGGTGAACAAAAGTTGCATCAACAAAGGCACAGAAGGCTACATCTGTTGAAATGAGAAGACACATAAATAAGTCTCTAAACAAAACTTTCATATCACCTAAGGACACCCTAAAGGGAAAAGAGATGGAAAAATCTGATACTCAACCACCTGGACTCCCTGAACTGGCAACAAAAAAGGATCTGGAAAAAATGAAATCAGAAATAATTTCTCAGATAACAACAGAAATTGTGCTCATAGTGCAAGACATGGCTAATAAATCTAGAGCAGACATGGATAAAAAAATGGAGCTGAGAAACATGATGGAATCTCAACATAGGAAACAAATGGAATCCACAAAGCAGATGCAAACAGATTTCCAGGAGATTAAAAATTCCATCGAAAGCTTACACAGCAGAATGAGCCAATTTGAGCACAGAATTTCAGATATAGAAGATAGGATTGCAATTAGTGAGCAGGAAAAGAAAAATTGCTCAAATATAGTAAGGGATCATGAGAAACTAATCCAGGAGCTGCTAGACGATGCAAAGAAGAATAACATAAGACTGATTTGAGTAAATGAAGAAATAGGAGAGAATGCAGACAACACA